>JBBHKE010001973.1:1088845-1346320 GCA_037447655.1 Zygnema cylindricum
CTTTTGCATTACAGTTTTTTGTAACCTTTTTTTTTTTTCATGTTTTTTTTTTTTTTTTGACATTACGTTTTCTCTTTTCTGATTGGTCCTCTAGTTTGTTCATAAGTTTGCGAGGGAATAATGTCTTGTACGGTTCACGTCCGTGCGCTTCGTTTCGTAATTCTTCAAAAACGAAAAAGTGCATTCCGAACATGATGTCCGATGGCGGACGGCAGTTGCCTTTTGCTATCCGCAGCTGTCAAGTTTGACGCTTAAAATTGCAACTTTTGTACGCCGCTACGCTCCAAAACTGTCGGAACCTACCGTCCCAACCGTCACCGCCGCGTTTTTTGTCATTTTATGAAATTTGGCGTACGGATCCCAAAATTTATGACATCATTTTCCCATTTTTCCAAGTGTGAACCACGCAATTGATGCTACCGGTAACACTCTTCAACCATCCAAGAGAGATCCCAAGTTCGCCCAACATTTCATTTATCCACAAAGGCACCTTACATGCCCGGCTATGTGTTTTCCTCTATCGAAGGAACGACACAGTTGGTTGTAGAGCAAACGAAATGAGACTGTCCCCTCGTCAAACATGAACACATGTCTGAACGTGGATTTTCTCGGATCGAAATTTTTGCTCCACTATACGTCGCAATATCCTTCATACTCCAACGATTCACTATCCGATTTGGACACAAGAGCGATATCAATTGTACCCCCCAAGTAGCGGAATATAAGCTTTTGGTAACCCTCTAACACCAATCTCATTCTTCCCTCCTCTACCCTTGCCAGAACCACCTCCAGCCCTTCCCTCACATCAAGCTCCTTACCTCTCCAACGAACCCTCTCAAATCCTTACTCCCTCTCACCCATCAGACTGTGCCCGTATCGAAGCCCGGCGCGCAGCCCATGGCGTCGCTAACATCGCCACTTTCGATGTACCTTCATCTTTCGCTGCTGCCATGGCCGGTCCCAATGCCGGGGAATGGAAGACAGCGACATATGCGGAATTCGCCTCCCTTCAAAAAAATGGCACTTGGGAGCTTACACCTCTTCCCCATGGCCGTAAGGTCATCGGCTCTAAATTGGTCTTTAGAGTGACGACCAAATCTGACGGCACACTGGATCGGTTTAAAGCCAGATTCGTTGCTAAGGGTTTTCTTCAACGGGAGGGCCGTGACTTCACCGAGACTTATGCACCCGTCGCAAAATTCGCCTCAATCCGCATTCTTCTCTCCCTCGCCGCCTCTCAAGACTGGCATGTACATCAAATTGATGTTCAGACGGCATTCCTCTATGGTGCACTGAAGAAGACATATTTGTCGGACAACCCGAAGGATATATCACCCAAGGCACTGAGCCTCTTGTCTGTCATCTTCTCAAATCCCTCTACAGTTTGTAGCAAGCTCCTCGCTTTTGGAGCGAGCACCTTGAAGCCATTCTTATCCGTGAGGGATTCTGTAAGCTTGCGGACGACTTTGGAATCTACTTCAATGGTAAAACCGACTCCCTTATAATCATCATCATTTATGTCGATGACCTTGTCCTCTCCAGTCCCTCTCTGTCTGCCCTGCAAGTCAAAGCCATGCTGAATTCCCATTTTGCAATGAAAGTCAAAGCCATGCTGAATTCCCATTTTGCAATGACAGATTTAGGGGAACTAGAGTATTGTCTCGGCATTTTAGTTTCCCGCGACCGTCCAGCCAAAACCCTGCACCTATCTCAGGAAAAGTATATCTCTGAAGTCCTAGATAGGTTCTCCATGTCCCAGTGCACTCCTGTCTCCACTCCACTAGATGCCAACACCAAGCTCATTGTAAACTCTGGTGGGCCTGTCCATGGAGATATTCATGACTTATATCGCTTCATCGTCGGCAGTCTCATGTATGCCATGACTGGCACTTGGCCAGACATTGCTCTAGCGGTCGGGCAGCTGAGTAAGTTTGTTTCTAACCCTACCCCTGAGCACCTCCTGGCGGCTAAGCGAGTCCTCCGCTATCTACAAGGCACCAAGTCCCTCCGCCTTACCTTCTCTGGCGGCGTCTCTCCTACTCTCATTGGCTTTTGCGATGCGGAATGAGGGGGAGACACCCGCCGCTCCACCTCTGGTGTCTGCTTCTCACTCGGAGGAGTTTATGTCTCCTGGGCCTCCAAAAAGCAACCCACTGTTGCCTTATCCTCAACTGAGGCTGAATATATGGCAGCGACACATGCTGCCAAGGAAGCAATCTAGCTCCGATCTCTCCTTGCAAACCTCAATTTCCACAGATCTCCCCAACTCAGATATTCTGTGACTCCCAAGGTGCCCTAGCTCTAATGAGCAATCCGGTTCATCACCGACGAACCAAGCACATAGACGTTCAATTTCACTTTACTCGGGAAACTATCGCGGTTGGAACTCTCACCTTCCAATATTGCCAGACTTCTCTCCAGATGGCGGACTTCCTTACCAAGTCTCTTCATCGACCTCTGTTCGAATTACATCGAGCTTCTGCTGGTCTTACCTTCTAACAAAGAGAAGGGGTGTTAGAAAAGTAGTCTTTGATAGAAGCTAGTTTTCTGACAATGTTTTTAAATATCGAAATTCTAAATTCTGTCTTCTAGGATTTCGATATTCAGTAACTGAGCAGTCTGTTGTAGTATCTAGGATTGCTATAATTCTGTCTTTCTATGTTCTACAGTCAATAGATTTCTACGTGATTAGATTCTGGTCAAGATCTGTTTATAAATCTTGACCGTGGCTCTTGACCGAAAGGTCAAGTGCCTCTTCAGAACAAGAAAGTACATCTAGTTCTCGAGAGGTCACTCTCGAGATATTTTCCCTATTTAGCTTGTCCTTTCTTCTTGTTTTGTAACAGTTTTTTATTTTATCAAAAACATAACTTTTCTGTCCACTTTCTTTCCACTCTATTTGTCACCATGACTTCACATTCAATACTTGACTTCCCCACGGACCGACACGTGTGCCTGGAGTGTACTCAACCAGTGTACTCCCTTCGGACTTACATACCACACTAAAAACCTTTCTACGACAAATCAGCTTGCACACAAAAACGACTAAGTCCGGAATCTCTTTCTCACACACGAGATATAGAGAGGACTAAAGGTTTCCAAAACAACACATATCTCAAAATAGTTTACTTTAAGGAGTATGACATTCAGAAAAATATGAATGACTCTGTTGCTCACCACCGTACAATTTAGTAACTTTGTTTTATTGCCATTTTAGATGAAATGGTACATTCGTCTTGAAAAAAATATAACTTTAGTGTGAATTGTAAATGATTACAAAAATCTGAGACAAAACTACACCGCTAATCGTTTTTAGTGTCAAAGTCTTTTTCGCCACTTAAATCATCTTTTCTCTGTGCACACTTGTCAGATTGTCAATCGGAGACTGCCAATAGGAAGGTGAGATTCATGCCTTACAATAGCAGTCATCGGATTGACAATCCGACGAGTGTGCACAAAGGCCTAACCCAAACTTCTATTTCTAATTCCATTTTTTTTTCTAACTTTGTTTCCAATCCTTTTTTGGATGCTGATCTTCTATTTTTTTCCTATTTCTAATCTCAATTCTAACTCTAGTTCTAATCTTGAATCTATTTCTAATTAATATCTCTAATTTTATTTTTAGTCATATTTCTAACTCCAATTCTATCCATATATCAAATTTTAAATTCCAATTCTCGTTTCCAATTATACTTTTAATTCTCACTCTTGTCCGACTTCAAAATTCTATCTCTAATCATATTTCCAATTCAAACATATCTATTCACTCCTAATTTAGTTCTCCAATAAATATTTAATTCTCCAATTATTATTTGATTTTCTAATTCTTATTTAATTATCCAATTCTTTTTTGATTTTCTAATTTTTATTTGATTCTCCAATTCTTATTTGATTTTCTAAATTCTTATTTAACTCTCCAATTCTTATTTAATTCCCCAATTCTCATTCAATTCCCCAACTCTCATTCAACTCTCCAATTCCAATTCTTGTTCTATTTCTTTTTCAGAACGAATACTCACCTTTTTTTTTTGCTTACTACCACTCCTCCCGATTTTTCATTTATTCGAGTAAGTTCCGTATCGAACCCGAATGGAAATATTCCTCCAGATAATTTTCGAACCGCACTAAAATGCGCCAATTTCTTTCGAGTGTTCCATTCGGCCATAGCCATGGGACGGTCGATCTGCGAGGGAGAGGGGGAGAGGGGGGGGGGGGGGGGGGGGGGGGGGGGAGGGGGGGGGGGAGAGGGAGAGGGAGAGGAGGGAAAGAGGGAAAAAGGAGAGGAGAGGAGAGGGAGAAAGGAGAGGAGAGGAGAGGGAGAGGGAGAGAAAGAAAAGGGAGAGGGAGAGAAGGAAAAGGGAGAGGGAGAGAGGGAGAGGGGGAGAGGGAGAGGGAGAGAGGGAAAAAAGAGAGGAGAGAAGAGGGAGAGGGAGATAAGGAAAAAGGAGAGCAGAGGGAGAGGAAGTGACGGAAAAAAGGAGAGGGAGAGAGGGAGGGGAAGAGAGGACGCATATTTTTGTTAGTGTTCCATTCCATCGTAGCCATGGGACAGCCGATCTGAGAGGGAGGGAGAAGGAGAGAGGGAAAAAAGGAGAGGAGAGGGAGAGGGCGAGAAGGAGAGAGAGGGAGGGAGGAGATGGCGGGAGGCAGAGAGGAGAGGGAGGCAGAGAGGGAGCAGAGAGGGAGGGAGGCAAACACGGAGGGAGGAGAGAGGGAGGGCAAGGGAGAGCTTAGAAAATTTAAAGAAAGGTTTTGTTTTTGAGGAAAAAAATCCATACCTTAACTTCGGAACAGTAAACTACGGAAACTGCAACTATTTCGTTCACATTCTGTTGGTGGTTTATGACTGTTTTCAGGCTCAGAGAGGCCACAACAAGGGGAGGAGGATCCCTATTCTCCTTATTTACTATTTTGACATCTTTTGGAGTCTCCACGACGACCTCCACCTTGCAATGGCTCAACTGGGAACAACCGAAAGGGAGAAAAAAGTAAGTTTTTAAAAAAGTAAGTTTCTAAAAATGTAAGTTTCTAAAACGGTAAGTTTCTTAAACGGTAAGTGTTTTATGGAATTCTTTTCTATATTATGTGAATTGTGGAATGGTTCTGCAACGACCCTCGACGAGAAAAAAGAACAGGGACGAAAGACATACAAAAGAAACTAAAAGAAAAAAAATAAGAACAGAAGAAACAAAAACAAAAGAAACAAAAACAAAAGACTCAAAAGAAACAAAAAGAGAAGAAACTAAAACAGAAGAAACTAAAACAGAAGAAACAAAAACAGAAAAACTAAAACAAAAAAATCAAAAGAAACTAGAACAGAAGAAACTAAAACGAAAGAAACGAAAACAAAACAAACAAAAACAAAACAAAAAAAAACAAAACAAACTAAAACAAAAGAAAAAGAGAAAAAACAATCAAAAACAGAAGGAAAGAAAAAGGTAAAAGAAAGAGGATAACCTGAGAGTGTGCCTGTAACCGTTGTGCGTTGCAAATAGTCAACCAGCTCGGTCCCATCAGCTTTCTCTTCAGCAGGAGAAGTTCCAGGGCACTGTCAGCACCCAGCCACAGCAGGAGAAATTGCCACGTCAGCAAGGTCAAGTGCCAGGTCAGCCGACATATTCGCCACGTCAGCCAACACATGTGCCACGTCAGCAAAGCGTGCCACATCAGCAAAGCGTGTCACTTCAGTAAAGAGTGCCACGTCAGCAAACACAAAAGTCACGTCAGCAAGTGCATGTGAAGCTGTGGTGGATATGTGATGTTAGCAAATGCAGGTGCCATGTCAGCATACGGCATTGCCACATCAGCAACATGAGTGCCACGTCAGCAAGTGCACGCGACACGCCATGTCAGCAGATGATTTTGCCACGTCAGCAAACACAAATGCCACGTCAGCAAAGGCAAGTGCACTCCCGCGTGTGGATCTGCCACCTCAGCACCAAAAGTGCCATGTGGTGCCACGTCAGCGAATACAAGTGCCACGTCAGCAGAGACAGGTCCTGTGTCAAAGAAACCGTGTGATGCATGCAAAAACTTTTTGCATAAAAATGTAAAAACCCTAAAATCCTTAAAAATATGTCGATCTACAATCCGCCAGTCCTGTACTTTTTCCGTGCGTTTTTTTCCCTCCTATTTTTTCTTCTTGCTTTTAAACTTTTTTCCTTTATCTTTCTATCTGTTTTTTGTTCCTTTCATCTTTTCTTTCCTCACTCATTTTGTAAGTTTCTGATTGTAATTAAGGTATGAAAAGGTATTTTTTTCCTTTTTCCTTTTTATCTTTTCCGTTTTCCCTTTTTATCTTTTAATCTTTTTCTCTTTTCCCTTTTCCTTTCATTTTTCTTTTTTCACTATTTTTTGTAAGTTTCTGACTGTAAATGAGGTATGAAAAGGTCTTTTTTCCATTTTCCTTTTTCCTTTTTCTTTTTCTTTTTCCTTTTCTTTGTTCTTTTTTCCATTTTCCTTTTTCCTTTTTCTTTTTCCTTTTTCCTTTTTCTTTTTTCTTTTTTCCTTTTTCCTTTTTCCTTTTTCCTTTTTCTTTTTCCTTTTTCCTTTTTCCTTTTTCCTTTTTCCTCTTCTCTTTTCCTTTCATCTTTTCTTTTCCTGGTTCTTTTGGGTTCCTCTTTTCATATTAAGGATATAAAAGGATCAAAAAACTTGCCTGATTGGTTCCAGGGACCTGGGTGCCCCGTCTGTGGGGATCCCTGTTCCATTTCATCCATTCCATTCCGCAGTTGCGGTGAAATCCATCTCTTCCTCTTCTTTTTGGTTGGTCCTCCATCCCTCCATATCCCCGGCGCTTTCGTGCCCCTCGCTCCCTCTTTATCATCATCCTCCAGCATCCATCGCTCATCTCCCTGCATCCGTCACCCTCCTTCACCCTCCATCTGCGCCTCCCCCTCCCTCCCTCATTTCCTCGCCCTCCTTCCCTCAGCATCACCTTCCCCTCCCTCTCCCCCTCCCTCCCTCCCCCTCCCCCCCTCCCCCTCCCTCCCCCCCACTCCCCTCCCTCCCCCTCCTCCCTCCCCCCCCCCTCCTTCCCTCTTCACCCTCCCCCTCACCCCTCCATCCTGGGAAATGATCCACACCAGAGAAAACAAACAAAAAAAAAAAAACACTTCGAGTCAAATGCTCTGCATTTATTTGACACCGCAAAAATATTTATTCAACACAAACTTAAAAAAAAAAACACGATTATCTCACATAAAAATACATTTATTTCTACCATAAATATTGAAAAAACCCAAAAAAAAACGCCTAAAATATTTAAACCGTAATAACATTTTAAGACCATTTTAAATAATTTGATGATAATTTATGCGTTAAAATAAAAATTGGGGGATTTAAAAACCTTGAAGGGGTACGAAATTTTGATATAATACTCTTCTCCGAGAGGAATGTTGGGTTTTTCAAAAGCATACGACCTCTGAAAAAAACAAAAAAAAACAAAACATTAGACCTTAACAAGAAAAAAATCCTCCCCCTTCCCCTCCCTCTCCCCCTCCTCTCTCTCTCCCTCTCCCTCTCTCCCTCTCTCCCTCTCCTCTCCCTCTCCCTCTCTCCTCTCTCCCTCTCTCCCTCTCCCTCTCCCTCTCCCTCTCCCTCTCCCTCTCCCTTTCCCTCTCCCTCTCTCTCCCTCTCCAAAAACGGCACAAACACTATAGAGTCCCACCTTCACAGGAACCATCGAGAAAGACGTGACACCACGGTCCAAAAGTTGATTTGATAATTCTTCTTTTGCCTTACTTGCAAGTAACTGTACTTCCCAACCGCCCGAAAAAAACATCAAAATTAATTTCAAAAACACCGAAAAGATTTTTTATAACATCGAAAAGAAGTTTGAAAAACATCAAAAGTAGTTTCAAAAAACATTGAAAAGAAGTTTCAAAAACATCGAGAAGAACTTTCAAAAAACATCAAAGAAAAGTTACAAAAGCATCCAAAAAATACAAAAGCATTGAAAATAACTTTCAAAAAACATCAATAGCAAGACTGGAGGTTAACTATTACTCACCATTTCCAAACATCCAAAAAGATCCAAAGATGTGAAGCATTTCAAACAGTACACAAAGAGACTTTTTCACACAAAAACAACACAGGAAAAGAATATGTGAAAGAAATTTTTGACAGAAGAAATGCAGCAATAGTTTGTTGTATAGAAAGGCAAGTGATAGAACTGATTTAAAAAGGGAACAAAAGTTGAATACTAAATGAAATTATTCATCGGATAACTGCACGACAGATGCCAAATGGTCAAATGTCAAAGATAAAATACTTATCAGTCAACTGTTCAGTACACCGTCAATCGCTATTAGTCTTCATAACATTAATTCCGTCTCAGTTTTCTTTGCACCTCTAACCAAAGAATAACGTTATTAATACTAATTATGTTTTTTCTTACTGCTAATTCTTTTTGCAATTCACAATTGTCGATGTCATTTGGATAGGAAATAGAATTGTTAACAACTAAAACATTCCTCATGATACTCTTTTCTTGACACTAATAACGATTCACGGTGTAACGGATTTGCACGAAAGTCCAATTATTTTTTTCATCGTTGTGGAACTTTCCAATCAAAATTAAAAGCTTGTGGGACGGATGACCAGTATCCATTTCCCAATGTCCATCATCCAATCATCATCATCATCATCATCATCATCATCATCATCGTCGTGGTCGTCGTCGTCGTCCCAGTCATGAAGTTTAATTTAAATGCCAATCAGGCTTCACATTTGACAGGCTTTTGAAACACTCCAAAGCCAATGTTAAATGCCTAATGTTTCATCTCCAATGTAAGTGCCCAATGTCAATTGTCCAATGTACAATGTTTAATGTCCAATATTTAATTTCCGATGTTTAATGTCCAATGTTAAATGTCCAATATTTACTGTTTAATGTCTAATGTCCAATGTCCAATATTTTACCAAGTTCCGGCACAATTCCACTTAGGTCAACACTTTTAGCTAGCATAGCCCACCTGCAGCCTTCTCAAAAGTGCAACTTTATCTGAATCTCCTCCTGACTTCGCTTTTGCCTCCAATTCCACCAACTCCTCGTCTTGAAAAGTGTCCTCTGTGGGCAGAGCAAAAACACAACGTTGCATATTGCGCACGGTCACACAACAGCTCACAAAATGTTGCTCCAGAGGAATCTGCAAATCCAAATTTTGTCAAGAAATTAACCGGCAAATGTTAAAACACTGCTCAATACACCATCATAGGCGTATGTTATGTTATCTTATTATGGACTTCACATTGTTAATACACACTAACTTCAGTAAAGGTGCACACAAGAGATGCATTCCACTACATCTCACGTTTTTGTGGTAAACATATTTTCCTGGTGTACCTAAAATGAACTCCATTATAAATAGTTTGGACCACCTAATGATGGTGAGAAGTTTAGAGAGATCAATACGGAGCTCGGAGAATGCTTGTTTATGAAATAATCCAGATTTTCCAAAAGCCCAAATTATCAAGAGTTCTTTTATGTATAGAGTGTTTATGAAGGATTTCCTCTTCTTCTGAGCAATTGATAAAAGACAAATCCAGCCGGCCATCACCATCAGCACAGCAAAAAGCTCAAAACAGAAACAAATAAAAACGGCATTCCAGAATTTCATTTTTTTCTTTTGTTTAAATACTAGTTCGGTGGGAACAAACTATTTGGAAACCCTTTTAGCCTGTACACCTTACATCGCTATTAGAGTTACAGAATTATGACCATTAAAGCGCATTCAGTATCAAATACACGCAACTACACCGCTCATCGTTATTACCGTTAAAGCTTTATTAGTGTCAATGCGAAATTATAATTAATAATACTAATCTAGTGCAAGGAGACGTGGCAGATTGTAATCCACGTCCTTAAATAGTGTTGTTAACTCTTTTTTTTTATTTTTGGCCAAAAAAAGTCACGATCGAATTAGTGTCATTGACACTAATAACGATGAGCGGTGTAATGTTTTGCCACATGGATTATTACCATGGGCCACTTAAACTAAACACTGATGTTAGCACAAATTTATGATTTTGGGTCAAAAAAGCACGCACTCGAATTAGTGTTTTTAAACTCTAACAATGATGCAGTGTTACCTTTCCAAAAAGAAAAACAGATCCCGGACATGCTCCAAACGCCTCTTCGTAGGCATCGAGGAAGAAAAAAGGAAGATTGCCGTCAGAATCGAGAGGCAATCCCTTATCCTCCACCTGAAATGATTGTGATTTTTCATTTATAATAGAAGCCACTGAAGGACCACCTTCAAAGACTGCCTGCCAGGCCGTCGAGGCATTTTCGGGGATCGCCCCTTTACCGATTTTTGCATTTAGCCCCACTTTTTTAGGAACTAAGGGAACCGATTCAGCCAATAATTCCGTTTTTTTTGCTCCCTCGTCCAAATTCGATACTTGGTTAACACCTACTCCTTGTTTCTCTTCAACTGAAACTGATGATTTCTCAACCATTTCAGACATTGTACCGGATTTAATTCCACTGGAGGGTCTACTTTCATTGTTTTTTACTGTCTCGTCGACCTTCGAAGATTCCATTTCTGGAGTTTCTTGAACATGATTTCCGTTGTTTGTAATTTTCACTTTGTCTGTTTCAACGACAACATTTTGTCTGTCAGTAGTAGTCTCTGCAGGATTGGCTGTTGTCCTTTCTTCTGTGGCAGATGAAAAATCACTAAAACCCCTTTTTTCTGGTATAGTTTTTTCTGGTATCGTTTTTTCTGAAGAAGACTGGAACCGAACCACAGGAGGGAGTGAATGGGAGACAACATTTTGAAATCTCGGAGAGGAGAAATTTCCAGAGCCTGTAAAACAGAAAAAACAGAAACTCATCAGAAGAAGTCACCAAAAAACGGACGTTACTGGAACTAAATATAAAAAACGACATTTGCAACACGAGGCTGCGTAAAGACAATGCATCATTAGATATGGCAACGAAGGGGATTGTTTTTCCAGGAAAAGGGTTTTTCTTTTGAGAGAAAACAGATCCTAATTGTCACAAAATAATTCAGTTAAACAAGTATCCTTCAAGTATGTCTCTGACAAAAAAAAAAAGTGTGGTGAGATAATCCGTGACCGAAACCATTTCACCAGGCAGCCGTAAAAATTTTGAACAACAAAAGAAAAATAAAACCCTGATTTTTTAGAAAGAAGTCCAGATTTTTAACAAAATCAACTCTTATCCATTTCAGAACGTGGCATTGACTTTCCACGAGCATTAATTCTCTCTCTCACACATTTTTTTCTTCGTTCAAGCATTCCTTACACTGCCCATCGTTATTAGCATTAAGAATTCATTACTGTTAATGCAAAACTAACACCAATTTCAGAACATGTAACACTACTTTAGTGCAAAGATACATGACAGATTGTAGTCCACTCCCTTAAGTAGTTAACAATTATACGATTTTCGGTCAACAAAAGTCGTGATCGAATTAACATTATCAACTCTAATAACGATGGACGGTGTAATTATGAAAAACCAATTCGCTCCAAAATTTTGAACAGCTCGAATGTTGAATAATTGTATACTCGCTACAACTAAAAGTCATGAATTTAAGGTATAAATATATTAAAATGATTGGATTTAAGCACTAAATGACCCTTTCACAAATTAAACCACTTTCTCGACAACGATTTTCTAAACAACTTTACATTCTCATTTCTCCTTTTCCAGGTTTTTAGGTCCTATTTCCACTCCCCTGTCCCAGCACCACTTTCTCTCCCTCTCCCTCTCCCTCTCCCACTCCCCCTCCCCCTCCGCATCCCCCTCCCTACCTCTCCCCCTACCTCTCCCCCTCCACCTCCCCCTCCCCCTCTCCCTTCCCCTCCCCCTCTCCCTCCCTCTCATCCTTCTCCACTCTCTCCCCCCTCTCCCTCCCCCGCCCCGGCTTCCACTCCCTACTCACTTTGCCTCCGTTGTCTGGACGTTATTTGATTCCTCCCTCCCCCATTCCTCTCTTCTCCCGCTCCCCTCCTTTCCCTCCCCCTCCATCTCTCCCTCTCCCTCCCCTTCCTTCTCACTTCGCCTTCGTTGTCTGGACATTATTCAATCATCCTTCTTTCCTTCCCTCCCTCCTTCCCCCACTCCCCCCCTGCCACCTTCCTTTCCCCTCCCTCTCTTCCCGTCTCCCTCCCCTCCCGTCTCCCTCCCCTCCCGTCTCCCTCCCCTCCCGTCTCCCTCCCCTCCCGTCTCCCTCCTCCCTCTCCCTCCCCTTCCCTCCCTCCCTACTCACTTCGCCTTCGTTGTCTGGCCATCATCCTGTCCTTCTCATCGACCGTCACACCCGCCAAAATGGAATCCAAAGCCTTCTCTGCATCCCCATCCGACCCAATACTGGCCACTCCTCTCTCCCCTCCTCCCCCTCTCTCCCTCGACCCCTGAAAAGATTTCGCGAACATATGGGAGACTCCTCTGTTCTTCCCCATCAAACGGTCCGCGGAAGCTTTAAGAGAGAGAGAGGCTTTGCTCGGACCCGTTTTCCGGGTTTTAGGGCCTGAGAAGGGATAGAGAGAGAGAGGAGGATTGGGTTTGGGGTTTAAGGGTAGACAGGGGGGAGAAGGGAGGTTTTATTGTCGTTTTCCGGTTTTTAGGGGCTGAGAAGGAGAAGAGGTAAGGGAGAGAGAGGGGGGAGATGGGTAGAGTTGGGAGAGTTGGGTTTTAAGGGTAGGAAGCGAGAGGGAAATTTTCAGGGTCATTTTCAGGGCTTTAGGGCCAAACGACGGAAGAGAAAGAAAAGGATACAGGGTTTAAATAAGGGAATTGAATATTAGGGGTAGAAGGAGGGAGAGTGGGGTTTAGGGTTTTAGGGGTAGAAGGAGGGGAGATTGGAAATTCCAGGGTCTTCGAGAAGGTGAAGGGACAAGTGAAAGAGAAGGGAGGAATGAGAGAAGGAGAGGTAGGGAAAGCAGAAAGGAGAGGTAGAGGAAGGAGAGAAGGAGAGGACACAGATAACACCCATTCTCCCTATGCAACTAAAAAAACACATTGAAAATTTTCCTCTCTCCTCCTTTCTTCTCATTTTTTAAATACTTGACAAAGCAAAAACATTTGCCTTACAAATGTGAAAAAAAAGAAAACTACAGTGGATCTTACCTCCATCCCCCTTCTTATTCCTCTTCTTTAACCTTCCATCCAACACAACATCATCGTCCCCATCCTCTCCCTCCCCGTCCTCCCACTCATCTCCCTCCTCCTCCATATACCCTAAATCCTCTCCCACCAAAAACCCATTTAACTGTTCCTTATCTTCCTTCGCCAATTTTTCATATTCCGCTTCCGGTACCACATCATAAATATCTTCCTCCATCTTTAGTTGATAGTTTTCAATCCTCCTCCTTTTCCCTCTCTCCTTTGCATTAGCCACTCCATTTCCCTCCCCCTCCTCCACCTTTTCTGCCACATTTCCCTCTCCCTCCTCTCTTCCCTCCCCCTCCTCTCTCTCCTCTCTCTCTTTCTTCCCTCCACCCCTCAATGCGACGAGCTCTGCCAAAGCACTTTTTCGAGCATTCGGAACAGAATCGGATGATCCTCGCCGTCGATTTCGAAAAGATTCATTCGTGTCACTCATTTTTTTTTTTTACTAAACTTATTTAAGAATATCCCCCCCCCCCCCCCCCCCCCCCCCCCCCCCCCCCCCCCCCCCCCCTTTCCCAAAAAAAAAACAAAAAAAAAAAAAAAATGAATGTGCAGGTAAAAATAGTGGTGGTCTTTTTTTTTTTTTTAAGGGGTGGCTTTTTTAGGCCATTTTTATTATAGGTTTTTAGAGCAGTTTTTAGTGATCCATTTTTTTTTTTTTTTTTTGTCAGTGATTCAACCCGAGATTGCTTTTAAGCTTTTTTTTTATGGTTTTCTTTGGCAGGCGATTGAGGATTTTTTTTTTTTCCTTTTATTTTCTTTCCTTTTCTTTTCTTTTATTCTTTTATTCTTTTATTCTTTTATTCTTTTATTCTTTTATTCTTTTATCCTTTATTACTTTATTTCTTTATTTCTTTATTTCTTTATTTCTTTATTTCTTTATTCCTTAATTTCTTGATTCCTTTATATCTTTATTCCTTTATTTCTTTGTTTCTTTGTTTCTTGGGTTTTTCCATGATTTTCAACCTATTTATTCCCCCCCCACCCCCAAAAAACACCCTTAAATAAAGGAAAAAAATTAAAAAAAAGCTCCCCTTTAAAAAATAGCCTAAAACTCTTAAATCCCCTCTTCCTCCAACAAACAAGCTCAAAAAAACAAAAAAAAAAACCGTTTTATCCCCCAAAAAAACCCCCTAATTCTTTTCCCTCCGTTTTAAACCTGGAGTCGGTAGAGGAGGACGTCAAAATTCCCAAAGAAAAACTCCAAAACGCTAAAACCCTAATACCGCCTTTACCCCAGAAAACCCTCTAAAAAATCAAAGGACTGTTTTTTCCACCGTGGGGTGAAGGAAAACGACAAAATCCCCAAAAAATAGCCCCCAAACACCATAAAAAATATTTCCAAAAAATCCCAACATCTTTTATATTCCCCCCCAAAAAACCCCAAAACCCTAAAACCCTTATGTCGCCTTTACCTAGAAAAACCCCCTGAAATACTACAAAAAACCGTTTTTTCACTTTTTTTTCCTCCGTTTTGCATTACCTGGAGTCGGTAGAGGAGGACCACAAAACCCCCCCCTGAATAAATACCCCAAAATACCACCTCTACCCAAAAAAACCGCCTAAAAAAACTAAATAACCGTCTTTTCCACCGTTTTTTCCACTGTTTTTTCCTCCATTTTTACTATCTGGAGTTGGTCGAGGAGAACTTCAAATCCCCTAAAATTTGCCTCAAAACCTTAAAACCCTACTACCGCCGTTACCCAGAAAAAGACTCCTAAAAAACTGAATAACCGTTTTTTCCACCGGTTTTCCACCGCTTTTACCTCCGTTTTACCTCCGTTTTTATAACCTGGAGTTGGAGGAGGAGGACGTCAAGATCCCCAAAAAATTGCCCCAAAAACTTAAAACCCTAATAACGCCTTTACCCAAAAAACCCAAAAACTGAAAAAACGTTTTTTCCTCCGTTTTTATTACCTGGAGTCGGTGGAGGAGGACGTCGAGATCAAAACCGGAAATATTGTGGCCCACGAAAACATCCGGATCAATTTTTACGAGTTTTGCAAGGAAGAAACTCAACAATTCCCTCTCACTGCCCCCCCAAAACTTTGCAAAACCGTAAGAAAAAGCGAAAACTTATTCCTACTATTTCTTTATTACATTTTTAGTTCATAGTTCTTATTCACATTTCTATTCATGTTTCCAGTTCACATATCTACCTACAATTATAAATCTATTTCTAATCGTATTCCTACTTCTTATTCTTCATTACATTTCATATTCATATTTCCAATTCATATTTCTACCTACATTTATAATTTTATTTCTAATCTTATTTCTAATTCGCTTTCCAGTTCATCTCTAATTTATATTTCTGATTCATATTCCTAACCCATATTTCTATTTCTATTCCTAATTCCATTTTTTTTTTTTAACTTTGTTTCCAATCCTTTTTTGGATACTGATCTTCCTTTTTTTTCCTATTTCTAATCTTAATTCTAACTCTAGTTCTAATCCTGAATCTATTTCTAATTAATATCTCTAATTTTTTTTTTAGTCATATTTCTAACTCCAATTCTATCCCTCTCCAAAAACGGCACAAACACTATAGAGTCCCACCTTCACAGGAACCATCGAGAAAGACGTGACACCACGGTCCAAAAGTTGATTTGATAATTCTTCTTTTGCCTTACTTGCAAGTAACTGTACTTCCCAACCGCCCGAAAAAAACATCAAAATTAATTTCAAAAACACCGAAAAGATTTTTTATAACATCGAAAAGAAGTTTGAAAAACATCAAAAGTAGTTTCAAAAAACATTGAAAAGAAGTTTCAAAAACATCGAGAAGAACTTTCAAAAAACATCAAAGAAAAGTTACAAAAGCATCCAAAAAATACAAAAGCATTGAAAATAACTTTCAAAAAACATCAATAGCAAGACTGGAGGTTAACTATTACTCACCATTTCCAAACATCCAAAAAGATCCAAAGATGTGAAGCATTTTAAACAGTACACAAAGAGACTTTTTCACACAAAAACAACACAGGAAAAGAATACGTGAAAGAAATTTTTGACAGAAGAAATGCAGCAATAGTTTGTTGTATAGAAAGGCAAGTGATAGAACTGATTTAAAAAGGGAACAAAAGTTGAATACTAAATGAAATTATTCATCGGATAACTGCACGACAGATGCCAAATGGTCAAATGTCAAAGATAAAATACTTATCAGTCAACTGTTCAGTACACCGTCAATCGCAATTAGTCTTCATAACATTAATTCCGTCTCAGTTTTCTTTGCACCTCTAACCAAAGAATAACGTTATTAATACTAATTATGTTTTTTCTTACTGCTAATTCTTTTTGCAATTCACAATTGTCGATGTCATTTGGATAGGAAATAGAATTGTTAACAACTAAAACATTCCTCATGATACTCTTTTCTTGACACTAATAACGATTCACGGTGTAACGGATTTGCACGAAAGTCCAATTATTTTTTTCATCATTGTGGAACTTTCCAATCAAAATTAAAAGCTTGTGAGACGGATGACCAATATCCATTTCCCAATGTCCATCATCCAATCATCATCATCATCATCATCATCGTCGTCGTGGTCGTCGTCGTCGTCCCAGTCATGAAGTTTAATTTAAATGCCAATTAGGCTTCACATTTGACAGGCTTTTGAAACACTCCAAAGCCAATGTTAAATGCCTAATGTTTCATCTCCAATGTAAGTGCCCAATGTCAATTGTCCAATGTACAATGTTTAATGTCCAATATTTAATTTCCGATGTTTAATGTCCAATTTTAAATGTCCAATATTTACTGTTTAATGTCTAATGTCCAATGTCAAATGTAAACTCCATTCTCATGTTTTCAATTTGACAAATGTCCAATGTCTAATGTCCAATATTTTACCAAGTTCCGGCACAATTCCACTTAGGTCAACACTTTTAGCTAGCATAGCCCACCTGCAGCCTTCTCAAAAGTGCAACTTTATCTGAATCTCCTCCTGACTTCGCTTTTGCCTCCAATTCCACCAACTCCTCGTCTTGAAAAGTGTCCTCTGTGGGCAGAGCAAAAACACAACGTTGCATATTGCGCACGGTCACACAACAGCTCACAAAATGTTGCTCCAGAGGAATCTGCAAATCCAAATTTAGTCAAGAAATTAACCGGCAAATGTTAAAACACTGCTCAATACACCATCATAGGCGTATGTTATGTTATCTTATTATGGACTTCACATTGTTAATACACACTAACTTCAGTAAAGGTGCACACAAGAGATGCATTCCACTACATCTCACGTTTTTGTGGTAAACATATTTTCCTGGTGTACCTAAAATGAACTCCATTATAAATAGTTTGGACCACCTAATGATGGTGAGAAGTTTAGAGAGATCAATACGGAGCTCGGAGAATGCTTGTTTATGAAATAATCCAGATTTTCCAAAAGCCCAAATTATCAAGAGTTCTTTTATGGATAGAGTGTTTATGAAGGATTTCCTCTTCTTCTGAGCAATTGATAAAAGACAAATCCAGCCGGCCATCACCATCAGCACAGCAAAAAGCTCAAAACAGAAACAAATAAAAACGGCATTCCAGAATTTCATTTTTTTCTTTTGTTTAAATACTAGTTCGGTGGGAACAAACTATTTGGAAACCCTTTTAGCCTGTACACCTTACATCGCTATTAGAGTTACAGAATTATGACCATTAAAGCGCATTCAGTATCAAATACACGCAACTACACCGCTCATCGTTATTACCGTTAAAAATTTATCAGTGTCAATGCGAAATTATAATTAATAATACTAATCTAGTGCAAGGAGACGTGGCAGATTGTAATCCATGTCCTTAAATAGTGTTGTTAACTCTTTTTTTTATTTTTGGCCAAAAAAAGTCACGATTGAATTAGTGTCATTGACACTAATAACGATGAGCGGTGTAATGTTTTGCCACATGGATTATTACCATGGGCCACTTAAACTAAACACTGATGTTAACACAAATTTATGATTTTGGGTCAAAAAAGCACGCACTCGAATTAGTGTTTTTAAACTCTAACAATGATGCAGTGTTACCTTTCCAAAAAGAAAAACAGATCCCGGACATGCTCCAAACGCCTCTTCGTAGGCATCGAGGAAGAAAAAAGGAAGATTGCCGTCAGAATCGAGAGGCAATCCCTTATCCTCCACCTGAAATGATTGTGATTTTTCATTTATAATAGAAGCCACTGAAGGACCACCTTCAAAGACTGCCTGCCAGGCCGTCGAGGCATTTTCGGGGATCGCCCCTTTACCGATTTTTGCATTTAGCCCCACTTTTTTAGGAACTAAGGGAACCGATTCAGCCAATAATTCCGTTTTTTTTGCTCCCTCGTCCAAATTCGATACTTGGTTAACACCTACTCCTTGTTTCTCTTCAACTGAAACTGATGATTTCTCAACCATTTCAGACATTGTACCGGATTTAATTCCACTGGAGGGTCTACTTTCATTGTTTTTTACTGTCTCGTCGACCTTCGAAGATTCCATTTCTGGAGTTTCTTGAACATGATTTCCGTTGTTTGTAATTTTCACTTTGTCTGTTTCAACGACAACATTTTGTCTGTCAGTAGTAGTCTCTGCAGGATTGGCTGTTGTCCTTTCTTCTGTGGCAGATGAAAAATCACTAAAACCCCTTTTTTCTGGTATAGTTTTTTCTGGTATAGTTTTTTCTGGTATCGTTTTTTCTGAAGACTGGAACCGAACCACAGGAGGGAGTGAATGGGAGACAACATTTTGAAATCTCGGAGAGGAGAAATTTCCAGAGCCTGTAAAACAGAAAAAACAGAAACTCATCAGAAGAAGTCACCAAAAAACGGACGTTACTGGAACTAAATATAAAAAACGACATTTGCAACACGAGGCTTCGTAAAGACAATGCATCATTAGATATGGCAACGAAGGGGATTGTTTTTCCAGGAAAGGGTTTTTCTTTTGAGAGAAAACAGATCCTAAATGTCACAAAATAATTCAGTTAAACAAGTATCCTTCAAGTATGTCTCTGACAAAAAAAAAAAGTGTGGTGAGATAATCCGTGACCGAAACCATTTCACCAGGCAGCCGTAAAAATTTTGAACAACAAAAGTAAAATAAAACCCTGATTTTTTAGAAAAAAGTCCAGATTTTTAACAAAATCAACTCTTATCCATTTCAGAACGTGGCATTGACTTTCCACGAGCATTAATTCTCTCTCTCACACATTTTTTTCTTCTTTCAAGCATTCCTTACACTGCCCATCGTTATTAGCATTAAGGATTCGTTACTGTTAATGCAAAACTAACACCAATTTCAGAACATGTAACACTACTTTAGTGCAAAGATACATGACAGATTGTAGTCCACTCCCTTAAGTAGTTAACAATTATACGATTTTCGGTCAACAAAAGTCGTGATCGAATTAACATCATCAACTCTAATAACGATGGACGGTGTAATTATGAAAAACCAATTCGCTTCAAAATTTTGAACAGCTCGAATGTTGAATAACTGTATCCTCGCTACAACTAAAAGTCATGAATTTAAGGTATAAATATATTAAAATGATTGGATTTAAGCACTAAATGACCCTTTCACAAATTAAACCACTTTCTCGACAACGATTTTCTAAACAACTTTACATTCTCATTTCTCCTTTTCCAGGTTTTTAGGTCCTATTTCCACTCCCCTGTCCCAGCACCACTTTCTCTCCCTCTCCCTCTCCCTCTCCCACTCCCCCTCCCCCTCCCCATCCCCCTCCCTCCCTCTCCCCCTCCACCTCCCCCTCCCCCTCTCCCTTCCCCTCCCCCTCTCCCTTCCCCTCCCCCTCTCCCTCCCTCTCATCCTTCTCCACTCTCTCCCCCCTCTCCCTCCCCCGCCCCGGCTTCCACTCCCTACTCACTTTGCCTCCGTTGTCTGGACGTTATTTGATTCCTCCCTCCCCCATTCCTCTCTTCTCCCGCTCCCCTCCTTTCCCTCCCCCTCCATCTCTCCCTCTCCCTCCCCTTCCCTCTCACTTCCTTCGTTCTGGACATTATTCAATCATCCTTCTTTCCTTCCCTCCTTCCCCCACTCCCTCCCTGCCACCTTCCTTTCCCCTCCTCTCTCCCTCCCCTCCATTCTCCCTCCCCTCTCCCCTCCCTCCCCTCCCCTCTCCCTCCCCTCCCCTCTCCCTCCTCCCTCTCCCTCCCCTTCCCTCCCTCCCTACTCACTTCGCCTTCGTTGTCTGGCCATCATCCTGTCCTTCTCATCGACCGTCACACCCGCCAAAATGGAATCCAAAGCCTTCTCTGCATCCCCATCCGACCCAATACTGGCTACTCCTCTCTCCCCTCCTCCCCCTCTCTCCCTCGACCCCTGAAAAGATTTGGCGAACATATGGGAGACTCCTCTGTTCTTCCCCATCAAACGGTCGGCGGAAGCTTTAAGAGAGAGAGAGGCTTTGCTCGGACCCGTTTTCCGGGTTTTAGGGCCTGAGAAGGGATAGAGAGAGAGAGGAGGATTGGGTTTGGGGTTTAAGGGTAGACAGGGGGGAGACGGGAGGTTTTATTGTCGTTTTCCGGTTTTTAGGGGCTGAGAAGGAGAAGAGGTAAGGGAGAGAGAGGGGGGAGATGGGTAGAGTTGGGAGAGTTGGGTTTTAACGGTAGGAAGCGAGAGGGAAATTTTCAGGGTCATTTTCAGGGCTTTAGGGCCAAACGACGGAAGAGAAAGAAAAGGATACAGGGTTTAAATAAGAGAATTGAATATTAGGGGTAGAAGGAGGGAGAGTGGGGTTTAGGTTTTAGGGGTAGAAGGAGGGGAGATTGGAAATTCCAGGGTCTTCGAGAAGGTGAAGGGACAAGTGAAAGAGAAGGGAAGAATGAGAGAAGGAGAGGTAGGGAAAGCAGAAAGGAGAGGTAGAGGAGGGAGAGAAGGAGAGGACACAGATAACACCCATTATCCCTATGCACGTAAAAAAACACATTGAAAATTTTCCTCTCTCCTCCTTTCTTCTCATTTTTTAAATACTTGACAAAGCAAAAACATTTGCCTTACAAATGTGAAAAAAAAGAAAACTACAGTGGATCTTACCTCCATCCCCCTTCTTATTCCTCTTCTTTAACCTTCCATCCAACACAACATCATCGTCCCCATCCTCTCCCTCCCCGTCCTCCCACTCATCTCCCTCCTCCTCCATATACCCTAAATCCTCTCCCACCAAAAACCCATTTAACTGTTCCTTATCTTCCTTCGCCAATTTTTCATATTCCGCTTCCGGTACCACATCATAAATATCTTCCTCCATCTTTAGTTGATAGTTTTCAATCCTCCTCCTTTTCCCTCTCTCCTTTGCATTAGCCACTCCATTTCCCTCCCCCTCCTCCACCTTTTCTGCCACATTTCCCTCTCCCTCCTCTCTTCCCTCCCCCTCCTCTCTCTCCTCTCTCTCTTTCTTCCCTCCACCCCTCAATGCGACGAGCTCTGCCAAAGCACTTTTTCGAGCATTCGGAACAGAATCGGATGATCCTCGCCGTCGATTTCGAAAAGATTCATTCGTGTCACTCATTTTTTTTTTTTACTAAACTTATTTAAGAATATCCAACACTTGATATTTAGGATTTTATTTAATAGCCATTGGAGGGATTAAAAAAAAAAAAATAGGTATTGGAAAAAAAAACGATTCGATACAAAAAAGGAGTTTCTTTACAGAGATAAATATATTTGAAAAGGTTTCAGTCTCTTTACATACGTTTCTCAATTTCTCACTGTAACCTTCCTTATCTTTCTTCTCTACTTTACTTTCTTCTCCTCTCTTCTGCTCTCCTCTCCTCTCCTCTCCTCTCCTCTCCTTCCTTCTCCTCTCCCTCTCCTCCTCTCTCTTCCTCTCTCCTCCTCTCCTCTCCTCTCCTCTCCTCTCCTTCCTTCTTCTCTTCTCCCCTTTTCCTTTCTCCCTCACCTTCCGTAAATATCTCACTTTTCCCTTGGATATATTTCTCTCTCGTTATCTCTCCCTCTCCCTTTCCCGAATAAATGTCAAAACCTTCCAAACTCAGATTCTCCAAAAAAACCACACACTAATTCTTGTGATAGTTCAGAAAAGCACAGTATCCATTTCAAGCTCCTAGATTCCCCTATACACCTTCCCTGACGCTCGTCGGCATTCACTAAAAGACAAAGAGGAAAAAACGACGGCAAACGACAGGGTAAATTAGGGTTTACACTAGGGTTAGGGTTAACAAGGAAGAATAAAAACCCTAAAAAACCCTAAAACAAATCAATCAAAGTCAGGAATTTACTGTTTACGCAGAAATTAGGGTTAAAAATGACTACGGTTGACAAGAAAGAAAAAAGAGGAACAAAGCTGGGAGAAAGGTAGGTTATAAAGTTAGGGTTAGTAAAAGGAATGGGAAAAACTCCGAAAAGAAATTCTGCCCTAACTGTTGGTCTTGTCTGGTTTGGAAATTTGGAGGGAAAGGTGAGTATGACGTTCGCGCCAAAATTTTGAACGAATACCGTAGAATAGTTACAAAAGAAAACATCGTTCAGTTCGCACTTAATGAGAAGTTCTTCAGTTCTTGGCATAGTTGTTCACGGCGTTTAGTGCGAACGATTTAATCACGACGAATTATACGTAACAAACGCATTGAACCTTTTTAAAATATCGTAAAAATCGTTAATGATTTTTTGTTCATACTATTCTGTACATGTAAACAAAAATGAATTTTAAATAATACCGCATTTCGTAAGTTTTCCGTTACAAAAGCGAAATAGTTTTACGTTACAAATGCGAAGTAGACTATACTGGAAGAGTGCAGAGCCAGGCTCAAATCTCAGCCAACGCAATATTTTTGTCAAAGTCCGTCGGCAGATTCCATTTTCAACATTCCATGGCGGCTTCTTTCAAAAATAATTGAAGAAGACGTTTGTACATTTTTCAAACTTACCGCGCGCAAATAGTGTGACATATCAAACGTCCATTTTCGAAAATGTCCGTACATTTTCAAAAAATGTACCATACATGTTCCCTGGATTTCCTGTTCAGTTAAATGGACAGAAAATACCAATAACTGCGACGTGTGTTTTCGTTAAATTCGTACACTACCGTAATAACCCGTACAGTTTACGGTAAACGCTGTACCTTTTACATAGATTCTAAGTTCAGTTTACCGTATAGAAAGTACATCATGTTTTTTTCCGATTTATTCAAAAATCACGAACTATACGTTTTAATCGGAAAAAAGGAAAAAATCGCGCGATTTGAACAACTATGGTTCTTGGCTTCCTATGTTATAATGTGCGTACGGTATAGTAAACTTTTAATACAGTGTGTGAAAATGACTTTACGGTATGTTCGCGTGTTCAATGTGCGAGCGTTTCAAATGTTGTCAATTTTTCCATGTGCAACAATTACACCGCGAATCGTTATTAGTGTCAAAGTCACTAATTTGGGTTATTAAAATATTTAAAACTTTACAAAAAATGAATTAAATCAGACACTCACGCATAGGAACGTGCGCTCAAAAAACGGGATTAGTCTGCACGTAAATTAGTCTGACATGTACGGATATTTAAATTTCACGACGGCGTACGATTTTTAATATTTTGTACGGATACATATATTATTGTATATAATCGTACAACTAATATTCCATTTTTGCTATTCCCAAATTAGCATAGATGACAAGAAAAGTAGAGAAAATGAAGAAGATGATGAGAGACGAAATGGAGAACTCACAAAAGATGGAGAATTAACATCAGAAGTGGAAAAGAATGTGGATTTAAAAATTAATAAACTCAGCAAAAGACCGCTAGAAACTGTTAAGAAAATGAGGCTCAGAAAGGAAGTTTATGGGTGCTGAAAAGGTCATAATATTAAAGGAATATGGAAAATAAGAAAGACTATTAAAAGGAGGAAAGACCAGCTAAATGAAAAAGGGATCAGAATGAAAATCTTCAGGATGCATACACTTAAGAGGAGTGGCAGATCTACGGAAAAATACCAAAAATCAGTGAGGAAATCCACATGTTGTAGAGGTAGTGGGGAGACAAACCATAGGAGAAGTATAAATTCTACGAGGAGACCAGAATGTAGTAAGAAAAAAAGAAGAAGAAATAGATTAACAAATACCAATTGGAGAAGAAACAAACTCCAAGGGCGCAACACAAAAGACCGGAAAAGACATTTTTGAGGTGGAATTACCGACACCATCAATGGGAAAAATCATTGTTTAAACAGGAGAAATATTCGAGTGATTGGTATGGTGACTAAAGGTTTCATAAAATCTTAAATTTACCAGTATATGATTGCTTAAAACTAAAACATCCAAAACTTAGAAGGAGTGTTGTTTTTGTAAAGTTTTGGATGTTTAGTAGTGAAGGTTGTGGGAGGAAATTTCCGCACTTAGAATATTTTTCTTAGTCCTTGCTTTAGTATGTACCTAAATTACAGTAGACAGTTTTGTAGACTAGGCAAAGTACTAAGTCTAAAGTTTTAGGGGAGTGTTGTGATTAGAAAACTTTAATAATCATTAAATAGGTTAGTGAGAGAGGGATTAGAACTTAGAATAATTTTTGGCATACAGACTTAGGTTTGACAGCTAATAGTGTTACAGTAGTATAAGGACAAAAGAGTGTACCGTACATCTACAAGGACACGCATCAGCAGATGAGGATTTTGCAAGTAATTCAAAATGGCGTCGACACTCACATACACGTGTTTGACATCGAACGAGCGATTTCGTAGTATCAAACGGATGAAGTTTGGACTGGACATCCGGTAAATTGACTATACCGATTCAGTATGGAACGTTGACTCTAATCGTGTCGACGGACGCGATTCACGCAGGGCCACAAGTGACAAAGCCCGCCATACGCACTTAGATGCTTCGAACCGCACAACAACAATCGTTTGGACCTAAGACTGCCGTACGGCTCGCACAATGTAATGTTGTTGTCCAACAACAGTATATACCGCCGTACGGCTGGTAGCATGTAACGCTGCCGAAAAGGTACGAGTGTTCGCTTTTTATAACGGGCATGAAAAACGGGCATGATAAACTAGACAGGGTACATGCCTGTGTAACGGGGCGTTGATTTACTAGTTACATTAAATGCCTTTTTATACATTTGTATTTCAAAATTTACATTTTCGTACGGAAAAGACTGTCCGTACACCACACTATAAACATTGCGGTGTACTTGCGTTATTAAAGTTAATTTAAAAAAAACCCTAAAAGGGGTAAAGGAAAATATAGAATTATGGATTGTATTTCAGGTATTTTTTTTTTTAAAAAGGGCACCGAATTAGCGTTATTTACTCTAATAGCGATGGCGGTGTACACCGTGAATCGCTATTAGCGTAATAAAAAATATAGCGTAATGAAACAATTAGCGTACTTTACGGTAAATTGTGTTTTTTCGGGTACACCATGATACTAATTTATCATGTACTCTAATTTGTAAACTGCTTTGTAAAAAATTTCGGCACATAATATGTCCACACTAAAACATGTAGATGTACGAAATTGTTCAAATCGTACGCCGTCGCGTTTTTTTGACATCTGCGTATGCCGGAAAATATTTACGCAATTATATATTATTATATTTTCTGTACTATTAAATTTAAAAAGGTACGGAATAGTACATATCTGATAGTCCGTACACCACACTATTTAAAAGGACACTAAATTACAGTTATGAACCGTATTGAGCGGGGTACCTCAAATAACGTTCAGAAACATTTAGCGTACTTTATTCTATTTGAGAATTTGCCCCAAAAAAAGGGGTACCCCAGTTAGCGTCATGTACGCTAATAGCGATTCACGGTGTACTGCAAAAAACGGGATTAGTCTGCACGTAAATTAGTCTGACATGTACAGATATTTAAATTTCACGACGGCGTACGATTTTTAATATTTTGTACGGATACATATATTATTGTATATAATCGTACAACTAATATTCCATTTTTGCTATTCCCAAATTAGCATAGATGACAAGAAAAGTAGAGAAAATGAAGAAGATGATGAGAGACGAAATGGAGAACTCACAAAAGATGGAGAATTAACATCAGAAGTGGAAAAGAATGTGGATTTAAAAATTAATAAACTCAGCAAAAGGACCGCTAGAAACTGTTAAGAAAATGAGGCTCAGAAAGGAAGTTTATGGGTGCTGAAAAGGTCATAATATTAAAGGAATATGGAAATAAGAAAGACTATTAAAAGGAGGAAAGACCAGCTAAATGAAAAAGGGATCAGAATGAAAATCTTCAGGATGCATACACTTAAGGGGAGTGGCAGATCTACGGAAAAATACCAAAAATCAGTGAGGAAATC
This sequence comes from Zygnema cylindricum, assembly GCA_037447655.1. NCBI lineage: Eukaryota > Viridiplantae > Streptophyta > Zygnematophyceae > Zygnematales > Zygnemataceae > Zygnema > Zygnema cylindricum. The sequence continues at coordinate 1,115,270 of JBBHKE010001973.1, forward strand.
CACATGTTGTAGAGGTAGTGGGGAGACAAACCATAGGAGAAGTATAAATTCTACGAGGAGACCAGAATGTAGTAAGAAAAAAAGAAGAAGAAATAGATTAACAAATACCAGTTGGAGAAGAAACAAACTCCAAGGGCGGCAACACAAAAGACCGGAAAAGACATTTTTGAGGTGGAATTACCGACACCATCAATGGGAAAAATCATTGTTTAAACGGGGGAAATATTCGCGTGATTGGTATGGTGACTAAAGGTTTCATAAAATCTTAAATTTACCAGTATATGATTGCTTAAAACTAAAACATCCAAAACGTAGAAGGAGTGTTGTTTTTGTAAAGTTTTGGATGTTTAGTAGTAGAGGTTGTGAGAGGGAATTTTGTTTTAACTCTGAATATTTTCTAAGTTCTTGCTTTTGTTTATATTTTCATTACAATAGAAAGATCTGTAGGCGGAGTGTGTTGGTTTAAGAAAGCTTTAGTCCTCTCTATGCCTCAGCTGTGAGGGAGAGAGAGCTATTCAGGACTTAAGCTATTTTTGGTTGAGTTCGGTTCAGTACTTACCAAAATTAGTGTGACAGTGAAGTTGGGAGTTCACGGTTCATTCACACTTGGGACACGCGTCGTCACTTGGGAGAATGCGTGATTATGTACTCCGTGGACGTACGGAAATTCGGCAGGACCACGCGACTTCGTGAAGTCAGTTCTACGGTGCCAAATCCTCTAATCGCACGGCTGACAGCCGCCGCCAACAAATAGTGACGAGGCGTGACTAGATCATTATCACTTTACGTTGTCTGAAATTCAGTGTAAATATTTGTGATAGAATGTTAGATGTACGGCTGGAATGCCTCCGTACAGCTTAGTGTAGTTTCGGAGTATAGAAGTAGGACTTAGTGAATTTGATTTTTATGAACAAATGATATGAAAACTTTACACTCAGTTTTATGTAATTTCATCTCTACATATCTCACAGATCTCTGAGCGGAAATAATTGAAATTTTGTGTGTTTGTTCCTTTTTCTGTTATCTACAGAGTGGAAAATTCTCAAGACATTTGGAGCATTTTTATGAAAGTTATAATCTGTCAAAGTTGCTGTTCAGCCATCGGTATTTGTGGAAGCTTCCTCTCTTGATTTGTTCTACAATGACTACTGATGCATCTTCTTCATCTTCAGTGCCAGCAATTGTCTCAGAACAACAGGTCACGGGCCCGCCTTCACGAATTCCGGTCTTTGATGGACGAGAATATCTATATTGGGCAGATTTGGTTAAGTCTTACTTCAAGCAAGTGAAACTTAATGATGTGTTAAATGGATCATTGGTAAAATCTAATGCCAGCTTTGATCAGAAAAATGACCAGGCTTTACATTTAGTAAAGCTTATGATATCAAAAGAATTGCATATGACATATATTAATGTTACAAAGGCATCAGATTTGTGGGATGCATTGAAATCTTCTTATGTTAAAGCTAGTGACCAGCATGAGATTATAACTGCTAGTCAAATCTATGAGTATAAGTACACAGGTGGTAGCATGGTAGAATACACTAATCGGTTTCGAATGTTACTGTCAGAAAATGCATGTTCTGGGGAGACTTTCTCCCCTTATCATCAGGCCATGATTATCCTAAAGGGGCTTCCTAATGAATATAAAGGAGCCTCAGATGAAATGAAAAAATTGTCTAAACTTCTTTGGAATTTGCAAACAGCTATAGAGTTTATCTTTTTAGAAGAGGCTACTCAGACAGTTTTACGATTTGGAAAACCAGCTGTAGCATTTACGGCTCAGTTTCAGGGGGAAAGTAGATATCAAGGGAATCAGTTTAATCCTTAGTTTGAGAAATATGTTTATTGCTATACTAATGGTCACTCCTTCAGAGCTTGTCCTTTGTATATAAAAGCTCTTGAAACAGGTACCTTTCGGAAAGGATGTAGACACCGCGGACCTCCCATTTCCCAAAAACCTCCGAGTAAAATTGTTGCATTTTAAGCGGAGGATACGGAATTGAAGAAGAAAACGATCGAGGAAACGACACCTGATGTGATCATTTTTCCAAAAACTGATGACAAATAGTTCTTTGCTCTTGCCAAACTCGACATGATGGAAGGAGAAAAGGACCTCGGATGGATAATGGATTCTGGCAGCTCTTCAAACATGTGCTGGAATAAATCTTGGTTTAAGGAGATGTCTTCTATTCCTTTACGTCAAATCTTTTATGCTTGTGGCTATGCCGTTGAATCAAATGCCAAAGGAAACATAGATTTGGATTGTGTGATAGATGGAAAGGTTGTTAAGAGAACTTTGTATGATGTCTTATATGTTCCAAAGTTCAAGAGAAATCTGTTTTCTACGTCTGTAGCTGAAAGTAAAGGCTTTGAGGTTCTCCATAAAAATGGCAAGAAAATAGTGAGCAAAAATAGAAGTAGGCTCTAGTAGGAACTAGAGGCCCAAACTTTTTGTACCGCATGGACTTGGCTAATAAAATTGATTTTGCGTACTCTAGTGTCCTGTGTCATAATGTTTTGTGGCATAAAAGGCTTAGTCATGTGCATCATGAGAGACTTACTAAGATGATAAAACATGATATGATAGAGGGAGTCAAGCTTGGTCAACAAGAGTCTCATGTGTGTGATGGTTGCGCTCTCGGAAAGCTTCACAAGCATCCCATATCAGAAGTTTCTGATCACCAAGTTTCTGATCACCGAGCCACAGATGTTCTTGGTATTATTTACTCTGATGTTTTCGGCCCTTCTAAAGTTCCCTCTCTTGGTGGCAGCCGCTTCTTTGTCACCTTTACAGACGATTACTCACGGTATAGTCGCCTATATTTCATGAAGGAGAAGAGAGAAGTCTTCACTCACTTTAAGCACTACAAAATCTGGGCGGAGAAACTTCACGGCAAATCTATTCTTGCTTTGCGGACAGATAATGGTGGAGAGTATGTATCTCATGCCTTTGCTTATTTTTTGAAAGAAAATGGCATCTCTCGTGAATTTACTGCTCCGTACACACCGGAACAAAATGGTGTTGCCAAAGACTTAATCGGACTTTGACTGAATGTGCTCTATGATGGCCGATAAAGGTGTGGATCCAAAGTTTTGGGGGGAAGCTTTTCATTGTGCTTCTTACATTAGAAATAGAGTGGAAACCCGAGCTGTTAGGGGTAAGACACCTTATGAAGTGTGGACAGGCAGAAAGCCAAATGTCAGTCATTTTAGAGTTTTTGGTAGCAAATGTTTTATTTTGGATAATCTTCCTAATTGGAAGCTTAGTCCAAAATCTGTACCTGGTGTCTTTTTAGGCTATGATGATGAATCTGTAGGTTATAGAGTCTATAATCCTCAAAGGGATGCCTTCAAACAGCTAGGAATATTCAGATTAAAGAAGAAAGTCAATCTGTTGACGTTTTTAGCATGGATACAGCTGGAAGGAATGACAAAATACAAGAGTATATCATTCTTGAGCAGGTACCTTTTACTCCAACCTCTTCTACTTCTTCTTCCTCTCTCCCAAATACCTGTGGGCCGTTTTGTACTCCTTTTGGAGATGCTCCTTGTGTTGATGCTCCTCCCCATTCACGCCCTCTGCCGCAAGGTAGGGAACCAACAGTTCTTGCGTCAGATTTTCCGGGGGGAAGAAGGCAAAGCAGCCGCCTTCGAGGCGACCTAGTTGAGAGTGTTTTTTCTGCAAGCATAGGGGAGCCGCTTACTATTCATGAAGCTTTTTCTGTTCCTAAAAAGGATCATTGTATCTCGGCTGCAAATGAGAAGATAAAGTCAATTATGGAAGCCCAAACTTGGGAAATTGTGGAGCTCCCACCGAACCGGAAAGCTATCGGTTGTAAGTGGGTCTTCAAATTAAAATTGAACCCTGATAATACAATAGAAAGATATAAAGCTAGACAGGTGGCTAACGGATTTAGCCAAAAGGAGGGAATTGATTATGAAGAGACCTTCTCTCCTTTCGTTCGCTTTCCTACTGTTAGAGTTTTGCTATCTCTTGCAGCAATAGAGGATATGGAATTGCATCAGATGGATGTTAAAACGACTTTCTTGCATGGTGATTTGGAGGAAGTAATTTATATGAAGCAGCCAGAGATGTATGTAGAAAAAGGGAAAGAAAATCTGGTCTGTAAACTGTTGAAGTCCCTGTATGGTTTGAAACATGCTCCGAGACGATGGAACCTGAAATTAGATGAGTTTTTAACCAATCTTGGCTTTACTAGGATCAGTTCATATCACTCAATCTATGTAATGCAAGGTGATGATGGAGTGATTTATGTGGCAATATATGTAGATGATTTGCTACTGATTAGCAAATCCATCAATGAGATTAATAAAATAAAATCAGCTCTGAATTCCCGGTTTGAAATGAAAGACTTGGGTGAGGCTAAGTATACTCTAGGAATTCAAGTAGAAAGAGACAGGAAACAAAAAATTATATATTTAATTCAAAAAGAAGCTATCAAGAACATGTTAGAAAAGTTTGGCATGTCAGAAGCAAATGGGAGTGCCACTCCTATGGAATTCCAGCAGAAATTGGAGGGCACGAAGACGGATGGTGGTGTTTTGGTTGATGATTTCTTATATTCAAAAAAGGCAGATTCTATATCCTTTATTCCTTACAGGCAAATTGTTCGAAGCCTCATTTATTTCATGAATTGTACTCGTCCTGACATCGCAGCAGCAGTTGGAGCCTTAAGCCAAAGCCTGCAGAATCCAAAGAAGTCAGACTATGAGGCAGCAAAGAGAGTTCTTCATTATCTTGCAGGAACTCGAAATCTTAGACTCTCTCTCGGAGGAGGGGAAGTCAAAATTCATATATGGAGCGATGCGAGCTACGGAGATATGCCCAGCCGATGCTCCACCACCAGATACATTTTGAAGATTGGAAGTGGAACTTGCGGCTCCACCACCAGATACATTTTGAAGATTGGAAGTGGAACTTGCTGTTGGAGCAGCAAACTTCAGAAGGTAACAGCTCAGTCTACCATGGTGGCTGAGTACATGGCTGCCAGCTCGGCAGTTAAGGAGCTACTTTGGGTAAAGTCTCTTCTCCAAGAGCTTCTCTTTATGCAATCTGGACCACAGATAATGTGGTGTGATAATCAGGTAGCAATCGCTATTGAGTCTACTTCCAGTCATCACTTTAAGAGTAAGCACATTGATATCAAGCTACACTTTGTAAGAGAAAAGGTGATAGGAAAAGTGTTGAAGTTGAGTTATTTAGCGGATGAGCAAATGGTGGCTGATATGATGATGAAACCATTCCCTGCTCCCAAATTGAAGTTCTGTAGAGAGGCATGTGGACTTAGGGACTAGCAGAGTCTAAAGCTTTAGGGGAGTGTTGTTTTTAGAAAGCTTTAGTCCTCTCTATGCCTCAGCTGTGAGGGAGAGAGAGCTATTCAGGACTTAAGCTATTTTTGGTTGAGTTCGGTTCAGTACTTACCAAAATTAGTGTGACAGTGAAGTTGGGAGTTCACGGTTCATTCACACTTGGGACACGCGTCGTCACTTGGGAGAATGCGTGATTATGTACTCCGTGGACGTACGGAAATTCGGCAGGACCACGGGACTTCGTGAAGTCAGTTCTACGGTGCCAAATCCTCTAATCGCACGGCTGACAGCCGCCGCCAACAAATAGTGACGAGGCGTGACTAGATCATTATCACTTTACGTTGTCTGAAATTCGGTGTAAATATTTGTGATAGAATGTTAGATGTACGGCTGGAATGCCTCCGTACAGCTTAGTGTAGTTTCGGTGTATAGAAGTAGGACTTAGTGAATTTGATTTTTATGAACAAATGATATGAAAACTTTACACTCAGTTTTATGTAATTTCATCTCTACATATCTCACAGATCTCTGAGCGGAAATAATTGAAATTTTGTGTGTTTGTTCCTTTTTCTGTTATCTACAGAGTGGAAAATTCTCAAGACATTTGGAGCATTTTTATGAAAGTTATAATCTGTCAAAGTTGCTGTTCAGCCATCGGTATTTGTGGAAGCTTCCTCTCTTGATTTGTTCTACAATGACTACTGATGCATCTTCTTTATCTTCAGTGCCAGCAATTGTCTCAGAACAACAGAGTGAAGTAGTGAGTCTAAATATTTAGGGGAGTGTTGTAATTTGAATGCTTTAGTCCTTAGTAGATGAGGTTATGAGGGGAGAACTTTATGACTTAGAATATTTTTTGGGAAGCATGATGTAATACTTACCATATATAGGGTGACAGTAGTAGAAGTAGTCTTGAGGATGTTGTACTTCTGCAGGGACACGTGTCGGCAGTCGAAGATTATACAAGTTTTACGGAAAAGTCCCGACGACCATTTACACGTGTCGTATATCAGACAAATAGATTCAGATAATTGGACGTACATAATCTGAATCACATTTAAAATAAATATATGGTATGGTCTGCCGTAATGATCGTTGATTCGAATCGTGTCGACGGACACGCCTCACGCGGGACCACAAGTGACGAAGCACGTCGTACGCGCTCAAGTGCTTCGTACCACATGACCACACTCGGTTGGACTTATGTGACCTATGCTGACACACGTAACAAAAACGAACGACGGATACGAATCGAGTCGACGGACACGATTGAAGTGGGACCACATTTGGACAAAGCTACTAGACGCGCGTCAATCACTACTAAGATTTACTCTACATCTAACAGTGATCCGCAAATTCGAAGTTGAGTTGTACGGACGCTTACAGCCGTTTCGACGAACTCACTAATTGTTGACTAAGCAAGTTTCACAATTCATAGACGGCTCGTATTTGTAAATATCTGAAACAGCTCTAATTTGTATGTAGTGAGTTAGTTTTAAGTGTTGCAATAGTGAAATTTGATAAAAGTCATAATTAGGGTTTAGACGCACCACTGGTACAGTAGACGTACCGTTGACGTATATTGTCTGTATTTAGTACAGTACTTAATTACACGTGTAGCTATTTTATTCGGTTAGGTCTCAATAGATAACTTTGAGAGTATAAACTTGTAGGACTTAGTTTATTCTATCATCAGTTGAATTTATCAAAGTAATGGCATTGATCACTCTGATTGATATCTGGATATGAAACTTTGTGTGTATGTTATATGATATAGAAACTATATGGTTGTATAGTTTTATTCTGTTCTGCTGTTTCTCTAGAATTCTGTGAGAGATTTAATTGGTTAATTCGATAAGATGTCAGTTGTTGTTAGGAAACTCTGGAGCTTATAATCTCTAGATTCCTTTGTGGATCAGTCTGTAATTTTGGGAAGTTATATTGTCTAATATATATTGCATGTTGGTGCAGTTTGAGGTGATTTTGTATAATTTGGAGTAATTTGTGTTGTCTGAAACACAGCTGTTTTGGGGTAGTATGTGGGTGTTTTCCGTGAGTAATCCATGGCTGAAATAGACCAAAGACAACATAAATGATGGATGATTATAGTGGCTTTGCTCAATGTAAGGCTCACAGACTTCCCTTTCTCAAAGGCGCCACATATACAGGTGAAAAAGTATTAGACTTTTCCCTTTCTCAAAGGCGCCACAGATACAGGTGAAAAAGTATTAAACTTTGTCCACACAGATATTTGGGGGCTTGCAAAAGAACCTTCGGTTGGAGGAAAGAGGTTTATGATGACAATAACCGATGACTGGTCTAGATACTCTAGAGTCTACTTTCTAAAAACTAAGTCTGAAGCATCAACTTACTCCAAAGAATATAAAGCCAGGAGTGAGAAGTTGCATGAAACCCCCATGAAGAGGATAAGGAGTGACAATGGGGGGGAATACACCTCTAACCAGTTTGAGGAATATCTGAGAGAGGAGGGAGTGCAGCACCAGAAAATTGTACCATATAAATCTGAACAATATGGGGTAGCTGAGAGGTTCAATCGAACACTAGGAGATAGTGCATATAGTATGTTGGCCGACAAGAAAATAGGAAAGAGATTTTGGGCAGAAGCAATGAACTGTGCCAATTACATTAAGAATAGAATCCTTACCTCAGCTGTAAAGGGAGTAACACCTTATGAGAGATGGGTTGGAATGAAACCAGATATCTTACACCTTAAAGTATTCGGTAGCCAAGTTTAAAGTCTTGACACCGATAGGAAAAACTGGAAACTAGATGCTAAGGGAAAACCTGGATACTTTGTGGGATATAATGAGGATGTCAAGGGATATAGAGTCTATGACTTAGCAAAGATAGATATCATTCTGGTCAAACACTTAGTTTTCATGGATAAAGGGAAGTCATTTGACCCTTTCAAATACACAAAGAAAATAAGAATCAGATTTGAGTCCGAGAGTGAGGAGAACCCGGTCGTTCTCGAAAAAGACATGAATGAAACCGTGATTGCAGATTCAGGGGAGATTCGACATACAGCAGACTTACCGAAAATCTCACATACTCCTATGGACTTCGAGGAGATAGAAGAAGTGGGACAAAAACCGGCTCCCATGGACAAGGGAGCCTAGAGACAGTGAGGAGAAACCTAAGATTAACATCCATTTGAGCTTTGGAGTTTGAGGGGGGAAGAATGAGCAGTAAAAAGATACAAGAAAAACATGCCGCTCATAAGGTAAATAAGCTATCATACCCATATGAGCCTTAGTCTTACTCGGAAGCAGTAAAATAGTTCTGAGAAAGAAAGGTGGATTAGAGCCATAAATGATGAGATGGCTTTGATCATGGAAGCAAATACGTGGGAGCTTACGAATTGTCCTCCAAATAGAAAACCTATTGGGTGTAAAAGGGTATTTAAACTAAAACAAAACCCAGCTAATACTATTGAGAGATATAAGGCTTGATTGGTAGCGAAAGGATTTACCCAAAAGGAGGGGATTGACTTTGTCGAGACCTTTGCTCCAATTTTTCGATTCCCATCAGTAAGTATTCTCCTCAGTCTGGTAGCAGCGAAAGACATGGAAATACACCATATGGACATTAAGAGTGCTTCTCTTAATGGTGAGTTAGAGGAAGAAATTTTCATGAGGAAACCGAAGGGGTAAGTAGAGGCAAGAGAAGAGAGTAAAGTCTGCAGGCTCATAAAGTTATTATATGGACTAAAGCAGGCTCCCCGACAGTGGAATAAGAAACAAGATGAGTTTCTCACAGGTCTGGGATATATCCGGATCAGCTCTGACCATTCTATCTATATGTTTGAAGATGAGAATGGTGTCATTTTTATTGCAATTTATGTCGATGATTTGCTTGTATTGAGTAAGTCTTCGGAAAAGATCAATAGACTAAAGAAAGATCTTAGGGGCAGATTTGATATGAAGGATTTAGGTGAGGAAAAATATATTTTGGGGATCCAAACGGAGAGAGATAGAAAAAAAGGATTATCATACTTACTCAGAAAGAAGTAATAGGTAAAATGCTTGAAAAATTCCAGATGGAAAAGGCTTATAGTTGTACCACTCCCATGGACTTGAAAAAAAGTAAGTGATGGGAGTGTAAAAGGAGGAATGATGATCTTAGATGATCAGATTAGTCTAGAGGAGAGAGAATTTATGAAGTCTATCCCCTATAGACAGGTCGTAGGAAGTTTGATCGATTTCATGAACTTTTCCAGGCCGGACATAGTGGCAGCAGTAGGAGTCTTGAGTAGGAGTCTTATTGATCCTAGAAAGAGAGATTGGGAGACAGCCAAGAGAGTCATGAGAAATCTGGTAGGAACTAGAGAGTTATGGTTACCTTAAGGAGGGCAGCAAATTGATGTCACTACTTCGAGTGATGCTAGTTATGGGGATGCACCTATGAGAAGATACACTTCAGGGTATGTGTTATATGTGGGGGAAGGTGCTTTTTGTTGGAGCAGTAAACAACAAAAGGTGGTTGCTCAGTTTACTATGAAGGTTGAGTATATGGCCTCTTGTTCGGCTGTGAAAGAGTTTATGTGGGTCAAATCCTTGTTGCAAGAATTGGGGTATATGAATGAGGGAGTGTATGAAGTTTTTTGTGATAATCAGGCTGCCATTGCCTTTGCAGCCAATCCAAAAGATCATTTCAAGGCTAAACATATGGACATAAGATTGAGCTTCGTGAGGGATAAAGTTGAAAATAAAATTGTAAATCTTGTGCATAAATCCGATGAAGAAATGGTGGCTGCCATGATGACCAAACATGTGCCCTCTCTAAAGTTAAAATATTGTAGGGAAAAATGTGGATTAAAAGAAAAGTTAAAATTAGACTAGAAAATAAGGGGAGTGTTGAAATAAGTAGTTTTTGGTATTTTTTAGGTCTAAAATAATTAGCGGAAACAAATAAAGAAAATGTAGGCAGCCTGCCTCTATCTCTTCTCTCTTGCCCCCATACTTGTTGTAGTCACTGGAAGAGAGAGAGAGCTATGGAGCCATGGTTTCCTCAAACCTATAAGAAGGACTAAAGAGTAACTTAAGTCACTCTCAACAAAAGGTTGAGTCAGGCAGGACTAGAACCCTTAACCGGCAAAGTGTGGCGAAGCCGTTAGCTCTAACCAGTCTGTCCTAGAAGTCTGTTAGGAGATATAGGGTTTGATAAGTATTTAATCTATTCTCTAATACTGAAACCATTTAACTGAAATATGGACGAATGAACATATAACTTGTTAAGGTTTAGTGCAAACGTCATTACGCATGAAACAAATGAATCGGACATGTGTTTCAACGATCAACATTTAATGTTGGATTTAATCCGACGGCGCACATCATCAACAAGATCGCGGAATGGTCACTTTGGCTTTTATGGACGTGGCATGACCTAGTGCCGCGTGGAAGGATGACATTCAGTCGCGGGAATTACGGAGAATATACGAACGAGTGGAAAAGTGAAACGCATCCACTCAGTAGCTTTGTGGTACACCGACCGTATAGAAAAGACATCGGTCGTAGTACCTTTTCTTTACTTTACGCTTATATAATTGGTTCGTACTTCAGTAGATAGGGGTTGTGAGAGAGGTTTATGACTTAGGAAATTTAGGTAGGTAGTCACCTCCATCTCTAAGAGAGCTTTGTATAAATTGGCATTTTTGCCAGCTCACAACTCATCGGCTGGTTGGCTGTTTTCTGTGATTCTTTTGCAACCGACTCAAGGGAGTCCAGGCTACACAAAAGTGTACTCAAACTGTCATTTTGGCCTTCCTGTACAACTGTGGTTGTGGCTTGAAATGGGTTAGTTAAATACTATTTAGAGGCTTCTTGTATTCTGTGGTCCAATGGAGGATATAGAATTGCACAAACTCAAGGGAGTCTAAGCAACACAAGGGTGTTGTCAAAGTATTAATTTGACTTTTTGGGCATTAGTGGTTGTGGCTTGAAGTGGGTTAGTTAAAAACTATCTTGAGGCTTCCTGAATTTTCTATTCTAATGGAGAACACAAGATTGCACTTACTTGCTCCAAAATTAGAGTACTGTATAGAAGCGTTTGGTCTAAGTGACTTAGAGTCTTAAGTTTAAGGGTAGTATTGTTTTTGGAAACTATCGACTCTTAAACAGTCATCAGAGCGATGAGATAATCTCGTCGCTGGAGTAGCGATGAAGTATTTTTACCTCTAAATGACGTCACGGAACTCCACGCGTCAGACGGAGAAAACATAACACTAAAAGCAATTTTGAGCATACTAAATGAAACATTAAGTTTGATCTTACGGTCAAAAATCAGCGTGGATTATATTGACGGACCACATAAAGATTTGATTTTCCGCGTACAAATACTTTATTAGTGTTAGAGAAAGTCGGTGTAAAGTATAACACTAGGTACATTCTATCGTAAACAATGAAAATTGTACTGATCAGTTTTGAATAGTTTTAGGGTAAAATTAGGGCTATAGGCAATAGGGAATTGTACTTAGGATTTATTGTACCGGGTAGTGGAGTCGACAGTACGATAGTGCGCCCACAGTGATCTTATTGATAGAGGGGTTGTTAGAGAGGCATATTTGTATAAATTTGGACTTGATGTTTGATAAAATTAACTTGTACAAGTTCACTAAGGAAAGTGACATTTAAGGTTGTCTTTTCTAGTGTGTCACTTTGTGATTGAACAAAGTTTGTGCTTGAAATTTTGTCATTATTAGGGTTGTGTATCGGTAAGGATTTACGGATAAATGATATTGACCTTTTTTCGGGTTCCCGATAATCGATATATTGGTACAATGTAGCGACATCGGTCTTATCGCCGATAAGTAGCCGATAGTACCGGGTACTTATCGGCGATAATGCCGATAAGGATAACTATCAGCGATAACTGTACGGACCGTATATATAAATATACGGCGTGTACACTCAACTGTACGTGTTATTCCTCGGACATGTACAAGCACAAAAAGTACAATAAGCGCCATGAGATCTGTACGGTTTTTATACGGATCCAGTAAAAGCGATGTTCCCTTCACATCCGACGCTATGGCTTTGTCCCTTTGAGATCCACAGCGGAACTGACACATGTCAAATCTGTTAGCTTTTTTGGCATAAGGTGCCAAAAGATTCATTTCCGTATATCGACACTCATGCTGGCCTGTTTGCTAGTTTTTTTCTAATTCCAAGTCGTCCGTTCGATTCCGATTGCGCGTAGAATGTTATTATGCATCCGTTGTACTTTGTGTCCATTGTCCTTTCCCCGTTCCATGTTCACCACTTTGTCAGTACAATTCCTTACATCGCCGTAAAATTTATGTTTAGTTAACCGGCCAACGTTTATTTGCTGCGCTGTCCGTAATAAATTGTAGTTAAACGAAGACGGAACAGAATTTTATACGTGGCATGCCATGCTATATAAAGTCAATACTATAATACAGTCTGTTATAAAGTACTTCTGTATGCATAATGTAATTTTTTTTTGTTATCGCCAATAAAGAGTTTGTTGGTCTCAATCCGATATATCGAAAACTCTGAAATTTAGATAACCAATAGCTATCCGTATTGGTGTTATCGGGATAAGTTTTTTACCGATACACAACACTCATTATATTGTGTTAAGTGTGAGCTCTAAGTGAGGTGTGTTGTAAGCCTAAGCGGCTTTTGTAGTGTTAAGTGTAAGCTGGTCACAGTTGGCCATTTGTGTGGTACTTTTGGGTTACCTTTTGCTGAATTAAATAGGTGACTCTGCAGCTTCTATTAGTGTCCCTGTTGCTGCAGAGCAACAGCCTGTATTGTTGTTCTTTGGTCTAAAATAGACTGCAGAAGCCATCCAAAATATCAAACAAAATGTTAAGCAAAGCTAGGCTAATGAACAGTCATTTGAAATGCATCCTCCATTTAACATAATTCAACTAAGGTTTGATGGAATAATCAACATAAACAAACCTTAAGACAGCAACTAAGGTTTGATAGAATAATCAACATAAACAAACCCTAGGACAAATGTATAAACAATGCATATCAAACATATATAAAATAACATAAATAAATAATAACAAACGAATGCATCACACATAAGCAAAAGTATAATCAAAGTATAATCAAATAATCATTATATCATTCAAAGTGCATGACCTAATCGACAACCCTAAAATAATACATCTTTGGTCCCTACTTTTCTAACCAGCATTGATTATTAATTCCTAACAAAGCTCATTTATATATATACACTTGTGAGGTGTCAACGAATCACTAAGTGTCAAAATAACCAACATAAATTACGTACCTGTAAGTTCTATTTAACCATAATAGCCCATTACTAAGAAATAAATTAATGGTAAGCGCACACCTGAAAGTCAAGCAATCTTAAGCGTACACTTGTCTGGAAATACGACACATAAAGACACACAAATTAAACCTTCGATACCCTCATTGATCACGTAAAATATACCTATTTTAATCAGCACTAAATCATTAATTCTAATAAGACAAAACATTGATGTTTCAAATATTTACACCGACGCATCCACAAATCCGCGTCATAAGTGACAACTTGCTTAGTCACTTGTCGATAAGTCCACGCAGCAAGCCGATATCACATACGTACGGCCCACTTGATCATACATCCTCAAAATAGTGTGATCCATCAAAAAGCGGCGGACGCCGTCCGCCTTCGAAGTACAACACAATCTTCTCTTTGAAATAATACGGTACACCGCGCATCGTAATTAGAGTAATGAAAAAATTAGAGTAAAAAAAGAGAAAAAAATAATTAGAGTAATTTACTCTAATTTATGTGATAGAACTGTTTCAGAAAGGAATTTACTCTAATTTTTCCATAATTGTCGCCCGTCACATTAGGTTCCGTACGGCCGATGTACAATTTAAATGTTTCAAACATTTCATATCGGATCGCTTCGCGATCAGCCGTCTATTTCCCAGAGCATTCCACACCACTCAATTTGTTCCTTACGTCACATAAATTTCACTCGTACACTTACTCCCCCAATCCGCAAATCTGTTCAAGCCTCCACAGTAACTCCAATAATTACGTGCGCACACAAATACGCGCACGAATGTACGAAACTGGATCTTCGTAAAAGCAACATGTACTTGTTGCTTACGTCATCTTTTTAGTACGGATATGCGCAGTTCACTGCCAGCAAGCGCCGAGCGGAAAGTTAAAGACCAAAGATTCTGTGACCGACGTTGGCTGACGGTGCTGAAGGACCACATATCGCGTGGTGACTAAGGGCGCGGCCTCATTTGGCTAAGTTCGGGATTTTTTGTCGTTTTGTTATATAACTTAGCGCCGTACTGCCTAAGATGCGTTCGTACGAAGAAATCGCAAATTTGTAAAGTACAATTTGCGTGCGTCATTCACGAACATATAATGTACTTATGCGAAGGTGCCGTACGGTATTGTGTATATCATGATTTGTTATATAACGCGTGGTGACTAACAAATCATGAGTCCGTACTTTGGTGGATTGTTCAGAGGCCGCACAACTATGCGTCTGCCATGCCAGGCTGGGAGGGCGGGATAGACGGCACCGCCAAATGTCTGTCCCCGTGCCTATGGTCCTTCTGAGTCCGGCTACATTGTACGGAGGAGTTGCGCATCCGGACAGGAGGACTCCCTCGCCAAAGTACGGACTCGACTGTGATACGTGACACGACATACCACAAAACATACACATCATTAATACAGTATAAGATACAGTATTATTGTGTAGTAAAAATACATTAATGTAATGACTACACAATATATCGGCCGCAATAATTTGTTAGTCACCACGCTATATATCGGACCCTTATGAGGTCATATAGTCCGAATCCGAGGTGAAGATTTCACAAAGTACAAAGTACAATATTTATTCGTACGGTCGCAGCTTAGGCAGTACGGCGCTAGGTCATAAAGGAAAACGAAAAAAAACAACACGAACTTAGCCACATGGGGCCGCGCCCTAAGTGGCCTTGCGATATATGGTCCTTCAGCACCATCGGCCAAAGTCGGTCATAGAACCTTTTGTCTTTACCCTTTTCGCTCGGCGCTTGCCGGCGGTGAACTGCGCATATCCGTAGCACATTTATTTGCTACACAATAATACTGTATCCTATACTGTATTAATAATGTGTACTATTTGTGGTATGTCGTGTCGCGTATCACAGTCGAGTCCGTACATTGTAATTCCGGCGGCGCGTACAATGTTATTTTGCGTCCGTTGAACTTTGTGTCTGCCGTCCTTTTCCCGTTCCATGTTCACAAATTTGTCAGTACAATTCCGTACGTTGCCGTAAAATTTCAATTCAGTTAGCCCGCCGTCATTTATGTGTTGCGCTGTCCATAATAAATTGCAGTTAAACGGAGACGGAACAGATTTTTATACGTGGCATGCCACACTATATAAAGCCAATAATATAATACAGTATGTTATAAAGTTCTCATGTATGCATACTATAAATTTTTTTGTTATCGCCGATATGGAATTTGTTGGTCTCAGTCCGATATATCGGAAACCCTGATTGTTAAATAACCAATAGCTATCCGTATTGGTTTTATCGCGATAAGCTTTTTACCGATACCCAACACTCATTATATTGTGCTAAGTGTGAGCTCTAAGTGAGCTGTGTTGTAAGCCTAAGCGGCTTTTGTAGTGTTAAGTGTAAGCTGGTCATAGTTGGCCATTTGTGTGGTACTTTTGGGTTGCCTTTTGCTGAATTAAATGGGTGACTCTACAGCTTCTGGTAGTGTCCCTGTTGTTGGAGAGCAACAGCCTCTACTTGTTGCTTACGTCATCTTTTCAGTACGGATATGCACAGTTCACCGCCATCAAACGCCGAGCGGAAAGTTAAAGACCAAAGATTTTGTGACTGACTTTGGCTGAAGGTGCTGAAGGACCATATATTGCGTGGTGACTAAAGGCGCGGCCCCATGTGGCTAAGTCTTTGGCTGATGGTGCTGAAGGACCATATATCGCGTGGTGACTAAGGGCGCGGCCCCATGTGGCTAAGTTCGGGTTTTTTTTTTTTCGTTTTCCTTTATAACTTAGCGCCGTACTGCTTTAGCTGCGACCTAACATATGGACATTATGCTTCATTTCGTTAGAGAAAAAGTCTTCTCATAAATCATAAAACTGCAATATTTGCCAGATTCGAATATGGTGGTTGACATGCTAACTAAAGCTTTACATACTCCAAAATTAGAGTACTGTAGAGAAGGTTGTGGTCTAAGTGACTAAGAGTCCAAAGTTTAGGGGGAGTTTTGTTTTTGGAAAACTATGGACTCTTAGAGAGTCATCAGAGCGATGGGATAATCTCGTCGTTGGAGTAGCGATGACCAGGACGAAGTAGTATTACCTTTAAATGATGTCACGGAACTCCACGCGTTTGATTAAGAAAAACATAACACTAAAAGGAATTCCGTTCATACTAAATGAAATATTGAGTTACATCCTACGTCGAATATCAGCGCGGATTACACAAACAGACCATATAAAGATTCGTTTGTCGGCTTACAAACACTTTATTAGTGTTAGGAAAAGTCGGTGTTAAATATATCACCAGGTACATTCTGTCGTAAACAATGAAAACTGTACCGTTCATTTTTGAATAGTTTTATGAAAAATCAGGGTTATTAGCAGCAAGGAATTGAACTTCACATTAATTGCACAAGGTAGTGGAACTGACGGTACGATAGTGTGCCCATAGTGATCTTATTGATTGATAGGTAGTTAGAGAGGCGTATTTGTATAAACTAGGACTTGGCGTTTGATAAAGTTAACTTGTACAAGGTCACTAAGGAAAGTGACATTTAAGGTTTTATTTGTGAGTATGTTACTTTGTGACTGATTAGAGTTTGTGCTTGAAACTTTGTCAGTATATTGTGGTAAGAAGTATTGGGTATCGAGGAAAAATTGTTGACATTCGATATATATCGAATTTCACGTACCCGATAATCGATGGATCGCTTCGATATGTAGAAAATCAAAATATCGCGATATGTCGCTGATATATCGAGGCTTCTTAAAAAAAAAAAAATCTTGGTAGTTGCTACTGCTGTTTATACTACTGCTTCTGCCAGTACTACTTCTACTGTAGCTGGTAGTACTAGCTTATGTTTATGCCTGCACCTAGTACTAGTTGCAGGTGCTAGTACTACCTTATGCCAGTACTAGTACTATTGCAGCTGCTAGTACTACCTTATGCCAGTACTAGTACTATTGCAGCTGCCAGTACTACTTGCAACTGCTGCCAGAACTAGTGCTACCGCAGGTGCTAGTACTACCTAATGTTGTTGCCAGTACTAGTGATACTGCAATTTGGACTAGCTTTAACTATTGCCAGTACTAGTTGCCAGTAGTACTAGTTGCCAGTAGTACTAGCTGCTGGCAGTGCTACTGCTGCAGGTTGTATTGGCTACTGCTACTCCAATTAATAAAAATAATAATAAGAATTCACAATTTGTACACTTCATTAAAGAATAAATAAAAATAATAATAAAAATTATCATTTTGTACCCTTCCAAAAATAATGAATAAAAATAATAATAAAATTCACATTTTTTACACTTCATAAAATAGTTCATAAAAATAATAGTAAAAAATCACATTTCAAACTCTTCAAAAAATAAACCCAAAAAACAAGAATAAAAAATTATACCAATTTGCCTGCAAATTGCAGATTGGTACGCATTCCTGACTTCCTGAATAGTTTGCAATTTTTTTTTCATATTATACTTTGACTAAATTAGTGTGAAATTTCAAATTTTTGTTTGTGAAGTTCTATACGTAGTACATACTAAATAATTAACTATATGAATTACTAACTATATGAATTATATTATTAGTACTTTAGTGTTGCTTACATTTTGTGGCGTTACCTTTAAGTCACGGAACGAGAATCACGTGGTACGTCTCCTATCATAAAATTTGTCTTTATCACTAAAACAACATAATAATATAAAATATTAAATTTATAAAATACAATATATCGCGATATATATCGCGATGATTTATGTTGGTCTCGGTACGATATATCGAGGACTTTGCTCGATCGATATTCGATATATCGACATTATCGCGATATGAAATTACACGATACCCAACACTAGCATTTAGAACTCGAGGAGTACTTCTTGAGAGGGGAGAATCTGGTACAGACTTGCGGAAGCGAGTTTCTACACACCAACTTCCCATTGAAGTGCCTAAGTCTAAATTTTTACCAATAGAAGTATGGGGAACGCCTGTTCTTTTTATTGGAATAAACGTTTATACACCCTGAACAAGTTATTTAGGTTGCAGAGATAGCTCTTGTTTAAGATTATATTAGCGTCAACTGAAAAAAGCGCCCGAGTGGAAAACAACGTTTGTTGGAATGAGAACAAGCCCTCCTCACATGAAAGTCGCTACGCTTGGCTAACAAAAATAAGCGTTAGGAATGGCAGCCTATGATCCGATGTCCTCCGTAACAGGAATGTGCCTTCGAACAAGGTCAATGCAAAATCACCAAAATCCATTCATGCAATCGGAAAATCTTTGTCAGAGGATATCACATCAACCTCACTTTGCCTTTATGTCCTACGAGCCTACCAGTTTATAAGTTGCTTAAATATTTTCCTTTCGTACAATTGTACGCCTGTACAAATACATATAAAAAAAAAGGGGGCTGACTTTATTAAAAAGCGCGATGGTAAACCAGCTGAGTCCATGGAAACAAAAGAGAAGTAGCACGGCAAAAACTAAAAAAATACATGTTGGGGGAAAAAACAAAAACGATAAGAAAGGCAAAAGCAACGAAAACACGAAATGACAGCTAGTAGACGGAAAACACCCAAAAAAGCAAAATAAAAAATTATACCAATTTGCCTGCAAATTGCAGATTGGTACGCATTCCTGACTTCCTGAATAGTTTGCAATTTTTTTTTCATATTATACTTTGACTAAATTAGTGTGAAATTTCAAATTTTTGTTTGTGAAGTTCTATACGTAGTACATACTAAATAATTAACTATATGAATTACTAACTATATGAATTATATTATTAGTACTTTAGTGTTGCTTACATTTTGTGGCGTTACCTTTAAGTCACGGAACGAGAATCACGTGGTACGTCTCCTATCATAAAATTTGTCTTTATCACTAAAACAACATAATAATATAAAATATTAAATTTATAAAATACAATATATCGCGATATATATCGCGATAATTTATGTTGGTCTTCGTATGATGTATCGAGGACTTTGTTCGATATATCGAATATCGAAATTATCGCGATATGAAATTACCCGATACCCAACACTACCTTGCCAATTGTAATTAGAGTAATGAAAAAATTAGAGTAAAAAAACCAAAAAAAAAAGTAGAGTAATAGACGCTAATTTATGTGATAGATCTTTTTCAACTATGAAGTTTACTCTAATTTATTCAGTTATTCTATATTGGGTTATGTCGGCGATAATTATGTGCGAGATAATTATGAACACTAAATTACGTAGACGTACAAAATGTGTCAGTCCGGTATAGTATTAACGTCATTATGACACTAATAATATTTGTCGCATTCAATGTCAGTTAATGTTCACACTGACGACGATGCTGTCGACGGACGAGAGTTATGCGAACAGCTTTTTCCCCATGTGATTGATTTTTTTGTTTAGTGCGATTTCACGTGCGAGCGCGATTCTATTAAATCATTTTTTGTACCTTTTTACTTATAAAAGTACAATTTTGCACGGTCAAACGTCGTCCGTACTCCACAATATTTAAAAATAACCTATATTAGAATTATTTACGCTAATTAAACCTCACCTAAATTAGAATAATGAAAAAATTAGAATCGATTACTCTATTTGATGTGATAGAGTCGAAATTTCGAGCGACCGAATTAGAGTAATTTGCTCTAATTACGATTGGCGGTGTAGTGTTAAGTGTGAGCTATAAGTGAGTTGTGTTGTAAGCCTAAGAGGCTCTTGTAGTGTTAAGTTTAAGCTGGTCAAAGTTGGCCATTTGTGTGGTTACTTTTGGGTTGCCTTTTGCTGAATTCTGGTACACCGTGAATCGCTATTAACGTAATAAAATATATAGCGAAACGAAACAATTAGCGTACTTTACGGTAAATTGGGTTTTTTAGGGTACACAATGATACTAATTTATCATTCACTCTAGTTTGTAAACTGTTTTGTATTCATTGTTGGACCATAATATCTAAACACTAAAATATGTGTGTGTAAGGAAAAGTTCAAATCGTACGCCGTAGGGTTTTGCTACATCCGCATCTGCCGGAAAATATTATTTTTTCTGTACTTCTATATTTAAATAGGTACGGAATATTACGAATCTGACAGTCCGTACACCACACTATTTAAAAGAACACTAAATTACAGTTATGAACCGTATTGAACGGGGTACCTCAAATAACGTTCAGAAACATTTAGCGTACTTTATTCTATTTGAGAATTTGCCCAAAAAAAAAAGTACCCCAATTAGCGTCATGTACGCTAATAGCGATTCACGGTGTAGTGTCCCTGTTGATGCAAAGCAACAGCCTGTACTTGTTGCCTACGTCATCTTTTCAGTACGGATATGAGCAGTTCACCGCCAGCAAGCGCCGAGCGGAAAGTTAAAGACCAAAGATTCTGTGACCGACTTTGGCTGAAGGTGCTGAAGGACCATATATCGCGTGGTGACTAAGGGCGCGGCCTCATGTGGCAAAGTTCGGGTTTTTTTGGTCGTTTTCGTTTATAGCTGAGCGCCGTATTGCCTAAGTTGCGATCGCACGAAGAAATCGCAAATTTGTAAAGTACAATTTGCGTCATTCGCGAACTTAGGATGTACGTATACGGAAGGCGCCGTACGGTATTGTATATATCATGATTTGTTATATGTCGCGTGGTGACTAACAAATCATGAGTCCGTACTTTGGTGGATTGTTCAGAGGCCGCACAACTATGCGTCTGCCATGCCAGGCTGGGAGGGCGGGATAGACGGCACCGCCAAATGTCTGTCCCCGCGCCTATGGTACTTCTGAGTCCGGCTACATTGTAAATACTAAATAGTACACATCATTAATACAGTATAGGATACAATATTATTGTGTATCAAAAATGCATTACAAGTAATGACTACAGAGTATATCGGCCGCAATAATTTGTTAGTCACCACGCTATATATCGGACCCTCATGAGGCATATAGTCCGAATCCGAGGTGAAGATTTCACAAAGTACAAAGTACAATATTTCTTCGTACGGTCATGCCTTAAGCAGTACGGCGCTAATTTTAAAAGAAAACGACAAAGAAAACCCGAACTTGGCCACATGAGGCCGCGCCCTTAGTCACCACGCGATATATGGTCCTTCAGCACCTTCAGCCAAAGTCGGTCACAGAATCTTTGGTCTTTACCTTTCCGCTCGGCGCTTGCTGGCGGTGAACTGCGCGTATCCGTACCGAAAAGATGACGTAAGCAACAAGTACAGGCGCATCCTGTGTGTCCGTACAAACCAGTGGAGAACGACGAGCACTTCCAGCAGGTATGTCTAAGTGCGAACGCGGCTTCCGGCTCTGGTCAGCGCCAGTCGAACAATATAAAAGGAGTCGCGGTCTGCGCTTCCCTCGCCGTCCCTTCTGCCCGTCGCTCCGCTGACGCTCGTCTTCTTTGCCTTTGTCGTCTTCTGCCGCCGAGGGCTGGAGAGAACGGTGAGTTTCTGGCCACATCTTTTGTTTATTCGGGTGACTCGCAAAACAATGAGTTGACGAACGGAGGTTTTCACACCGTACATGATTCTGTCGTACAGTACGGATTTGCAATGTTTCCGTTCCCACATGTTGCACATTGCCAATTTTGTGGCATGTTTTCCGGGAAGCGATGCACGTGTCGCTTTGGTTGTCGGCGCATTGCGCTCTTGGCCACACTAATAGTGGTGGAATGAGGATGACGCACACTACGGCCATCGCAAATGGCCAAGTTGGTTTGTAAGAGCTCACGCAGTCGCGCCAATTGCAACACTAACTTGTGAAGGCCACGTGGGCTTTGCAGGGAAAGCCGGTCGCCAAACAGTACGGACAGAGAGCGGCAGTAGACGACGGAGAGGGAGAGGGAGCGAGAAGGAGAAGGAGAGAGGGAGCGCAAAAGAAAACGAGAAATTTAAGAAAGATGACCATGGTCGGCAGATCCTGCGAACCAGCGGTTCAATCGGCCGCTGTCTTTCTTTTCCTCCTCGCTGCTTTCGCTTCGGGAGTGTGTGCTGGCGTGCCACGTGTCCAAACATTTACGCCAACCTCTCCGCTGGCCGCTTTGGCACGAAGGAGAGCCGCGGCAACCGACTTAACCTGCGGAGGTCCTTCTTCGTGGGACTCTTATTTGAAAACGAATTACCGCGGGCTTGACCTGAAAAAGTTGACGTACAAAAACTTACCCTCGGGCGGAGCATGGACAGCCTGTGCGAACGAATGCATGAAAAATTGCAACTGCCGCGGCATTGTCGTTTCGGCAAAAGTCAACAACACGGAAACTTGCTGGTTAAAGACCGGGATGCCCGATTTCTTTACAGCTGTTGGTTTGGATTCGTATGTCAGAAGTGAGTGTGACCCTCCGGACCCAAATTCCCCATCCAATCAAATCTAAATGCTGGCTGACTTTGGCAGAATTTTGATTGGCAGGTCAAGAATTGGTATACATTTGTCACATTCGCATACTCTTGTCATTCAAATAATGTTTTTTACTGAGAAACTCTCAGTTAAGGGAATTTTGCCACAATTTAAAAACAACGGAATTCTGCAAAAATGATTACATCTTGCAATACAGTGCCTCCGATATCAAGAATTGACTTGTGACATGGTGTATGTTTTGCAGCTTGCACGTCAGATGTTTTTTGGAGACCGTTCCCAAGAAGGGATTCCCCTGGGAATGACAGCTACTCTATGTTTATACCACCCAGTTTCAGCATGAGCGAGGCATTTGATGGCTGTGCAACGCTATGCGCCAGTGATTGCAAATGCAGAGGGTTTACTCTGACGCCATATGGAAAAAACGGGCAATATTGTTATGTGAAGGAGGGTTTGGCAGTTGAATCTAAATTGACATCTACCAATACTGTGGATCTGTATGCCAAAATAATACGTAAGCGTTCCGCACCCGATTTACATTCAGTCAAGTTTTGTGAAAGGTTTGAACAATTACTAAAATTAATTCGCGTTCATATGTGTTCTTGTACTCTAAATTGACCATTCTCTAGTTTTGTTCTTCTATTTGTTCGTCCACGTGCATTCACAATTATGATGTTCGTCCCATTTTTCTGGCATGGACATTTACCATTTTAACTGAGAAGATTAAATCCCAATAGTTTACCATGTGGAAAATTTTCAATAATAGTGGGAAAAATAGAGGTATCGGCAAGAAATCGGAACATTTGTCACACATAATCAGCCACATCAAATCAGAATATCTAATTGCTGATGAAATTGTAACTTCTCAAATGAAGTTGGAATTATTTGAGTTTTTATACTTTTGATGTCTCTTGTTTCAGGTAACCCGCCTTCTTCGCCTCCTCCATCAGTACCTTGTGCTTCACCTCGGTCTCCTCCCCGTGTTCCACCGCCTCCTCGCAAAGTGTAGCAAAACATCACCCCCTCCACGAAGTCCTTAAAAGCGTACCAAGACTCCGAAAAGTGATCTAGTGCTTCCTCATTTCGTCATCTCATGGGGTGTGTGTTGAGTTACTTCAAAAGAGGGAGTTGTTGAGCTTCAAACCACCACAAAATCAAAGTATAGTATAGGGGACATTTTGGTAAAATTACGTTGACTGAATCATGTCGTTATTTGGAGGGATGGTTTCATTTGATTCAGCTTTGTGGCAGTGTTTTTCGTTCTCTTCAGTTTTTTTTTTTTTCAGTGGTTTTAGTTTTGTTTTTTTTTTAGGTTTAGCCGACTTTTTTTGGATTATTGAAGTATCAGTTCAGGTTTCAGAAGCTTTCAAGTGACCGCAGTCACAAAGTACCTTAGGCTAGAAATTTTACCTTCTTCTAGTCTAATGATACCAAGCTTCATCTTTATCTTATTTTTGTTGGTGTGATATCTGCCTTCATTCTTAGTTTTCTTCTTTCTATTCTTATAATACTTCTGTCCCTTCATTTTTTTTTGCTTAATGGATTTTGAAACGTAAATATGGCAAGTAGAAAGAGGGCAGACTGAGGGAAAAGACAGAATGAACTTGTAGGTAGTAGGCAAGAGAGGTGAGAGGAGGAGAGACGTGTGAGTTTCTGGCCATGTTTTCTTTTAATTCATAAACTCGTGATGGATCTTAATAAAAAAATGCACAAAGAGAAGCGAGCGGGAATTGTAAAATACACACGAGAGAGGACACTCGAATGGAAGCCAATATATTATTCCACGATTGACTTTTAGACTCTCTCAAAAACGCTCAAAGGTAATTCTACATTTCAAACATCACAGCCTACCGTTTAAAGAAAGCGCAAATGGACGCCTATCAAAAGACCTCATCAAGACATAAACAATAGGAGGGCGTCACAGGATCCATTGACACTCACCAGAGAAAGAACAAATCAGTGGAGGCATCCGAATCTCAAAACATTACATCGCATTAAACAGACATTGGCATACATTTCCGAAAAGTAATTTTCACGCTAAATCCGCAGAAATTACAAATATCTCTCTAAATTGAAACACTGTAAATTTGGACGGATGGCCGAAATCGCATTCAAACAGAAAGTACAATCGTACTAATGTAGATGAACGGCCGTACATTTGCAGACGCGAAACGAAACAACAGGAAATAATCGCCTCCAAATCGTACGTCAAATAACCGGCGCTAACTCGAACAAAAATAGTACCAATCGAATTGCTTCCGTGGCCTACCGATTCTTCTAATAAATCGTAACATTCCCCATCTCATCGGGAGAGTTGTCGCCACTCAAATATACCCTAAAATGGGTCTCCCTCTCAAAAGAACGTCAAAAATCGCCGTCTTAGTATCCAAATCGTCGGCTTTCTCCAGAGTTGAAACAAAATTGAAACTTATCTCCTTTTTCACGGCTACATCTCACACACTAGATTTTTCACAAGTGCCATAACACTCATGCTATCGGTAACAATCTTCAACCATCCAATAGTGATCTCAAATTCGCCCAACATTTTTTTTATTCACAAAGGTACCTTAAATTTTTATGCTTCTATCAAAGGAACGCCCATGTTGGTTGGAGAGCAAACAACATGAGATCGCCGCCCCGTCAAACAGAAACGCATATCCAAACGTTGATTTTCACGAATCAAATTTTTTGTTACACTATGAAAGGATTGACTTCAATCACAATGTCAACTAATAAGCGAAAATAGGAGCAGAAGCATGAAAATTAAAAAAAAAATGAATCAAGATTGAGGAGACATTTCGGATGAATATCTCACATAAAAAAAAAACCGAAATTACAAATTCTTCCATTTTTTCCTTAACTTTTCTATTCCTCATGTATTTCTTCAATTAATTGATTACACAAATCCATTGTCTCCCCCTAAATAATACACCAGCCACGTCCCGGCACGTGTGAGCGTGCGCCCACAAGAAGCCTCCAGAAATCTACCACCTATCTGCTAGTTAGCCAAGAACCCTATAATTTTCACTAAGGACTTAAACATTGCAAAAGGACAAGCCAAAACGAAAGTACTAAGACAAATCTAAAGTACTATCGTACTAAACTAGACGTACAATAAATCTTGACGCGAATCAAAACTACAATTTTTTTCGCTAAACAAACATGCAGTACTTTCCCGAGCATTTTGAACTCGAAGATTTTTGACTTTCTGTCAACATTTTGGAATTTTGGCTCGCATTACTTCGAACATCAATATCAATGTCCAATTTCTCCGAACCCCAATCAACATTCGATTTCCCCTTCTTAACACTGACAATCGATTCTGACTCCTCATCCATATCCGAATCCTCGATCTCCGGGAAATTGGCAACATCGTCAACCTCATAGAAATCAAGATTCTTCTTCAATACCGTCGATTTTTCAGTAACCGAATGTAAATCTTCGTGAAAACTAATTTTGCGCGATTCTTCCACAATGCCACGGACCGGATGAAATACACGGTAAAATTTTCATTTCGTCCTATAGCCCACAGAACTTTCCAGCCAACTCTTTGCCGCAAAATTTCCTTTCCTTTCAACTTGATCCACTTACACCGTAGCACGACATCTCCAAATTCAGAGATGATGGAGAGCGGGTTTTCGCCCATATATTAATTCAAATGTTTAATCACCGGAAACCGAAGTAAGCATTCGCTTACAAATGTAATAAGTCGTGAGGATAGCATCTCCCCACAATAAGATATTTTGACCGACCGAATGCACCATTGCTCTCACCATTTCTTGTAAAGTTCGATTCTTCTTTTCAGCTTCTCCATTTGATTCTGGAGAATAAAGCAATGTGACTTGGGGATTAATTCGTTTTTCCTTTCAAGTTCACCATATAAATTAAAAAACATCGGAGGCATTAAAATCTCAAAACATTGCATCACATTAAACAGACATCGGCAGACATTTCCGAAATATTAAATTTCATGTTAAAACCGCAAAAATTACAAATATCTCTCTACACTGGAACACTGTAATTTGACGGCCTAAATCGCATTCAAACAGAAAGTACAATCGTACTAATGTAGATGAACGGCCGTACTTTTGCAGACGAGAAAGGAAACAACAAGAAATTGTCGCGTCTCCAAATCGTACGTCAAATCACAAGCGCTAAATCGAACAAAAATAGTACGAATCGACTTGCTTCCATGGCCTACCGATTCTTCTAATAAATCGTAGCATTCCCCATCTCATCGGGAGAGTCTTCGCCACTCAAATTCACCCTAATTTGGGTCTCCCACTCAAAACAACGTTATAAATCGCCGTCTTGGTAACTAAATCGACCGCTTTCTCCAGATTTGGTACAAAATTGAAACTTCACCTCCTTTTTCACGGCTACATGTCACGCTCTAGATTTTTCACTATTGCCGTCATGTTGATGCTACCGATAAGAATCTTCAACCATCCAAGAGAGATCCCAAGTTCGCCCAACATTTCTATTAACCACAATGGCACCTTACATGCCCGGCCATGTGTTTTCCTCTATCGAAGGAACGACACAGCTGGTTGTAGAGCAAGAAAAATGAGATCGTCCCATTGTCAAACACAAATGCATGTTTGAACGTGGATTTCTCGGATCGAAATTTTTGCTGAACTATACGTCGCAATATCCCTCGTACTCCAACGATTCACTATCCGATTTTGTCACAAGAGGGAAATATATTCTACCTGCCAAGTAGCGGAATATAAGCTATTGGTAAATTGGTAACACATTGGTAATGTACGGTTAGATTTTGCTAGTTTTGGTACATTGGTACTAATATGTACGTACCTTTTGTTTCATGCGCAGCGGACTTCGGTCTTGGTCCTGTACGGACTTTGAGGTTCATGTGAAATGTTGGTTCGCGTTCCGCGTGCGATTTTCTCGCGGCAGTACACTTAAATGTAGACGTCGAAGGAGGAATTTTTTGGTTGGCGTTTTGTGATTGAAAGGGATATATAATTGAGATAAAAGGTGTTTATTTGGTGACGTCATTGTCTTGTATTATTGTGTATTTATGTGTTTCAATTATGTATCGGAGCAAGTTACAATTCAAGACGTAGTATTAGCAATTAAGCAATGGCTAAAAAGAAATCTAGTAGATCAAATTTAGAAAGTAACTTACAAGCATATCTGTTTGAACTCAGCTCAAAAATTGTCAACCTAAATGCCGAATGATTAATGAATGGACATAATTTATGAAAGGTAAGAAAAGAAAAAAGTAAAAGATGAAGAACCAAGTGACAGTGATGATGACTTTAGTGATGTCTCAATTAAAGATGATCTTAGAACATCTGAAAAGCCTATTATGTTCAACGGAAGTAACTACGTCACTTGGAAACGATATATTCAAGGAACTTTTACGATGAAAAAGTTTTGGATGATTACCATTGGAGGAGAAACAAAACCGATTGATTCCGAGGGAGAGAAAAAAATGAATGTTGATGGATATGGCACCTATAATTAGACTTATACAAACTTGTCTAAGCTCGGTACATGATCAATTTCTTCCTCACGACTCGCCATTCAAATGTTGGACGACATAACAAGATGTCTAAGGAAAAGGTGTATCATCAAAAGCTAATTTTGTATTCAGTGAGTACTTCAATTTAAGATGAAGTCAAATGAGTCAATAGATGACACCAAACGTTTTCATGTCTTAATCAAACAATTAAATAGTTTGTGTATACTCCTTTTAGAGAACGAGCGGGTCGGGGTTTTCCTAAATGGCTACCTGCTCGGTATCAGATGTCAAAAGTGTTGAGAATATTGGGTGAATCGGCGGATCGGCCAAGTTCACTTTTTGTTCAATATGTATTTTGGATCAGTTTGCGTAATTATGTTTGTTCATTATGTTTGTTCAGTTTGCGTTGGCAGTTAAGTTGTTGGTAGGTTTTTTTTCGTTAGGTACAAGACGAGAGACAGTTCACTTAGTGCGTACAAACGTAGTACGATATGTTTGGTCCAGTGCACGATTTAGGTTGGCGTATCTAAGTTTTATTAGGCGCTATTTGTTTTAGCGTCTAAGTGTCCTATACATGTGAGGGAAACACGTGTGAAAAAACATTGTGGCAAAAAAAAGCTTTTTCTTTCAACTCCATTTTTCTTCGTTTCATTCACCAGCCAATTAAAGATAATCGACGGAGAACAACATATAATTCTTTTGTCTTTGGATTTCTTTAGAGTGTGGTCTCACTCGTCTCATAGGAGGGTATGCTGCAAATTGGAAACAATGATTGTTACTAAGGGGGTTAGGCTGCAAATTGGCAACAAGGATGGTTACTATGAAACTGAAGAAGAGAGGAGAGAAAGATTTCGAAAGGGGAAATTCGTTGTTGGAGATGATTCTGATTTGGAGAAAATTGACGAGGAGGATGAGAAAGTGATACAGATGCACGACAAAGTCATTCTCTTCAATGGAATGAATTACTATATTGGAAGAAATACATTAAAGGACAGTTTCAACTTTGACATCTTTGGAAGATTATTATTGAAGAGGAGACCATGCCGATTTTTGATCGAAAGGCTAGAAATAGATTAAAACAAAAGAATGTCGTTGCCAATACTAGCCTAATGTAAACTTCTACCCCCGCATTTCACGAAAATTTTCTAACGCATGGTTCTGCGTATGAATTTTTGGCGGGTTATCGAGAAAGAGTTCGGAAAAGGAAAACAAAATCGAAGCCAACATGCATATGCCGAATTTCTCAATTTCAAGATGAATGAAAATGAATCGATAAGAGATGCTTTGAAACGCATCAATATATTTGTGGAGTAATTGCAAACCACCTGACAAATTGTCATTGAGGCGGACAAAGTTACCAGCTTTTTAAATGCTTTGTCGGATAGGCTTTGTTCAAATCACTAGCTATAGGAGAGATATTTTCTAGGTCTTAATTGATTAGAATAGCTAAAACAAAAAGCATAGGCAGCCTGCCTCCACCTTCTCTTTCTAACCCCCATACTAGTTGAAGTCACCAAAGGAGAGAAAGGGCGGTGGAGCCATGGCTGCCTCAGCTCTATAGGCAAGACTAAAGAGTGACCTAAGTCACTCTCAACAAAAAGGTTGGGTATGGCAGGGCTCGAACCTCCGACCGGCAAACGAGGCCTAACCCTCAACTCTTACCGGTCTCTCGCAGTAGCCCGTTAGGATACATAGGGTTTGATAGCTATTGAAACATTAGCTAGATCATTAAATTGATTAACGAAAAAACAAATTGAGGACATAGAAACTAATTGTGTTTTAGTACACACGAAACAAATGTACCGGACATTAGTTATTTGAACTACTAGCATTAAAAGTCGGTTTTGGATCCGACGGCCCTCATCATCGCCGAGGTCCCAGAATGGTCGCCTTGGCCGTTTTCGAACGTGACTTTACCTGTCGACACGTGGCAAGATATCATTAGGAAGCACCAATCCCGCGGAGCGTGAGGAAAAGTCTGGAGGAGACACACGTCGACTCCATGGCCTTGGAGGGGACAGATGTCCACTCCATGGCCTTGTCGTACACAAGAAGTAAAGAAAGTACATCGGCCTTAGTACCTTTCTGTAATGTACAATCTTCTGATTGGTTTGTACATCAGTAGAGAGGGGTTGTAAGAGAGGTTTAGGACTAAGAGGATTGAGGAGGTTGCGGCCTGTCTCCCAACAAGCTTGAAAAAATATTGGCATCTTTGCCACTTGATAATTAATCGCCAGCATGGGCGTTTTCAATAAATCTTTTTGCTGTAGACTTAAGGGAGTCCAAAGTTTACAGTGGTGTAATCATATTTTATATTTGCCTGCTTAGGTAGCAGTTGTTCTAGTTGAAAGTGGGTTAGTGAAAAACTACCTAGAGGCTTCTTGAATTTTGCATCCATATGGGGGACATAGAATTGCAAGTTATTGGCCCACCCTATAGGGTACCCATATTCAACGGATCTGGGTTCATTTAATGAGAAGCCATATTGATAAGGGAATTGTGTGAAAACGATATTAAGGTATTTTTAGTGGACAAGTGAAACGTCCATCTTAGTGAACTCCACCAGGGTTTGGAGGAGTGAGGTTTTTTGCAGGAGCATCTTCTCCAATGGAGGAGACAGATGATGGCAACAGTAATGTGTCCAAAAAGTAGAAAGGAAAAGAGATACCTCTCACTCCTATTGCCACGGCACCAAGAACGGTGGCAATGAAGACCGAGGAAAATGATATTCAAATGTGGGAGAACACCGACATGAATGCCAGTCATTTCATCTTGAGGCACCTCACTCAAGCTTTGGCGACCTCTCATCTTCACATCTTCAAGGCCGAGGAGTTATGGATGACTTTAGTGGAGATTTATAGAGCTGGTACCATTTAAGAGCGCCAGCTGGTTGAGCAAAGGTTGACGAGTTATACTTACAAAAGTAAAAAGATGTTGGACTACTGTAATGATCTCTCTTGTCTATACATAGAGATGGAAAGTGTTGGATGGACATGCACAATGAAGATGAAAGTTTACACCCGCATCATGAAGTTGCCTTAGGAGTATGAAAACATAGTATACCCAGTGCAAGAAATGGATGATAGTTTTTGGAAGTGGAACACGTGGTCCGAATGATTCTCGTACAGGAGAACACCATTTAGATCTGCTGAGGATTAAAGAGTGTTCAAGCTCTAGCTGTTGCAACTAACCGGTGGAGGAAGGATCTGAAAAGCCGTACAATAGCTTCAAAGGAGATCGTTCTAGAGAACCCAAGCCTCCAAAGGGACTTTGCCATTTCTGCAAAAAACCAGGACACTTCATAGTTGATTGCATCAACCTGTCAGAGCTGAGGCTCCAAGAAAACCTTGGAGAAGGTTCTTCTCGAGGGAAGATGAAGAAACTTGTAGTCACAGGTGTCAAAGGAGAGACCGAGGAGGACGAGTCCTCTGAGTTGGAGGATGGGGAGCTTGTGCTCGATGAGAATTTGGAGGAGAAGGAGATTCCTCAAAAATAGATTTGTGCTTTTGGAGCCATTCGAGAAGCTCCAGAGGGAGGATGCATCATCGATTGAGGTGCATCCATTCATATGTGCCGTGACAAGCACCTCTTCAGTGAGCTGAAAAAAATCATTATTGTAGAAATAGAGTATGGGGATGGGAGAGTAGTTACTAAAGATCAATTGGGCTCGGTAGATCTGAAAGTTTTAGTGGAGGGTAAGACTTCTATACTCACCTTCTCACATGTGCTCCACATTCCTCTGCTGAGTAAAAATCTTGTGTCTACTTCTGTTTTAGATGACAAGGATTTTGATACCTTCACTATAAAGGGAGTCTTTGCAGCTAAGTACGGAGATGAAGTCTACTTCACAGTAGATAAGGGTAGCCAAGGAATGTTTAGGCTTAACGTGAGTAATGAAAAGAAGAGTGCTTATTATGGTGGTGTCCCGAGCTTGATGATTTGGCATATGCGGTTGGGGCATGTGCATTTTGATAGGCTGAGGGAAATGAAGAAGCTGGGTGTAGTGGAAGGCATTCAGTTTGGGGTTAATGAAATGATGGATGATTGTTGTGGCTGTGCCTAAGGTAAGGCTCACAAACTCCCCTTTCCCAAAAATTCCGCATATAGAGGTGATAAAGTCTTAGATCCGGTCCACAATGATATCTCGGGATCACCAAGAGTACCGTCGGTTGGGGGGAAGAGGTATTGATTTGGGGCAACCGGTAACCCAGAGGAAGAAGAAGAAGCACCAGCAGCTGCCATAATATTCAGATTACAAAAGAGGAAACTCTCACGGAAACCACAAATAGGATCGACTTCACAATGAAGCCCCAAGCAAACCAAAAACACACTAAGTTTGCAAATTTCTCACAGTATAAAAATTATAACAAAGAAACCACGTGCAAATTTTCACGGGGTTATGCCAAAAGAACAAAATGATATAGCAATTTTAAAAAGACAGAAAACTGCTTCGCAGTTTTCCATTCATTGAATTCCTGACTCCAAAAATATTCTAAGTCCTACATATACAAAGTGAACGTACAGCTGATCTACACCGTACCAAAACTACTATGGTGTGCTGGTACACTAAACATTAATCAAACTAAACCCCGCCATCTACCGTACAAAAATTTACATCAAACCTTAACCTTAGCCGCTGCTAAAGTACGCAGTCAAAGTTAGTTCGATGAAATGACAACTCGGTAAATATTTCTCTTCCAAAAATGACGGCGAACTCTACCGCCGTCTGCATGTTCATTCATCGCCGAAGATGAACCACCACGTGTAAATTAGGTCCCTCAAGTATATATGTACGTTGTCAACCAACTCAACTAAGCTTGACTTCCCCACATACCGACACGTGCACATAGAGTGTACCAAATCTATGGAATCCCTTTGGAGTTATATACCACACCACATCTTGTCTACGTCAACTCAGTCGGTACACAAAGCCAGCTAAGTCTAGAATCTCTTTCTCACACAAAAGATATAAAGAGGACTAAAGGTTTCCAAAACCAACAAGAGGTATATGCTGACAATTACTGATGATTGATCCAAATATTCTTGAGTCTACTTCCTAGAAACAAAGACTGAAACACCAAAGTACTTCAAAGAATACCAAGCATAGAATGAGAAGTTGCGCAGAACCCCCATTAAGCGAATAAGGAGTGATAACGGGGGAGAGTACACCTCTAACCAGTTTGAGGAATACTTGAGAGATGAGGGAGTTCAGCATCATAAAACTGTACCGAATAATCCATAACAAAATGGGGTAGTTGAAAGGTTGAACCGGACTTTGGGAGATAGTATGTCTAGTATGTTGGCATATAAGAAAATAGGAAGATTATTTTGGGCAGAAGCCATAAATTGTGCTAATAACATTAAGAATAGAGTCCTCACTACAGTCGTTAAAGGAATGACCCCTTATAAGAGATGGATTAGAAGGAAACTAGACATTTCTCACTTGAAAGCATTCGGTAGTCAAGTTTATAGTCATGACACAGATAAGAAAAACTAGAAACTAGATGCTAAAGGGAAACCGCGATATTTTGTGGGATATGATGAGGATGTAAAGGGATGTAGAGCAAATGACTTAGCTAATAAGATATCATTCTCGTAAAGCATCTAATTGTCATGGATGAAGGAAAGTCATTTGATCCCTTTAAATACACTAAGAAAATTAGAATCAATTTTGAGTCCGAGAGTGAGGAAGACTTGAAGCTTCCCAGAAGGGACACAAGTGAAAACATGATTGCAGATTCAAGGGAGATCCAAAATGGGGGAGATATACCACAATCTCCGCACATTTCTACACACTCTGAGGAGAGAGAGGAAGAGGAGCTAGAATCGGCTTCCATGGATAGGGGAGCCGATGAGATTGTATAAGGGAACCGAAGAATTCCCTTCATTCGAACTTTGGACTTCGAGGGAGGACGAAGGAGTAGCAAAAGACTACAAGAAAAATAGGCTGCTCACAAGGTAACGAAGCTATCTCACCCAGATGAGCCTCAATCATACCCGGAGGCAATAGACATTCCGGAGAAAGACCAATGGGTCAAAACCATAAATGATAAGATGGCTTCCATCATGGAAGCTAACACTTGGAAGCTGGTGGACTGTCCTCGAGACAGAAAACTTATTGGGTGCAAATTGGTATTTAAATTGAAACTGAACCCAGATAATACCATTGAGAGATATAGGCTCGGTTGGTAGCAAAGGGGTTCACACAAAGAGAAGGGATAGATTATGAGGAGACTTTTGCTCCGGTGGTTCAGCTCCGATGTGTAAGGATTCTCCTTTGTCTAGCAGCAGCGGAATACATGAAAATAAACCAGATGGATATCAAGACCGCTTTCCTCAACGGTGAACAAGAAGAAGAAATCTTCATGCGAGAACCAGATGGGTTTATAGAGGAAGGAGAAGAAAGCAAACTCTGATGGCTCATAAAGTCCTTATATGGAAAGAAGCAGGCTCCCAAACAATGAAACAAGAAACTTGATGAGTTTCTCACCGGTCTGGGATGTATTCGGATCAGTTCTAACAATTGTATTTATATGTTTGAGGATGAGAATGGTGTGATTATTATTGCAATTTATGTGGATGATTTGCTGGTGTTAAGTTAATCTATGGAAAAGATGAAAAAGTTAAAGAAAAATCTTAGAAGCAGATTTGACATGAAGGATTTAGGGGAGGCTTAATATATTCGGGGATTCAAATGGAAAGAGATAGAGGGAAGAGAATAATCAGACTTTCTCAAAAGGAAGCTATCAGAAATATACTTGAGAAATTTCAGATGGAAAAGGCAAACAATTGTACCCCTCCCATGGACTTGAAGAAAGTAAGTGATGGGTGTGTAGAATGAGAAGTGATAATACTAGATGATCTGATGAGTTCAGAAGAGAGACAGTTTATGAAGACTATTGCTTACAGACAAGTTGTAGGATGTTTGATTTACTTTATGAATTGTACTAGACAAGACATAGCAGCAGTAGTAGGAGTCCTTAGTAGGAGTGTTAATGATCATAGGAAGAGAGACTAGGAGGCAGCCAAGAGAATCATGAGTTACTTGATGGGAACTAGGGATTTATGGTTGCATTAGGGAGGGGGGCACACCGACATCACCACTTGGAGAGATTTGAGTTATGAGGATGCACCTATGAGAAGATGCACTTTTGGATATGTGTTATATGTGGGGGAAGGTGCATGTTGTTGGAGTAGCAAACAACACAAGGTGGTTTGTCATTCCACTATGGAGGCTGAGTACATGGCCTCTTGTTCTCCTGTGAAAGAGTTGATGTGGGTCAAGTCTTTTTAACAAGAATTGGGGTATATGAAAAAGGGGTGCATGAGCTGTTTTGTTATAATCAGGCTGCAATTGCAATTGCAACCAATCCAAAACATCATTTTAAGGCTAAGCATATGGATATAAGATTGAGTTTTGTGAGGGAAAAGGTTGAAAACAAAATTGTGAATCTTGTGTATAGAGGTGATGGGGAAATGGTAGTTGATGTGATGACAAAGCCTATGCCCTCTCCCAAGTTAAAATTTTGCAAAGAAAAGTGTGGGTTAAAAGAGAAACTAAAATTAGACTAGAAAATAAAGGGAGTGTTGAAATCACTAGATTTAGGAGAGATATTTTCTAAGTCTTAATTGATTAGAATAGCTAAGTGAAAAAACATAGGCAGCGTGCCTCCACCTTCTCTCTGTAGCCCCCATACTTGTTGTCACTAAAGGAGAGAGAGGGCAGTGGAGCCATGGCTGCCTCAGCTCTATAGGTAGGAATAAAGTGTGACCTAAATCACTCTCAACGAAAAGGTTGAGTTCGGTAGGACTTTAACCTCCAACCGGTAGAGTGAGGCGTAGCCGTCAGCTCTTACCGCTCTGTCGTAGTAGTCCGTTAGGATACATAGGGTTTGATGGCTATTTATACATTAGGTAGATCATTAATTCAATTAATGGAATAGCAAATTGAGGACATAGAAACTTGTTGTGTTTTAGTACGCACGAAACAAATCTACTGGACATTTGTTATTTTGAACAGCTAGCATTAAAAGCCGGTTTTGGATACGACAACCCTCATTATCGTCCAGGTCCCGGAATGGCCGCCTTAGCGGTTTTCGGACGTGACATGACTTGTTGACACGTGGCAAGATATCATTGGGAAGCGGGAATCCCGAGGAGCGCGAGGACAAGTCTGGAGGAGATAGACGTCCACACCATAGCCTTGTCGTACACAGGATGTACAGAAAGTACATCGGCCCTAGTACCTATCTGTATTGTACAGTTTTCTGATTGGTTCGTACATCAATCGATAGGGGTTGTAAGAGGGGTTTAAGACCTAGAGGATTGAGGAGGTAGCCGCCTCTCTCCCAACAAGCTTGTATAAATATGGGCATCTTTGCCACTTGATAATTAATCGCCTTGTTGGGCGTTTTCAATGAATCTTTTTGCTCTGGACTCAGGGGAGTCCAAATTGCATAGGGGTGCATTCAGACTATCTATTTGCTTGCTTGGGTAGCAACTGTTCTAGTTGAAAGTGGGTTAGTGAAAAACTACCTAGAGGCTTCCTGATTTCTGCAGTCCAAATGGGGGACACAGAATTGCACGCTTATCCATCTGAAAGAAATGTTGATAGTGAAAAAGTGGTAAACTTAGTGTTGAAAAGGGATAATTAAAATTTCACTTCTCTATTTTAGTTAGACTCTTGAGAGAAAAAGAGGATCAAAGATAACCATGGCTTCCTCCATGATGAATAGGTGGTAGAGTATAATAGAAGACACTTTATCAAAAGCCTTAGATAGGCGCGAATTTGAACATGGGTCCGGAGAAGTTTGAAATAGCCTGTCGCCTTATCCATTAAGTAGGTGTATAAACGATACACATATCGAGTTTGATAGATTAATAAATAATAACACAATGGATAATTCACACCAAACTGACGAGAAGGGGCATGTGAAACAATTCATGCACGGACGCGCATCCGAACCGTGTAAATATATTTAATCAGACGGTCATCGTTGCAACCGCCACCCCCAAATGAACTTTTGGTGACTTCTGGAGATACAGTCACGCGATGCTACTTGCTGCCAAATTATTGGATACTAGAGAAGATGGGAGGAACCATGGATCACGAGATGACAAGCGTCACCTTGATGGCCATGTCGTAAAATGGCCGTACAAAAAGTTCATCGGCCACTGTACCTTCTTGTACTGTTCAATGTTTCTATTGGTCAAAAGTTTAGTAGTAAGTAGCTGTGAGTAGACAGACCAAGATTTAGTGAAATTTAAGTATCTCTCTCAAAGAGCTTTTAACTATAATGGTCATCTTTTACCAACCATGACTTACTACTCAAAGGTGCAAATTC
Organism: Zygnema cylindricum; assembly: GCA_037447655.1. NCBI lineage: Eukaryota > Viridiplantae > Streptophyta > Zygnematophyceae > Zygnematales > Zygnemataceae > Zygnema > Zygnema cylindricum. The sequence continues at coordinate 1,153,045 of JBBHKE010001973.1, forward strand.
AGTGATTATTTTTGCATTTGGCTCACGGGAGTCAAACCTTTACAAGGGTTGTTCGGATATCGCCGAATCGCCACTTTAACGCAAACCGACATTTCAACAATATTTGACTTACTTTAAGTGCCGCGTCATCTTACGAAATGTGCGATGACGTTTTGTGGCACAATTTGAGGTGTCCGCGAAGGAAATATACTATTTCGTTTCACTTGTCTTTTACTATTAAACAGGTGTTCTTGTTTTGTGTACATGTACTTTATTTTTGTGCGTACACATGACACGTGTTAAATTTTACTTTTGGAGTTTGTCGTTTCCAAGAAAGAAAGTGTGTGCGCCTTCCTTCGTGGAAGTTTCAGTGCACTGTACGACATTTAGCTAATGATAAAATTTGTCGCTTTGCTAAGTCTTGCTTGTCTTAACTTTTATCTGTTAGTGCAGAATGCGAGTATATGGGCAGCAGTGTACAAATGCAAAGTATTCAATCTTAAAAGAGTTAATTGTTGAAGTTGAGATTATGGAGAAGAGAGAAGAGAGAAGAAAGAAGATGTAAAAAGGCTTTTGCCAAAAACAATTATAAATCTTTTCGGATGAATATTCCTCTTATCTTTTATGAGCTTTCGTTGTGTAAATTTTTTATGTTTTGTGAATTTATTTTGAGTGAATGACTTTTGGTTAAAATCCTACAATTTGTATTGGAGCAAGTGCTTCGAAGATAGAGAGAGAGAGCGCATGGGGAGGAAGAATAATAGAAATACTCGTTCCCCCATGTCAATTTTGGAGAGAGCAAGAGAGTTCAGTAATTTCAGGTTTTCAATTTGAGAAGACTTGAAATACGGAGAGAAAATTTGAGGAAATGTTTGATACACTTATAAGATATGTAGATTCCCATTTTTAAACTCAACCAAGTGAGAGCAAGGAAAACACCCAAAGAAAACAATTTCTTTCCAGCAACCGATCCCTTAAGAATAGGAGCAAATGAGAGTGAGAGAAAAGAGAGGATTAGGAAGTGAAAGTCGAAGATAGAAAAATAATAGTCTGATTTTGACAAAGGATTGGAAAACGAAGAAAATTATAATATGTCCAGGATATCTGTGGCCTTTAATGGATCCAATTATGCCGTTTGGAAAAAGTTTTTTTCAGGCCAACTTATTATTAAGATTCTTTAGAGGATTGTCAGTGCAGAGGAGAAAATGCCACTCGAGAGTAAGGCACGTGCTCAATCGAGGTTAAAAGATATTGCGGCAACAACTAGTTTGATGAAAAATTGCACTTCTTCCTTGCTGAATCACTTTCTCGCTCACGGCACGGCCCTTGAGTGTTGGGAGGCAATTGAGGAGGAATATGAGAAGGGTGTTGAGAACAAGGGTGAATATGTTTTTACGGACTTTATGGATTTTAAAATCAAACAAAATGAAGTGATAGATGAAGCCGTGAAGGGCTTCAATATTATACTCAAGCAATTACTCAACAATGGTCTAGTGTTTGTAGATGTAGATAAATTAAGTGTATTCCTTAATGCTCTGCCGGACAAGCTTTTGTGTCTTAAAGCTATTTTACGAGCAAAGGCAGATAACACCTTCGCAATCACTATCAATTTTATCAAAATGTCGGAGGGAACTCTAATGGCTTCTTCAACTGGAGGAGGAGGAGTTATTAACTCTTCTACTTTCAAAACTGCAAATCTCAATTTTTCTAGTGGTAGAGGGGGTGGCAAAGAAGGTGGGGCGAGAGGTCGTGATGGCGGCCGAGGCAACTAGAAGAAGCAAGGTCGTCCACCGAATATCCCTTCGGATCTTTCCAAGGTGATATGCTACCGATGAAACTGGCTTGGACATTTGTCTTTTTCTGGTCTGATAAAGACAACCAATGTCATTATTGTGGTAAGTGGGGGCATACGAGCCCTCAATGTTATGGGAATAATGGAGATTCCGGAGGTGGAAGAGGAGAAAGAGGAGGTGATAGAGGTGGCCGAGGTGGCAGCCGAGGAGGAGGCCATGGTGGCGGCCATAGTTACGGTAACGGAAATTACGTTGACTATGGTAATGAAAGTGGTGATGAGTTTCCGGTTCTTAACTGTTGTTTTTGGAAGATTACGTTTTGTACGTGCGTGCGCATGTTTGCGTGTTTATGTGATTATCTGATATACTGTGGAGGTTCGAAAGGATTTGCGGATTGGGGAATTAAATGTACGAGTAAAAATAATGGAGTAATTGAGTGGCGCAAAATGTAATAGGAAATGGACGGCGGATCGCGAATCGATCCGAAGATTAATATTCGAAATGTTTTTTAAAGTGTTCGCCGTAAGTACGAAACATAATGGGACAAGCGACATTTAAAAAAAAAAAGACCGCGCTAGTACAGAGCGTCTTATTTGACAGGTGTACTTTATTTGTGACAGCCGCATTTATTGCAATGGACGTGGTTTTGGTACAAATAAGATTTTGAAGGTACAACATCATTTCGGCAGGTGGTTTGAACTACACGTGGAGGGCGGACCGCGTTCGCCGATATTTTTCAAGGGATCGCATTGTTTGATGACGTGTTATCAAGTGGACCGTACTTTTGTGATGTCGGTTCATTGTGTGGTTTCTTCTACAAGTGACTAAGCAAGTTGTCACTTAGCGGCCGGATTTTGCGGACGCGTTGGTGTAAATATTTGAAGAAACATTTTCTTGTCGTATGTGTATTAATTAATTAGAGTTGACTATGATGTTTATAATTATGTGGTCAATTAGGATTTCAACAATTTAATTCGTGTGTCATAATTGCAGACAAGTGTACGCTTACGATTGCTTGACTTTCAAATGTATGCTTACGAATAGTTTATTTTTAATAGTATGTTATCATGGTTAAATAGGATATAATGATAGTTACGTAATTTTCGCTTAGGATTTTTGTCGTAATAGGATATTATGTTTCAGTGGAAGTTACGTTAGATATTTTGACAATTAGTGATTCGTTGACAACTCACAAGTGTATATATATCAATGAGGTTTGTTTGGAATAATAATGAATGCTTAGCATGAAAAGTAGGGACCGAAGATGTAGACTTTTAGAGTTGCCGATTAAGTCATGCATTTAAATGATACATTTATCATCTGATTATACTTTTGTTTATATGTGTTAATTTTATGTTTGTTTGATATGCATCATGTATGCATTTGTCTTAGGGTTTTTTGTGATTTTCATGTAACCCTAAATGTTATTCATGCATCTGTGTATGCATGTATGCATGCTTGCTCTGTCTGTGTACTGATGATTGCTCCGCCTATGTGCGGATGAATGATTGCATATGTGTGTGCATGTATGTTAAATGAAGGATGCATTTCAAATGATTGTTCATTAGCCTAACTTTGCATAGCTTTTCTTGCATGATAGTTTGGGTCACTTCTGCAATCTATTTTAGACCAAAGAACAACATTAACCTTACCCTTGATTACGTAAGTAGTGGAGGAAATTCGGAGAATGAATGTATTATTGGTACTGGGGCATCCCACCATGTGTGCACGGATGCCACCTTGTTCAATAATATGAGGAAACTTACGGTTCTAAAGTTTATTCCGGTGGAAAACGGCCATGTCATTTCGGTTTGTACGATTGGCACGGTTTGGCTTGATCGCCTTTCATGGGATACTTATGGAATGGAGAAGTCAATAGAGTATTGTCTTCAAAAACTCTTTATATTCCATACGGTTTTGTTTATTTGTTAAGTGTTCCACAAATCCAACGGATTGGTGGAAGCTTACTTACGAGAGGTGATCAATCTATTCAAATTTGGAATGAGGAGGGGAATGCTATTGGAGAAGGGGTTGTAACGGATGCGAATCATAGTTGGCTCTTTTGGAGGCGGCCGAAATCCAAATTTCTCACCGTTGGAATTTCACATCAAATTTCGGAGTTGAAAGGTGATCTTACCTTATGGCATCACCGGATGTGTCACACATCCGAGGTAAGCTTGAAGAAGATGATTCGTCATTCTTCGGTGAGGGGTTTGGACCTCGCATCCGGTGAGAAGGTGAACGGATGCGGAGGATGTAGCAAAGGATGTCAAATTAAGAAATCCCATCCGAAAAAAGACATCAAGCATCGAGCTCTAAATCCTTTAGAGGTTTTTCACATCGATCTTTGTGGGCATATTAAACCCGAGACAATTGGAGGTAATAAGTAACCTTTGGTGATTGATGATGACTTTTCTCGGAAGTCATGGGTGTATTTATTGAAAAAGAAATCGGATGCATTTGAAAAATTTAAAAAGTGGCATGTAATGGCCGAAAGACAAATTGATAAGAAGCTTAAGTCCATAAGGTCGGACAATGGAGGGGAGTTTGTTGTTTTAGAGCGGTATTGAAATGAGTGGGGGATAAGGCACCAATTCACAACGCCTTAATCTTCGAAGTTAAATGAAGTGGCCGAGAGGAAGAATCGTACCTTAGAAGAAATGGTCCTTGCGATGGTTTATAACTCTCGACGAGAGATGTTTTTGTGGGGAGATACAATTCTTACGGAAAATAACATTTGTAACCAAAGACTCAATTCGGTTTCCGGAAGTAAAACACCAAAGGAGTTGTGGAGTGGTAGAAAGCCCACGGTTCATCATTAGAGAATTTGGGGATGTCATGCGACGGTTTATGTGGGAATCAATTAAGAGGAAAGGGAAATTTGAACCAAAGACTTGGCTTGGAATTTTTATTAGATATAGTGCAAAGGGAAATTTATACCGGGTGTATGATTTGGCTCCTCACACTGTGGAGGAACTTGGAATGTGGATTTTCATGAGGATCTCAAATCTGCCATGAATTCCGTTGGGAAACTTAAAGAAAATTTGGATTTTTATAAGGAGAGTGAAATTGAGAATTTTCCGTACATCAGGGATTCGGAATCCGATGAGAAACCAAATGTAAAAACTCAAAAAAAGAATTTGAAGAAATCGATTGAAATTGAATTTCAAAGAAAGAGTAACGGATCTTTGGATTCCAGAGTGCCTTTGGACATTCGGAAATCTCAAAGCTCTAACTCTAGTTTTTAATCGAGTGAGATGGAAATTGAAATAGAATATGTGGAAGAGAAAGAGGAAAAGGAGGAGGAGCAAGTTCTTAGGAGGAGCTTTTGGAGTACAAAGGGGAAGAAACCGGAGAAACTCACTTACAATCGAAAAGGGGAAAATGCATCAAATTTGCATTATTTTCTTTCCGATGCTTAGGAGACGGAGTTCATTTTATAGCAATAACTTACAAAAAATATGACCGGCATCCCTCAATCTTATGTCAAGGCTAGGAGGTCAGTCGATTGGGAGAGTAAGTGGAAACCGGCGTGGAAAAAATAATTTAAATTGGTGGTTGATAATTGAACTTTTGGGGAGGTGAAATTACCAGAGGGGAAAAGGCGATTGATGCAAAGTGGGTCTTTAAGACCAAAATTGGGGTTTCAGCTGAAATTATTAAGTACAAGGCAAGGCTTGTTTGTAAGGGATTCCAACAATGTGAAGGAATAGATTTTAAGGAGAGTTATGCTCTCGTGGTGAAGTTCGACTCACTACGGGTTGTTATTGCACTAGCAGCGAAAGGGAAGAAGCACGTCTATCAAGTGAACGTGGAAATGGCGTTTTTAAATGGTGAGTAGGAGAAAGTGGTATATATAAAGGTACCGGAACGGGTGTCTTGCGTTTGCAAAAGTCGTTAAATGGTTTGAAACAGGCGTCGCGCACATGGTATTTGAGACATCATGAAGTATTGTTGAAATTTGGATTTTTAGGGACTACGACTGATTTTGGAGTTTAAGTGAAAGATGAAAGGGTTGACCAAATCATCTTTTTTGTATATGTGGATGATTTCTTGATGGCATGCGACAAGTTGGAGCGCATTAATAAGTTGAAACGTTATCTTGGATTACATTTCAAATTAACGGATCTTGGAGAGGTATGTTATATTTTGGGAACTGAAGTGATACGCGATAAGGAGGGGAACATTATATTGAGGCAAGCTCAATGTTATAAGGAGATTTTGGAGAGATTTGGTATGATTGACGTGAAATTGCTTTATACGCCGTTGGATGCAAATCTAGACATTCCCAAGTTTGAAGAAGAAGATTTTGGTTCACTTATGTACCTTAGCGTTAGTACTCGTCCAAATATTTCGGCCGCGATTTCCATCGTCAGGGGTTATTGTCACGAGGCAAAAAAGGCACATTGGGAGGGTGTACGACCTACCTTTTGATATTTGGTTGGTACGGTTGATCTTGGACTTTTGTTTACTTCAAACAAAAATTCTTTGGATTGTGTTGGTTATTGTAACACGGATTGGGGCGGCGATTTTAATTCAAGTTAATCCAAGTTAGAGTACGCCTTTATTTTTGGAGGAGACGCGATTTCATGGAGTTTTAGGTTACAACCTACGGTTGCGTTGAGTTCTACAAAATCAGAGTATATGGTTACGTGTCACGCATCGAAGGTTTCTATTTGGATTAAGGAGATGTTAAGTGAGTTAGGTGTTCCTATTGGTTGTATAAAGATTTATTCTGACAACATAAGTTCGATGGCGTTGGCAGAAAATCCAGTGTTTCACATGCAATTATGTGTCCTATATTCGATTACAAAATTGAGGAAGCCTCTAAGTAGTTTTTAACTAACCCACTTTCAACTACAAAAACTCTTACCCAAGCAGACAAATTGACAATGTGACAACACCAATGTGAAGCCTAAACTCCTCTAAGTTTGTAGCAAAAGAAATCACTGAAAACAACCAACCAACCGATAAGTTATGAGGTGGCAAAGATGACGATTTATACAAACTCACATAACGAGAGGTGACTGTCTACCAAAATTTGCTAAATCCTAATCCCTTCTCACAACCCCTATCTACTGCACTATGATCCAATCAAATGAGTGTACAGTACACAAAGGTACTACAGCCAATGTCTTTTCTATACGGCCTGTGTACGACAAGGCCATTGAGTGGACGCGTGTCTATATGTTACTCGTTTTTATGTTTCTTGGAATTGTCGCAACCAAATGTTATCCCTCCAAGTGGCGCTAGCTCATACCAGGTCAAAAAACCACCAAAGTGACCATATAAGATCTCTGCCGCGACGTGTGCCGTTCGATCAAATCCTACAATATTTTTAAGCCGTCGAAACAAATGTCCGATTCATTTGTTTCGTGCGAGATCTTCGCACTATATGTTTTTTATTTCTATGTCCATTCATTTGTAATTTCCGTTAATGTGATTAATGATTATAATATGGTTTAAGTAATTATCACACCCTATGTATTTTAACAAACTCCTACGACAAACGGGTTAGAGCTACCGGCTACGCCTCGCTCTGCCGGTCCGAGGTTCGAGTCTTGCCGGACTCAACCTTTTGTTGAGAGTGACTTATATCACTTTTTATTCCTGACTATGGAGTTGAGGCAACCATGGCTCCACTACTCTCTCTCTCTCTCCTTCAAAGACTACAATAAGTATGGGGGATAGAGGAAAGAGGTGGAGGCAAGCTGCCTGCACTTTTCTTTTCTTTTCCTACCAAGCTCTTAAGACCTAGAAAATACTCTATAAATCTAGTGATTTTTAACACTCCGTTTATTTTCTAGTCTTATTTTACATTTTCTTTCAATCCACATTTTTCCTTACAATATTTTAACTTGGGAGAGGGGATAGGCTTGGTCATCATGTCAGCCACCATTTCTTCAATCAGACCTATACACAAGATTCACAATTTTATTTTTAAACTTTTCTCTCACGAAGCTCAATCTTATGTCCATATGCTTAGTTTTGAAATGATGATTTGGATTGGCTGCAATTGTAATGGTAGCCTAATTATCACAAAAAACTTCATGCACTCCCTTGTTTATATAACCCAATTCTTGCAACAAGGACTTGACCCACATCCACATTTTCACAACATTTCAAGGGGCCATATACTCAGCCTCCATGGTATACTAGGCAACCACCTTTTGTTGCTTATTGCTCCTATAGCAAGCACCTTCCCCCACATACAACACATACCCAAAAGTGCATCTTCTCATAGGTGCATCCCCATAACTGGCATCATTCCAAGTAGTAATATCAGTGTGCTCCCCTCCCAAATGCAACCATAACTCTTTGGTTCCTACCAGATATCTCATGAATCACTTGGCTGCCTCCCCATCTTTTTTCTAAGGATCATTAAGACTCCTACTGCGTACTCCAACTGTTGCAGCTATGTGCAGCCTGGTATAGTTCATAAAGTATATTTTACTTCCTTCAACCTGCGTTTAAGGGATAGACTTCATAAAATCTCTCTCTTCTAGACTAATTTGATCATCTAAGATTATCACACCTCCTTTTACACTTCCATCAATTATTTTCTTCAACTCCGTAGAAGTGGTACAACTGTTTGCCTTTTCCATCTCGAATTTCTCAATTATATTATCTATTGTTTCTTTCTGAGTAAATGAATTGATCCTTTTCCCCCTATCTCTTTCCATTTGGATTCCCAAAAAGTATCTTGCCTCCCCTAAATCCTTTATGCAAATGTGCTTCTTAGATTTTTCTTTAACTTATTGATCTTTTCCATGGACTTACTTAATACGAGCAGATCATCCATATTAAATGTAACAAAAATCACACCATTGTCATCTTCAAAAATATAGATAAAATAGTCAGAGCTAATCTGGATATATCCCAGACCGATGAGAAACTCATCTAGTTTCTTATTCCACTGATTGGGAGCCTACTTCAGTCCATATAAGGACTCTATAAGCCTATAGACTTTCCTATCTAATCCTTCCTCCACGAACCCCTCTGGTTGTCTTATGAAAATTTCTTCCTCTAACTCACCATTGAAAAAGGTGGTCTTAATAACCATCTGGTGTATTTCCATGTCTTTGCCTGCCACTAGATTGAGGAGAATCCTTACTGATGGGAACTCAACAACTGGAGCAAAAGTCTTTTGATAGTCAATCCCCTCTTTTTGGGTGTTCCCCTTCGCTACCAACCAGGCATTATATCTTTCAATGGTATTATCTAGGTTCATTTTAAGTTTAAACACCTATTTATAGCCAATCGATTTTTTGTCTAGAGGACAGTGCGCTAGTTCCCGAGTATTTGCTTCCATGATGGAGGCCATCTCATCATTTATGGCTCTAATCCAGATGTCTTTCTCCGGAATGTTCACTGCCTCCGAGTATGACTAAGACTCATCGTGGTGAGATAGCTTAGCTACATTATGAGCGACGTGTTTTTCTAGTATCCTTTTGCTGCTCTTTCTCCCTCGCTCCAACTTCGAAGCTGGAATAGTTGGAAGTCTTGGATTTTTCCTTACTATCTATCGGCTCCCCTATCAATGGAAGCCGGTTCTGGGTCCTCCTCTTCTGTCTCCTCAATTTCCATAGTAATAAGCGAGGTTTGTGGTAGATCCCCTGTGTCGCGGATCTCCCCTAAATCTGCAATCACTGTTTCATTCATGCACTTTTCGGGAAAAATGAGTTCTCCACACTTTCGGACTCAAAACTGACTCTTATCATTTTGGAATATTTGAAGGGATCAAATGACTTTTATTCAGTTATGACAACTAGGTGTTTGACTTGAATGCTATCATTTTTTGCTAAGTTATAGACTGTATATCCCTTTACATCCTCATCATATCCTACAAATTATCCAGGTTATCCCTTACCATCTAGTTTCTAGTTTTTCGTATCTATATCAAGAATGTAAAATTGGCTATTGAATACTTTAAGGTGAGAGACATTTGGTTTCCTTCCAACCCATCTCTCATGAGGTGTCATTCCTTTTAAAGCTGAGGTAAGGACTCTAATCTTAATGTAGTTGGCACAGTTCATGGCTTCTGCCCATAGTCTCTTTCCTATTTTCTTGTTAGCCAACATACTGCATACAACATCTCCTAGTGTTCGGTTCAACCTCTCGCTTACCCCATTTTGTTAAGGGTTATATTGTACAATTTTGTGGTGCTGAACTCCCTCAACTCTCAAGTATTCCTCAAACTGGTTATTGGTGTATTCTCCCCCATTATCACTCCATATTCTCTTAATGGGAGTTCCATTCAACTTCTCACTCCAAGATTTTTATTATTTCAAGTAAGTTGGTGTTTTAGAATGTTTTTAGGAAGAAGACTCTGGAGTATCTATACTAGTCATATGTATTGTTAACATAAACTTCTTCCCCCCAACCGAAGGTACTTTTGCAGGTCCCCAGATATCTGTGTGGACCAGATCTAGAACTTTCTCACCCTTATATATGGTGGCTTTGGGTAAAGGAAGTCTGTGAGACTTACCTTGAGCATGTCGTTCATAGCCATTTTTAGCCATGAATTTACCCTCGTAAGCACCACAGACTACTCCAAAAATAGCCTACTTTGAATCCACTCAAAATTATTGTAAATTACCAGAACTATCTCAAACTACATAAACATATACTCCTTAGGTCATTTAATATCTTCACAAATTTTCATATGAAAATAACAAACACACGTATCACACCACTCAGTCAAAGTTTCAGAAAAATTGTCTCCCAAAACTTTGATTAATCTGACCAACTTCACAATGAAACCCCTAGCAAACCAGAAAAAAAATAGGTGTGCAAATTTGAGAAAATATTAGCATTATAAATAAGAACACACATGCAAAGTTCCCAAGTCCAAAAATGACTAAGTCCTACAAATATACACTAGAGCTTACTACTGACTATATGGAGGCATGCCTGCCATATGTAACCTATCAAATACCTATATTAACGTGAGTGTACCCAATGCTTCGTGATATGTCAAAAACAAAAGATATACACTAATAATTAATACAGAGAGGACAAAACATTGTTGTAAACATTTACAAACCTTATGAAATTCATCTAATCAATCAAAACAGTCCAAAATAAATATCATGTGATAGACGCGATTTCACGTCCCTCACCAAAATGACCAAACTGACGTGCCGCCGTCCGTAGCTTCTTATTCGGCATTATTGAAGTTGTGACATGTGGTCACACAATGCCTTTGACGAACTAGCGTCACCTCATCCAAATTAGTCCGTACCGGCGGCGTTTTTTTTCACTAAATGTTGCTCACGCCACTTTCAGTTCGAAATCCTCTCGTCATCATTTTGATTTGTACTTGTAGTGTACATTATCAAAATATTCCAAATCGGATCGCTTCGCGATCCGCCGTACATTTACATATTCTTTACCTTTCCTTACGTTTTGGTTGCGCCACTCAAATAATTCCGTACATCGTAAACCAATTAGTACCATTACTCCTCCAGATCGCAAATCCATACAAACCTCCACAGTAAATAAAGATAGCGTACGCATTAAAAATCTCGTAAGTTACTCACGAAACATTGTGTTCGCACGAAACTCACTATTAAGAAACAACACTCCCCCAAAAATTTAGTTTCGTGCATGCGCAAATAAAATAAGAGCAGAGTAGCTGTTATGATTGCGATGTTGGATTAGAGCTGCATAGCAACATAGCAACATAGCTGCATAGCAACACAGCATGAAAACGTAGCAAGATGTGTCCAAAGTCTCCACAACTTCCTCTGCGCCAAGACTGCTCCAGCTTCCTACTGCCATTTCTTCCAAAATGCGTCCTCTCTAAAAATCATTGTTATTGCTTCCTCTTTCTGAGTCTTCAAAAATGAAACTTTCATTTCAACTAATTTCAAAAATCAAAATGCAAAATTCAAATTCTACATATATTACTGATTTTTAATGGTAGGCACCTCCGTAAATTACTTTTCACGTCGTCTTCTCTTGACCACTTTTGGAACATGTTTTCTTCTATGGTTAATCCTTTGAATTCTACTTCTTTTCTTCGTTTCCTTTTTGAATTTTGGTATCTTCTCAATTTTCACAATTTTATTTTCTTTTCCCATATTATAAGTTTATTTGCTTACTCCAATTTTTTGAACACTTTTCCTCTCTCCTTCTTCTTCCGTATTATAAATTTTTTCACTTACTCCACTTTTTTGAACACTTTTCTCTCTCTCCTTCTCGAAGTGTATTAATCTCCTCATGCCAATTATTTGTAGTTTCAACTACCAAATCCCTTTCACTTCCTCCTAATATTCTTTCTTCAATAACCTCTTCCTCTTTCTCATCTTCATCACTCACCAATCTATTGTTTGAAAAAGTGAGTAATACAAGCTCTTATCGTGTCACCTCTTTTTCCACTCCATTTCTGATGACAACAAATTTTTCTTTTCCTTCCTCATGTTCCATATCTCGAAGAGCAACAATTGGCAAGAATACAAATTCTTCGACGGGAAGTGTAACCCTTCGTTAAGGGGGTCGAACTCGATAGTCATTCCATCCATTCCTGAAAATTCCTACGAGGCATGCACTTTTATATAGCGGACATACCCTGAAAGTATGTCATACATCAATATAGTAAAAACTATTTTCTACCTTAGAACTTTTCTTATTTCTTTGAAACTGTGATCTTCAAACTTTGAAAATTTCCCCTATTCTTTAAAGCCTCGTTATTAGCCTCTTCCTCTAAATCACACCTGATTGCTAAAGGTAAGTTCTAATCCTTGTTGTCTACTTGTCTTAATCTATCTAAAGCACACCTATATTCCTTAGGTAATCCTTTCATTAACAGGAAAGCCTTTTGAGCATTTGTAAAATTTCCTCCGGCAATATCCTTTTCCACAAACAATATTTGTATCCCAATTCAGTAATTCAGCATACTACCTCTATCATTCTTATACTCAACTATTTTTGTAACATAACTCATCCATAGATACACAGAAGTCTTTTGATATACACGTTCTAAGCACTTCCATAATTCAGCTGCACTTTCCAGACCAAGGTAAGTCATTACAAGTTTCTCATTCAAGGATATCTTTATAATCAGCAAACACTCATCGTTCTTCTCCTCCCATCTAACCGATGATTGAGCACATGTCCCATCCACCACATCCATTAGCTTCCGCGACTTGAAGTAGCTCTCCATAATACTCCTCCAATAGTAATATTTAGATCCATCAAATATGGGTAAGGTTGATTCATCCAATATGGGTAGCCATAGGCGTGGGCCCATAACATGTTGTTCAGAGCCATTTCCGGCAATGAATATATCCTCGGAAGCACCACACCTACCACAAAAACAGCCTACTTTGAATCCACTCAGAATTCTTGAGAATTACCAAAACGATCTGAAACTACATAAAAATATACTCCTTAGGACACTTAGTATCCCCACAAATTTTTATATGAAAATAACAAACAAAATTATCACACCACTCAGTCAAATTGCAGAAAAACAGTTTGCCAGGACTTTGATTAATCTGACCAACTTCACAATGAAGCCCCAAGAAATCCAGAAACACAATAGGTCTACAAATTTTCCAAAATATTTCCAATATAAATAAGAACACCCATGCAAAATTAATGATATTTTTGCCAATACGACTAAGAGCAATCCTCAGATGAAATTAGCAAAAAAAGAAGCAAAACAGTTTTTGTCCCGAAAGTTCCCAAGTCCAAAAATGACTAAGTCCTACAAATATACACTAGAGCTTACTACTGACTGTACGGAGGCATACCAGCCGAATGTAACCTATCAGCTAACTCTATTAATTTGAGTATATCCAATACTTCGTGATATGTCATAAACAAAAGATCTACACTAATAATTTATACATAGAGGACAAAACATTGTTGTAAATATTAACAAACCTCACTAAATTCATCTAATCAATCGAAACCGTCCAAAAAAAATATCATGTGATGGACGCCATTTCGCGTCCCTCACCAAAATGACCAAACTGACGGCGCCGCTGTGCCTAGTTCTTATTCAGCATTCTTGATGTCGTGACATGTGGTCACACAATGCACTTGACGAACTAACGTCACCTCATCCAAATTAGTCTGTACTAGCGACGTTTTTTTCACTAAATGTCGCTCACGCCACTTTCAGTTCGAAATCTTCTCGTCATCGTTTTGATTCGTACCTACAGTGTACCTTTTCAAAATATTCCAAATCGGATCGCTTCGCGATTTGCCGTACATTTACATATTCTACACCTTTCCTTAGGTTTTGGTTGCGCCACTCAAATAATTTGGTACATCCCAAAACAATTAGTACCATTACACCCCCAGATCGCTAGTCCATACGAACCACCACAGTAAACAAAGATAGCATACGCATTAAAAATCTCGTCAGGTACTCACAAAACATTGTGTACGCACGAAATGTCTTGTATGCACGAAACTCACTTTTCAAAAACAACAGAGCACAACCACTACAATCATCCACAATTTCATTATCCCCAAACTAAATGCCTTATACTACACCAAGCTTCTTCATTTCCCTCAGCCTATCAAAATGCACATGCCCAAACCGCTTATGCGAAATCATCAATTGTGGAGCACCAAGTTAGTAATCATTTTTCTTTTCATTACTCACGTTAAGCCTAAACATTCCTTAGCTACCCTTATTTGCCGTGAAGTAGACATCATCCCTTTACTTAGCTGTAAAGACTCCCTTTCTGTTGAAATTGAAAAGCTTTAATTTTCAGTAAGTTAGTGTGACAACAAAAAACACAACGTAAAGGAAACGCGTCGTCACTTAAAGAACAAAACATGTGTTTTTTGGAATAGCATCGACATCCACATATGTGCATGACACATTAGATTGGAAAAATCAGCTGCGACGCAGATGGGACAAAGCAGCTGCTACGGGACAAAGCAGCTAGGACGCAGACGGGAAAGAGTAGTTGTGACGTGACAAGGCAGCTGCGGTTATTTTTGGATATGATTCGGTACAGGAACATGCAGTTGTAACAAAGCTGCGATGACATTGAACATGATTTGGAACGGGACATTGTTGTTGTGGTCGATATGAATCAAGTCAATGGACAAGATTCTTGACAGAATCACAAATGATTTTTTGGTAGGTGTTTCGTAACATCTGGATGGACGTATCCGGACAATAGAAACCAAGCTGGCGGCAGGTAATTGTACAATCTCTTACTCTTAATCTCTCAATAATATTGAGTGTACATTCGTAGAATCAGCTTTAGCGTGATTAGGAGATCTTAGATCTTAGTGGTAGTTTGGTTCTTGGACATATCTCTTTTGAACACTTGTATCATAGATACTGAACTAAGTAAGAGGAAAACTAGGAGTAGAAACTCATTACGAGTATAAGACATAGGACTTAGAACATTTTGTGTATCTAAACTTCTAGACCGTGTAATGTGCAGACTGTTTTTGGGAAACTTCTGAGTTGCATATCTTGGTGTATGTTGGATCAATTGGGCTGAAACTTTGGGAGTTGTCAATCTTTGTGATATTCTATACTGTGGTATAGATTGAAGTTGGTTTGATTGTTGTATCAGATTTGGTGAGATGTAGAAAACAGTTGCTTGATAGGATTCTTGGTTAGCTTTTCTTAGTGAATTATGTCTACTTCTACTACTAGTGCGGCTCCTCCACCTGCACTAGTTGTTGTAGAACAACAAGTTATGGGAATATCAACAAGAATTTCTTATCTTCTCGGGTGAAAAATATGTGTAGAGGGCAGATATGGTTGAAACGCACTTCGAAAATGTTAATCTAATCGATATTTTGGATTGTTCACTAGTAGAATCGGATCCGTCTTGGTCGAAGAAAAACTCGCAAGCTCGATCTATTCTCAAATTTTTTATCTTGAAAGAATTGGCTATGTCTTGGATAAAAATGAAAAAGCCGATTGATATCTAGAAGTCTCTCAAGGATGATTACGAAAAGGCTAATGTCCAAGAAGAGTTATCTTTGGCTGGTCAAATTTGGAACTATTGATACACGCGCGGCAAAATGGCAGATTATGGAAACAAGTTTCAAATTCTAATAGACTCTCATGCCTGTGCAGGTGGATCTTTCCCTCATTTTCAGTAGGCTGCATTACTAATGAGAGGTCTTCCTAATACTATTAAAGCAGCATCTGACAAACTGAAAAAGAAAGATAAAGCTAGCTCGTCTTTACAGTTAGCTATTAATTTGATATTAGAAAAGGAAGCTAATTCTAAAATTCATAGTGGAGAAAAGAAGGTAGAGGCATTTAATGCAAATTTTGATTAAAAACACAGTTTAATCCGCAAAAAAATCAGTTTAATCAAAACCTAAATCATTTTAAACAGTTTAATGAAAGAGGAATTAGGTAGTCTTTCAACGCTTTTTTTTATTGTAATGAAAAAGGTCATGGATAAAATTTATGTTCTTAGCTAAAGAGAGCTAACGAAATAGGTTTGTACAGGCCTTGATGGCAACAGAGCCGGTATTATTAGGCTTCACAAGATCTACGTCTTGAGGAAATTAACTATTTTCGACATCTTCATCTTACGAAGACGAGTCTCAAACACTCGGTGACGAGGAAGATGAGAACTTATTCGCTATAGGAGCAACAATGGAGGGTGCAAAAGACAGTGGATGGATAATGGACACCGGAGCGTCGGCACACATGTGTTGGAACAAGGCAATTTTCAAAAATTTGAAATCCACACTTAAGTAAAATATCTACTATGCCTCTGGTATGAGTGTATAGACACGTGCTGTAGGTGATGTCTCTTTGCTTGTTGACATAGAAGGAAAGGCAGTTGAGAGAACTCTTCACAATGTTCTCTTTGCCCTAGATTTCAAGAAAAAAATGTTTTCAACTTCTTTGGTAGAAAGTAAAGGGTTTAAAGTCCATTTGAAACATGGTCGGCATGTTGTTAGCAAAAACGGAAAGATTGCGGTCACACGCACTAGAGAGGCAAGCAAAATGTATCGAATGGATATTCTTGATAATAAAGAAAATGATGTTTTGTATTTTGGTGTATTATCTTCAAATGAGCTGTGGCATAAGAGGTTAGACCATGTGAACTATGACAGTTTGAAAAAATTGGTACATGCTGGTAAATTAGAAAGAGTCACTCTTTCAGATAAGTGATCTAAAACGTGCGATGGATTTGCACTAGGAAAAATACAGAGATTATCGTTTTTATAGAAATTTGAACACAGGTTTACTAAACTTTTGCTACTAATTCATTCTGATGTCTTCGGTCCTACAAAGGTACCCTCTACCGGGGGAATAAAACATATGGTTTCTTTTATAGATGATTTTTCAATGCTTACTAAAGTCTAATTTATGAAAGATAAAAGTGAAGTCTTCAACAACTTCAAACAATACAAAGCATGGGCAGAGAAATTACATGGTCTGCGAATTATGGAACTCAGATTGGACAATGGCGGCAAATATACGTCAAAAGAGTTTGAAAATTTCCTACTTAAGGAGGGCATTAGTCATCACCTAATTGTACTATATTCAATGGAATAAAATGGGGTTTTAGAAAGACTAAATAAAACTATCACAGAGAGCTCTAGGGAATGCTTACAGATAAAAATGTGGATCTGAAATTCTAGGTTGAAGCATTAAATTGTGCAGTTTATATAAAGAATAGAATAGGGTCAAGATCGGTAGAGAATACACCTTACGCAGCTTAGACTGGTAGAAACGTGGATGTTAGTCATTTCAAAATCTTTGGCAGCAAATGCTTTATTTTGGATACGTCTAAAGACTGATGGAAGACGGAACTGAATGGATAACCGGGTATTTTGTTGGGGTATCATGATCACTCTAAAGGGTATATAGTCTTTGTATTTGAGAAACAAAAAATAATTGTAGCGAGGAATATTTTTGTAAAAGACGAGCTTGACTCGATAGACTCATTAAACATGATAAACTAAAAAAAGCAGTAAAAAATACAGAAATATGTCATTTTAGATTGCAAACAAGAGATTGTCACACAGATGCAAAGACCTCCGGTGGTGACACCGATGTCTGACATTAACCAAGTTTCTCAACAAGTTCGATTTCAGCTAGGTGACCAGAATTCGAATCCCATGGATTTTGCACAATGACAAAAGAGAAATGCGAGGGATCCGACGATTTCAACCTCAAAATATTCGGGGGGAAAACGATCCAGTAGATGGCTGCGAGCAAATTCCCACTCTGCCTACTCTCCGGCCTCAGCGGAGCCTTAAGCATTCGGGAGGCCTTCTAAACACCACGCCTTCTAAACACCAGAAAGACATCACTGGATCGAAGCAGCTAACGACGAAATGAAGTTTATCATGGAAGCTCAAATATGGGAGCTTGTGGATCTTCCTCTGAACTAAAAAGCGATCGGCAGCAAATAGGTATTCAAGGTGAAGTTAAATCCTGATAATACCATTGAACGATAGAAGGCTAGGCTTGTGGCAAAAGGGTTTAATCAAAAGGAAAGAATTGATTTTAAAGAAACTTTTTCTCTAGTTCTAAGATTTGTGACAGTTAGGATTTTCTTGTCCCTAGCTGCTATAGAAGATATGAACATACATCACATGGATGTAAAAACGGCCTTGTTGCAAGGAGAGCTAGAAGAGACCATTTACATGCAGCAACGTGAAATGTATACAGAGCTAGGATAATAGCACATAGTATGCAAATTGTTAAATTCTCTGTACGGTCTAAAACAGGCCCCTAGGCAATGGAATCTGAAGCTTCATGAATTCCTAACTAGCCTACGATTTCAAAGGATAAGCTCTCATCATTTTCTCTACGTCTTAAAGAGTGAGGATGGGACAGTGTATATAGCGGTGTATGTAGATGATTTACTATTAACTAGCAAATCAATGGGTGAAATAAATAAAATCAAAACAGTCTTAAATTTAGGTTCGAGATGAAAGACCTCGGTGAGGCAAAATATATTTTAGGTTTTTTAGGTAGAAAGGGATTGAAATAAGAGAGATTAATAAAAATGATTCAAAAAGAGGTTATTGGAAAGATGCTAGATAAGTATGGTATGTGGGGGGCAAAAGGGTGTGTAACTCCAATGGAGTTTTGACAAAAGTTAGATGGAGAAGAGACAAAACCGGGCGTTATTGTTATTGAGTATGTAACAAATAGTGGGGAGTTTAATATATTTTATGAATTGTACCCATTCTGACATTACTACAACAATTGGGGTACAAAGCAAAAGTATAGATAATCCAAGAAAATCTGACCGTGATGCATCAAGAAAAGTCTTAAAATATTTGGTAGGAACCAAAGACCTTAAGTCACACTAGGCGAAGGAGAAGTGAAGCTGCAAACATGGAGTGATGCAAGCTACGGCGACATTCGAAGCCGGAAATCCACCACGGGATTTGTTTTGCAAATTGGGAATGATCTTGCTGTTAGAGCTGCAAACTTCAAAATGTCACGGCACAGTCGACAATGGAGTCAGAATACATAGCAGCAAGCTCGGCCCTCAAAGAGCTCTTATGGGTAAAATCCATGTTGTAGGAATTGGGATATATGCAGGTTGGACCACACCAAATCTGGTGTGATAACCAGGCTGCCATTGCCATTGCCTCTTACCCGAGTCACCACTTGAATAGCAAGCATATGGATGTAAGGTTACACTTTGTAAGAGAAAAAGTGTTTTCCAGGGTGATTGAATTATACTATTTACCAGATGCAAAAATGATTGCTTATACGCTCACTAAAGCTCTCCCTGCTCCTTAGCTGAAGTAATGTAAGGATGTAGTGGGACTAGGTGACTAGTTGAGTTGTTTCGCCGCCATGTTGTGCTAAGTCGACATCAAAATGGAGTGGGACTAGGTGACTAGTTAAAGTTGCGGCATTGCTATACTTCCATGCTGCGTTACATTGGGATTCAGTGGGATTAGGTAACTAGCTGATTTGTTGCATAGGTATGCTGCTATACTGTGCTTGTTTGACAAAAAAAACTATGTTGCTTGACATCGTAGCTGCGCCAATACACTAAGTCTAAAGCTTTAGGAGAGTGTTGAAATTGGAAAGATTTAAGTCTCAGTAAATTAGTGTGACGGCAAAAATAATAGCGTAAAGGACAAGTGTCGTCACTTAAACAATCGAACAGGTGTTTTTCATAATAGCATCGACATCCACATACGTGCGTCACACACTAGACGGGACTAAGCAGCTGCGACACAAATGGGACAAAAGAGCTACTACGGGAAGAAACAATTGCGATGCAGATGGGACAAAGTAGTTGCGATGTGACAAGGCAGCTGCGATTATTTTTAGATATGATTTAGTAGAAGACGACGCAACTATGACGAAGCTGTCATGATGTTGAATATGATTCAGAACGGGACATCGCAGTTGTAGTTAATATGAATCAAGTCAATGGACAAGATTCATGACAGAATCACAAGTGATTTGCTGGTAGTTGGTTTCCTAACATCTGGATGGATGTATCCGAACAATAGTAACAAAGCCAACGGCAAGTAATTATACAATCACTTACTATTAATATCTCAGTAATATTGAGTGTATAGTGGTAGAATCAGCCTTAGCCTGATTAGCTTAACTTAGATCTTAGTGGTAGTTTGGTTCATGGAAATATCTCTTTAGAACACTTGTAACAAAGATACTACACTAAGTAATAGGACAACTAAGAGTAAAAACTCACTACGAGTTTAAGATTGAGGACTTAAAACATTTTGTGTATCCAAACATTCAAACTATGTAATCTGCTGACAGTTTTTGGGAAACTTTTGAGCTGCTTATTTTTGTGTATGATGGATCAATTGAGCTAAAACTTTGGGAGCTGTTAGTCTTTGTAATATTTTATAATGTGGTATAGTTTGGAAGACGTTTGATAATTGTATATGAGTTGGTGAGCTGTAGAATACACCTACTTGATAGGATTCTTGGTTAGTTTGTGTGAGTGAATTATGTCTACCTCTACTACTACTGTTGCTCCTCCACCTGCACCACTCGTTGTAGAACAACAATTTCTAGTGAAAGTATCAAACTCTTTGTCATCTAACACAGACGTAGAGATAAGATTTTTACTCAGTCGAGGAATGTAGAGTACACCTAAGTAGGTGAGTATAGAAGTCTTACCCTCCACTAAGACTTTCATATCTACCGACCCCACTAGATTTGTAAGAACCACTCTCCAATCCCCATACTCTATCTCCACAGTAGGGATCTTTCTTTGCTAAGTATAGAGGTGGTTATCATGACACATATGCATAGATGTACCTAAGTTGATGATCCATCCTTCATGTGGAGCTTCTCGATTTGCTTTAAGAGCCCTCTTCTGTTTCACAGGGATCTCCTTCTCCTCTAGATTCTCGTCAAGAAGAAGCTCCCCATCCTCCTCCTCAAAGGACTCGTCCTTTGTGTCTCCTTTCACTTTTGTAACCACAAGTGCCTTTTTTTTTCTCTCCAGAAGAACCCCCTCCATAATTAATTTGGAGCCTCAGCTTCGAAAGCTTGACGAAATCCGCGATGAAGTTTTGCGGCCATTTGCAAAAATGACAAAGACCCTTTAGGGGCCGCGGTTCTCCAGATTGATCTATTTCTCCTTTGTACGGCTTTTTCGGGTCCTTTCTCTACTTGTCAACTCCGAGAGCTAGAGCTTGAATGCTCTTTCATCCTCTCATGATCTCAATCATGTTTTCTTGCACAAGTATCATTCGGACCACTCTATTCCACTTCCATGAACTGTTAGTCATTTCGTGTACTTGGTACACTATGTTCTCATTCTCCCCGGGTAACTTCATGATGAGAGTGTTAACTTTCATTTTTATTGTACCTGTCCACTCAACACTCTCCATCTCTATATATAGACAAGAGAGATCATTGAAGTAGTCGAACATCTTTCCCCCTTGTGTATAATTTCCTAAATTTTTCTCAAACAAACTAGAGCTCTTGAATAGTACCAACTCTATAGATCTCCACCAAACTCACCCAAAATTCATCCGATTTGTAAATGTAAGGTGGGGGGTTGCCAAAGCTTGAGTGAGGTGTCTTAGATTGACGTTTTTGGTAGCCATGATGGTGTCTTCCCACGTTTGGGTATGGTTCTCCGTGGTCTTCACGATTGTCGCTCTAGGTGCCGTGGACAAAGGAGTAAGAGGTGTCTCCTTCTCTTTCCCTTTTGGGACACATTGTTATCCCCATCATTAGCCTCCTCTGGAGCAACACATGGTGCAGCACAAAACCTTATTCCACCAAACCCTGGTGGAGTTCCCTGAGGTGGATCTTTCTCCTATCAACTAACAATACCCCAGTATCGTTTTTCGTAAAAAGCCCTTGCCATCATGGCTTCCCAATAGATGAAACCAGATCCATTGAAGATAGGCACCCAAGAGGGTTGGCCCATAAGGTGTCATTGTGTGTCTTCCATTGGACTAGAGAATTTAGGATGCCTCTAGGTAGGTTTTAACTAACCCACTTTCAACCACATCCACTGCTACCTAAGCAGACAAGTTGACAATCTGACTGCACGATTTGTTACTTCGACTCCCCTGAGTCCATAGCAAAAGAAATCACTGAAAACGGCCAACCAGCCGATAAGTTATGAGGTGGCAAAGATGCGGATTTATAGAAACTCTCATAGAGAGAGGTGACTGTCTAACAAAACTTGCCTAGTCGTAATCCCTTTTCACAACCCCTATCTGCTGCAATACAATCTAATCAAATGACTATATAGTACAGAAAAGTAATACGACTGATGTCCTTTCTGTACGGCATGTGTACGACAAGGCCATTGAGTGGACGCGTGTCCATATTTTACTCCTCTTTATGTTCCCTGAAATTCTCGCGACCAAATGTTATCCCTCCATGTGTCAGTAGGTCATGCCACGTCTGAAAACCACCAAAGTGACCATTCCGAGATCTCGGCGGTGTTGTGTGCCGTTGGATCAAATTCAACATTAATTTTTAGCCGTCGTAACAAATGTTTGATTCATTTGTTTCGTGCGGGATCATGTTCCCACTATATAATTTCTATTTCTATGTCCCTTCAATCATAATATCCGTTAATTTGATAAAGAATTATAATATAGTTTAAGTAATTGTCATTCCCTATGTAATTTAACGAACTCCTATGAGAGACCAGTTACAGCTGACGCTTATGCCTTGCTTTGCCAGTCGCAGGTTCGGGTCTTATTGGACTCAACCTTTTGTTGAGAGTGACTTATATCACTCTTTAGTCCTGACTATGGAGTTGAGGCTACATGGCTTCTACTTCTCTCTCCTAAGTTTTAACGTATGGGGATGGGAACAGGTTGAGGGAGGTCACACTTTTTACCAAGCTATTCAATTAAACTTTATATGTCAGTGATTTTAACATGAAAAGATAAAAACAGGGATCGATGGCATTTGTTTGATTTGAGAATTTATTTATTAAATTTTACGTGCAACTAAAATGTAGGCGGCTAATTTGTTGTGGATACGCATGATATATTTGGATTTGCGGCTGGATTAGTTCAGAGTTTGTGTTTGCGCCCGTGGGGATTGTTGGGATATCAAATCACCTCGCATAAGCGACGTTTCAAACAATATTTGATTGCGCTTCCGTGTCACGCCGTTCTACAAAATGTGCAATGATGTTTCGTGGCACTATTTGAGGCGTTCGCGAACAAAACGTACTATTTCGTTTCTTATGACTTTTAATTTTGAACAGGTGTTCGTGTTTTGTGCACACGTACTTTATTTTCTTGCGTACACGTGACACATGTTAAAATTTACTTTTCGAGTTTGTCGTTTCAAAGGAAGAAAGCGTTTGCGCCTTCCTTCGTGGAAGTTTTAATGCAGCATGCGATAGTTAGCTAAAGACACAGTTTGTCGCTCTGCTAAGTCTTGCATGTCTTACCTTTTATTTGTTAGTGTAGAGTAGCGAGAATATAGGGAGTTGTTAGAAGCGAGTACATAGGCAGCACTGTACAACTGTAGAGTATTGAATCTTAAAAGAGTTAATCGTTGAAGTATAAATTATGGACATGAGAGAAAATTAAAGATGTAAAGAGGCTTCGACAAAAAACAATTATAAATCTTTTTGCCTGAATATTCCTCTTATCTTTTATGAGATTCCGCTTTATAAATGTTTTATATTTTGTGAATTTTTTTTGAGTGAATGTCTTTTGCTTAAGATCCTACAGGGGTGAGGGTGGTCATAATACTTGTGTACGAGGGTGGCACTTATTTATTAAAGAAGTAGGAGGGGTATACATTATCTTACAGGCTGCCCATTTTGTGGGTCAATGGAGACCAAAGAAAGGCACTTACGAGTTCATTTTATCATATTTAAAAGACAACAAAGATAATCGAGTGAGATCTTCTCAAAGTACTCCTTCTACTACTTTGAACGCCACCGTTCTAAATTAAGGCGATTTATTTTCTTTGCGTGGTGGCAAAAGAGGGGGAGGAAGGGGTGGAGGCCTAAGAGGTATCATTTGAGAGGCTAGACGGAGGTCAAAAGGACTTGTTAGTGGACAAGTAGCTCCTCCACATAAGACAGGCCCCTCTGCGGGAGAACCACCTCGCTGTCAAACAGTTCCGACTGCAACGCAGGTTCTGGGGACTTCACCAGGACCTAGACCGAAATCTCCTCTTCTGCAGGAAAGGGAGGAAACCACAGGGCATAACAAAGAGGGTTTGGGTGCATATTTGCCTACTGAGTCTGCTAGTGTTCCCCGGGAAGAGCAAACATTGGTCTCTCTAGAGGTGTCTTCTGCTGTGGAGACGTTGGTGCAGTTACGACTGGATGAGAGGATTCACATTCCCTTAAGGGCGCCAACACCTCTTTCAACATCCCTCAGAGCATCTCCAAATTTTCCATCTTCTCCTCCTCCTCATTTCTCTCACTCCCCGGGTCCCACCACGCAGTCTGGGACTGCCCTTTGCCATCTGTTTCTCCAGCAACCACCGCCTGCGGGTCCTTGGATTCGCCAATTTTCTTGTACAAGTACGACGTACCCGCCTACTCACCTCCTCACCAACGTTCTCTTTCTTCTAACTCCGGAACTCCACCTCTCGAGACATATAGGAGGCAAACTAGGAGACCCACGCCTCATTCCTTGAGGGCCCCAACAGTCTCCGTCTCTGTCTCCATCTCCGTCTCCATCTCCGTCTGTGTCACCTTCCATTTCTCAAATAAAAAATAAACATCGCCATCACATCCCATCGGTGGAGGAATTTTTAAGGGAGGAACAATACGCTCCTAGATATAGAGGAGCCAGAAATCAAACTCCTTCTTTAACAACAAGACCATCGTTAGTGGGAGGGAGGATTAAAGAAGTTACACCAGCCCGTCCTAGTGGAGGAGGAGGCAGTTCGGATCTCAGAAACACAGATCCAAGGGTTGTTTCACCGGTTCAATTTGTCAGTCCCACCCGGCCTTCTTCGCCCCCGTTCACCACCCTCGCGAATGAGGAGAAAATGGGTGACTTAAGGATTTTTACCGAGGACAGTTCGCGGATCGATTTCTCCGATTTTCAACTGTTGTGGAAATCTTTCACGCAATCCGAGATAAACGAGTATAGGGGTGGAGCAATCCCCGATGACTTTAGAGCTACCCTCTTCCAAATGATGGTCAATTATCTTGTTGGTGGCTCTTTAACAAATTACAAAGAGCGATAACCTCTTTTGTTGGCTCCCAGGATCAAAATTTCTGACCTTATCGTTGGTGAGGCAGTCTTGGAAGCAGAAGCAAACTTAGCTGCAGCTACAGCCGCTCCTATCACAATCGCCTTCACAGATGACATGAAACAGCAAGCAAAAGGTTAAGCCTATGTCAACCAGCTTTAGGCAATCTAGGCCGCCAGAGCTGCCACCCGGATGGTTGCACATCCTACACCCTGTACTACCATTTTGAACACCTGGAGGCTCTTTTACACTGGAAGGAATGAATCGGCTTTCAAAGAATTTACGGATTTCTGTTGCCAGAAGAGTGAAACCCCCAAAACTCTTTTCAACAGATTGTCGAGCCTCTGTCAAAAGACAAAACTATAAACCATTGATTTCTCGGCTATGTCAACCAAATACTTTATCGCGGTCCGAAACTGGTTCGGACCCACGAGGAAGACTGCCCTCGATAATTGGATTGCCGGACAGGCCATCCAGGATAACAATCCATTCACTAAAGAAATCTCGGTGGCTGCAATGAAGCTTTACGACCACTTCGTTCATAGAGAGGCCTAAGAGAAGGCGGTAACCGGCAAAACCAAGGGAAACTTTGCAAGATTTGTTGGAGACATGCATCCTGACAATGAGGAGTCAGGAAAACTCCTAGCTTTGCGGAACCTTAAGAAGAAAGAGGTGGTGGATAGCGTTTCCGAACCCGCCATGGGGTCCGATGACTGCGTCTTCTTGTACAATTGTTTGAATTGTCAACAAACAGGTCATGGATGGAAGCGCTGCCCCCGGAAGCTCAAACCAGAGTTGGCCCTCAAGGTGAAAGAATGGGAAAAAGAGAGGGCTGAAAGGACCAAGAAGAAGCAGGAAAGGAAACAAGAAGGGGGATCGGAAGACAAAACATCGGTGAACAAGGAAAATTACCGTCCGACTCCCCGGTCCGAAACTGCAAAAATGTCACTAGCCCAATTGCGACAAATCAAACTTTTGAAATTTGATGATGCGTAAATCTCCAATAAACTTAGTGGCAAATACACCACCGAGGGCTCTAACTGTGAGGCTTGTGGTTTCAGGGGTCACAAATAGGGGCAGTGTTTTCGAAAGAATGGGGTCTCAAAGGAGATGATGAATATACACTGTTTACCGGCGAAGGTGAAACTGCGGTAAACCCTTTCCCTCTCCAGCTTCTTTACCCTTAGGTATGCTGCACCACAGAAGAACCGGAACGACAGCCAACAGGTCAAGCAAGACTCACCCCAAAGATTATAATCCAACAGCACAGCCAGCAACTAGCGCCAATGGCTACAGATTTGGCAGCCCTGCGATAGGAATCTTCCTCCGGACTCGTACTCTACCAACTGCTCTGAAACTCCACCAAAGGAAACACGAGTTACTACAGATGCTGGCGGAGCTTGAACACGAAACCGCGGCGGGCGAAGACAATGACGATGTGAAGGGGCGGGACATGGAACCTCCTAAAGCGCATCATGCACAAACCTTTCTTTCAGAAGCCTGGAATGGCGGCATGGGAGACACTCGCAGGCAGCTTCGTAACTTGACATCGGCGGAGAGAAGAGACAAGCAAAGACTGGCTCAAGGAGACCACAACAGGAAGATCAGTGGACCTTTGACCTTCTCCCCCATGGTAGTCATTTTCAACGACAAAATAGGTCTCGGAATCAAACCCATAAAACCTCCTTCCCCAGCGAGGAAGAAATTGCCTCCCGGATTTGAGAATTACAGGACAACTTACACGTTAAAGATGGAAAAACATGCAAAGGAGGAGGAAAAGCAGAACAACCAAGACAGGTTCAAAAAATATTTGGCGGAACGTTTAGAGGATATTACACCAGAAACGCCACCAGGATTTTAGAATTACAAGACAACTAACACGTGAAAGATGGAAAAACTTGCATAAAAGGAGGAAAAACAGAATAACCAAGACTGGTTCGAAAAATATTTGGCGGAACGTTCAGCCAAAAACGCCACCAGAACAAGAATCTGACCACAAAAGTGAGGAAGCAAGGGGGTGGGAGCACAAAAAACCGGAGGAACTAGCACATTCCCCCATTTTGTCTCATTCCCCCTGTTTAATCTACATTCTGCGGCGTTGCCATACTGCTATGGTGCGTTGCTATGTTGCACTACTGTATGGTTGCGCTACTCTACTACTTTGCTACGCTGCTATGTTGCGATGGTCTGAAGTCGCAGCTGGGCTGCTCTGGAACCGCAACTATAGCCGTCTAGTTTCTAGCCACTACTGAACTTTGTAACCCTCTTTCTCCCGTGTTCATACTTGGATGGCGGCGTATAAATGGGATCGAGGTATTCTTCTCCGAAAATAGGCCAATGGGACAAGGAAAGTGGCTACTCTTTTGGTAGATTAGGAAACCCTAATTGTTCGTCTTCACCAGCAATGCGGGCACTTCGGACAAAATAAGACCACCTCACTAGTCACAGGGTTGTCTTAGTGGCATGGGTTTCGGGCCTAGGTCAACCGTGTGGTGCAGACTTGCCCTTCTTGTGACTGCGTGAAATATGCTTTTGACAGAAAGGGCGGAACGGACCTTCACTCCCTCCTCATCCGGGGGATGTTTTAGAGATGGTCACTAGATATGTTGGGACCACTCTTAACCAGCCATAGGGGAAGGCGTTTTGTTCTGATAATGATTGAACACTTCTCCAAATGGATAGAAATGGTGGTTTTTTTCTAGAAGTAGTCGAAAGCAATTGCGGATGCATTTTTGTAGAGAGTACTATCCCAATTTGGAGCAACGGCTAAAGTTTTGACGGATCAGGGGTCCGAGTTTGTTCGAGAATTTTCTAACCTTTTAGAGAAGTGCCTCATTGACCACCGGTTTACCAGCCAAGACCATCTCCAAGCCGACGGCTGAGACGAGAGGTGCGTAGAGATAGTGAAGCCGTCACTACGGAAATATGCAATGGAAGAGGATTTGGGGGAATGGGACAGACGGGTGCCTTGGATTGCCATGGGATATAGGTTCAGTAGACATGCATCCCTCCACTCTTATAGCCCTTAGTTCATTCTCTTGGGCCGACATCCCATCCTACGTAGAGCTGTAGCGGCTCAGGCGGTTGTGCTTCCGGAGATAGACAATCAAGGCATTGTAGAGAAATTGATTGCCGACAGGGCCAAGGTATTTCACTGAGAAATGCCTCTGGCTATGGGCAATTTATAGGCTGCTCAACCTAAAGATCTACTTTGGTATTCCCAACACCGCAGCGGCAATTATATCCCTCGGCAACGGCGACTAGTGATCGGAGATTTTGTAAATTGCATGCATCAAAAGAATGATACTTTGGACATTTAGGCCGGACGGGTGATTTTGAAAGTAGTGGAGGTCTTTAACAAAGGGGTATTTACCTTGGAAAGGAAAGATGGCGGCAAAATTAAAGAAAATCCGATCAATGTGGCCCCTTGCCATTTGCGAGGGCTAGAGGATGAACCCACTTTCCACCTCACTTACTTTGCAGACCCGCCATCTTGTTCCTCTGCCTGTGATGTGTCCTCCGTACCCAACCTCTTGTTGGTGTGTGAACGCTGCCACCAAGGGTGGCATGACTGCTGCCTATCGCTGAATTGGGATCCCCGCTCTCAACTCTCAAATACGTGGTTCTGTAGGGATTACGAATTTGGCGGCTAACTTATCTCATCCTCTTAGTCTAGCAGGACTAAGAGGAATCTGGGGGGTAGGGGATACTTTTCACTCAATTCCTCATCATCACCTATGCTTTATCCTTAGGGGGGGGAAGGAACAGTGAAGGGCATAATCACAGATGCGGAAGAGCATCAGCATTTGGGGGTGGAATGTAGGTTTCTTATGCACACCTACTCTGACCTCTTACCCAAACCTCACGGTTCCCAAGCACGTTCGATACCAATCAAGCTCGTGTGCATCTTCGGCACATTTGCACTCTCAGAAGTTCCGCGGTCTCATCCCACCTTGTACAAATTTTAGCGTACGCAGAAGGGGAGGACAACCAGCCGGATCAGATATTTGTATTTTCACCTTAGAGCACTACACACTTTAGTTCAACTTAAACGGAGGTCGAACGACGGAGTTAGTCCGGTTCAAAGGTGTTGGCTCTATTACATGGCATCCGTTCTATGTAGCTCAAGTTGATTGGTACATTGAGGAACATCACGCAACCTTTAGGATTTTCCCGTAGATCTTGGTATTAGCTGTCAGCAACAAGATTTTAGTTCAGGCCCAAAAGGCTCACAAAGCATTTATGACGTAGGGTCAAAGTTAGGCGTTTCACGTCAATTCAAAACTTTGTTGTCTACTAGTGTATAATAAGAAGACCTTTGGCTGCCAATCCAGCCGGAGTCAGCCGTCTAACTTTTGGCCTTGAGTGTAGTATTGTCCGTTTTTTCTTATATCATTAGGATAACAATTGCTTGCCGCTGATTGAATTTTGGCATTCCTTTGAATTTGGCACCTGCAATAAGAGAAACTTTGCTAGTATAAGGCACTTGGAGCCGAAGGAGACAAGTTGCTTTTTCAGTACTGTCTCCTAAGAAAACCGCAGGAGAATTAAATCAATCTTTCTTTTGGAGAACTGTTGTATTGTGTCGTGGACTCTATTGCCATCTTTGTTTTGGATTGTCTTTTGTGGAGACCGTAGCTTGGGAGGGTAGTTGGCACTATCCTCTCTTTTGGGCGGTTTAGAATTTGGCTGTTTGAAACTTATAAGAGTCTAATCGGATCCGTACGGCAGAACTGATGGGTGAGGGGGACTTATACCTGTCTTCGGGGCCATTTGATGATTTTCTTCTTTTGAAGTTTGGTAATCTTTGTACTCCGAGGTATGTGAGCTCGCTTAACTATTTTCATTCATTTTCATTTGTTTCCATTCTCTGGGGCAAGGTGAAATTGTTTAATCTAAAAAAGCTGATATTTATTAACTTTATATTTTCTGCGTGGGAGTTATTTGCACATTTTGAGGTCATCTTTGGTTTTTTTCCAGATTTCTCGTGGGCCGGATCAGACGACTTGCATTTCTTTTCTATTATTTGGAGAGTGGTCGGGGTTGTAGCATTTAGCGGGCTTGTGGTGGATAAGCACAGGGGGAATCTGGGGGGAGTATGGATTACCTTTTATTTTTCACTCAATTCCTCATCATCACGTATGCATTATCGCTGGGGGGGGGGGGAAGGAACAGATAAGGGCATAATCACGAATCCGGAAGAGTGTCACCATTTGGGGGTGGAATGCAAGTTTCTTATGCACACCTCCTCGGACCTCTTACCCAAACCTCACGGTTCCCAGGCATGTTCGACATAATAACTTAAACTATATTATGATCTTTCATCCGATTAATGGACATATGAATGAAAGGACATAAAACTAGTTAATATTTAGTGCGAATGTGATCTTGCACGAAACAAATGAATCGGACATTTGTTTCGACGGTTAACATTTAATGTTGGCTTTTTATCCAACGGCATATATTGTTGCCGAGATGCCAGAATAGTTACTTTGGCGTTTTAGGACGTGGCATGACGTGGCGCCACGTGGAGAGATAATTTTTGGTCGTGAGAATTTCGGAGAACATACGGACGAGTACCATGTGGACACGCGTCCACTCAATGGCCTTGTCGTACACACGCCGTACAGAAAAGACATCGGCCGTAGTACCTTTCTGTACTTTACACTTATTTGATGTGGATCATTCTTTAGTAGATAGGTGTTGTGAGAGGGAAGTAGGACTTAGGTTTTTTTAGACACTCACCTCTTTCTCTAAGAGTTAGTATTAATTGGCATCTTTTCCATCTATCAGCTGGTTGGCAGTTTTTCAGTGATCTTTTTGGCTACACACTCATAGGAGTCTAGACTACACACGGGTGCAGTCACATTGTCATTTTGTCTGCTTGGGCAGTAGTCGTTGTGGCTGAAAGTGGGTTAGTTAAAAAATACCTAGAGGATTCCTGAATTTTAGACTGCTTGGGCAGTAGTCGTTGTGGCTGAAAGTGGGTTAGTTAAAAAATACCTAGAGGATTCCTGAATTTTGTAGTCCAATATCGGACACAAAATTGCAGGTTTTTGTAAACGCGAAAAGTTTAAAACTTTCAAAACACGTGCGAGCTCAATCACGTGCAAAAACACCTCTAGCTGTACACATGTGTACTGCGATTAAAAAGAAGTTGAAAGCTTTCTGGTATGCTTTACTGGTTAGGGTGACGACGTTCCATCAAGATATTTTTGTAACTGTACGACCAACTTTACTGGCTGTAATGTTTTGGAGGTCGCTACACAATGTTTTGTAGTTTAAATGGTGCCACATACGCTAAGATCAAATATTTAAAATTGTCAAAGTTTTTTGTCACCAACCAATTTTACTATAAAAAATCATTTCCGTACCATGTACTTGCGTACCATATCATTATACA
Organism: Zygnema cylindricum; assembly: GCA_037447655.1. Taxonomy (NCBI): domain Eukaryota; kingdom Viridiplantae; phylum Streptophyta; class Zygnematophyceae; order Zygnematales; family Zygnemataceae; genus Zygnema; species Zygnema cylindricum. The sequence continues at coordinate 1,184,846 of JBBHKE010001973.1, forward strand.
ACATATATTTTGTGCTTTTTACAAACGTCTGTTCTTATACACTAAATCAATTTTTTTTAGGGTTCCTGTTTTTGTAGTTTTATTTTTTCATCTCTAAATAAAATAAAATATTTCTTATGATTGGTTAAAACTAGTTTCAACCAGAAACCGCCACCTGTCCCTTCCGTCTCTCTATGTGACAACAAATCATCTACTAAAATATGATCTTTTAGAGTTCCAAACAACCGTGAACAAAATGGATTGGCTAAAAGTATGAAAAGAACAGTTGGAGATATAGCTAGAAGTATGCTAAGATACTAAGATGCTAGAGTCATACTAAGATTTCGAGGACAGGGGAGAAGAAAAACAACCTCCAAGAAATCCAAGACTTTGTTCAGTTTTGGCGGAAGCTTTTGAAGGAGGAAGAAGAACTAGTAAAAGGATCCAAGAAAGGCAAATGAATAGCAAAGTAACCAAGCTGTGACATGGAAGTGAGCCTCATACATATGAAGAGGCTGTTAATTGTCGAAAGAGTGAAAGGTGGAAGATGACCATCAATGAGGAAATGGCTTCCATTATGGAAACAAACAACTGGGATTTTGTAGATTGTCCACCAGACATAAAACCCATTAGATGCAAATGTGTGTTTAAGCTTAAATTGAATAGTGATAACACAATTGATAGGTATAACGCAAGGCTGGTAGCATAGGGATATACACAAGAGGAAAGAACAGATTATGAAAAAACATTTGCTCTGGTGGTAAGGTTCCTCTCACTAAGGATACTCCTTAGTGTGGCAACAACGAAAGACATGGAGGTGCACCAGATAAACATAAAAACAACATTTTTACATGAAGAACTCGCAGAACACATATTGATAAGACAATCGGAACAATTCGTGGAAGCAGACTGGAAAATCAAGGTTTGCAAGCTGATCAAATGTACGGACTAAAGCAAACTCTCGGCAATTAAATAAGAAATTAGATGAGTTTCTTACCGAATTGGGATATGTCAAAATTAGCTATGAGCATTCTAGATACTTATTTTAGGACGAGAACGGTATAATTTTCATTGCCATTTATGTTAATGACTTGCTTGTGCTCAACAAATCAATTGAAAAAAACAATAAATTAAAGGAGAATCTGAGAGGCAAATTTGATATGAAAGATGTGGGAGAGGCAAAGTACATTTTAGGAAATCAGATGGAAAGGGGTAGAGGAAAAAGAGTAATCAATTTAACTCGAAATGAGGCCATTGGAAACATGCTTGAAAGATTTCAAATGGACAAGGCTAATAGCTGCTCAACTCCAATGGATTTGAAGAAAGTGAGTGAAGGAAGTACAAAAGTGGGAGTAGTAATTTTGGATGATAAAATAAAACCAGAAGAGAGAAAATTTATGAGAACTATTCCATATAGCCAAATTAATGGTAGCCTAATATACTTTATGAACTGTACAAGACTTGACATTGTTCTAGTTGTACAAGTGCTAAGTAGAAGTTTAAGGATCCGAGGAAGAGGTATTCGGAAGCAGCTAAAAGGGTGCTTACATATCTGGTTGGTACTAGAGACTTGTGGTTGAACTTGGGTGGGTGGAACACTGACATCACCACTTGGAGTGATGCCAGTTATGTTGATGCTCCTATGAGGAGGTGTACCTCTAGATATGTATCGTATGTTGGGGAGGGTGCTTGCTGCTGGAGCAGCAAACAACAAAAGGTTGTTGCTCTGTCCACCATGGAGGTTGAGTATATGGCTTTCTATTGAGCTGTAAATGAATTGATGTGGGTGAAGTCTCTATTGCAGTACTTGGTTTTTTTAAGAATGGGGTTCAAAAGGTGTTTTGTGATAACCAAGCTACAATTACAATTGCAGCCAACCCAAAGCATCGATTCAAAGCAAAGCATATGGATGTCAGACTTAGCTTGGTAAGGGAAAAAGTAGAAGATAAAATCATCAATTTAGAATACAAAGCAGATGGGGAAATGGTGGCTGATATGATGAGAAAGTCAGTTCTAACTCCAAAATTGATTTTCTGTAAGAAAAAGTGTGGACTAAAAGAAAAATTAGGTGTGGACTAAAAGAAAAATTAGGCTAGAAAATAAGGGGAGTGGATAAATTTGTGTATTTTCAAATTAGTATTTTTCTCTATTTGTTCTCTTAGGTTTAATATGATTAAAGGAAAATGAAGAGGAATTAATTATATTCTTCTCCATGGCAGCTACTCTTTGCTCTCTCTCTCTTAGGTCCCCACACTTGTCGTAGTCATTGAAGATCTATGAGAGAGATAGAGCCATAGCTGCCTGGGAAGGCGGGTAGGAAGGGAGAATGACGAAAGTCACTCTAACATACAGGTGAGTCGCGCAAGACTCGAACGTAGTATCGGCAGAGCGAGGCGTAGCCGTCAGCTCTAACCGATAAGTCGTAGAAGATATTTGAAAGCATATAAGTTCGATAATGTATTATAACGATAATATTAATAAATAATTATACCTATATTATATTATATTACCCCCTATATTATTGTACGAGGTTAAAAACCCATCCGTACAACTTTCGTCCGCACATTCCAACCATCCTTACAATTTCCGTCCGTACACTCGGTCTGTACACAAAAAGTATTCGGATTTAACGAAAAGTTAAAAAAAAAATAAAAATAATGCATATTTGTAACAATTTCGAAATTTGAACGAATGAAACCTTTGTTCTTCTTGCTCTTCTTTTCTTCTTTCTTTTCTTGAAGTTTTTTTTTTTTTTTTTTTGTTTTTCATTTGTCCTTTCTGCTTTTGTAGTGCTTTTGTATTTTGTGTGACAAACGCGTGATTTTCATGTGTAGAATATACAGTCTTGTCATGTTGTGTATAGTGTTTTATATAGTGTGGCATAGAGAGAGTGAAAAAGAATTTATTCATTTAATTATATATATAATTTGTATTTTTGTATTTTTTTTTTCTCTGTGGGATATATTGGCTTCTATGGAGTGCTTTCTTTTCCGTAGTTTTATTTATTGCTTTCAATATTTATTCTTATTATAGACTAATATACTCGACAGAATGACAAACAACAACAACAACAACACAAAAAAGAAAAAAAAATGACATTAAAAAAAAAAAAAAGAAAAATGAGAGAAAAATAACGAAGAATGTCTTAAAAAAATATGCCCTCAGTAAAAGAAAAAAAAACGGAGGATAGAGGCTCTCTAATGACTCCGATTGAAAAAAAAATACTTTTATCGAAAAAAACACCTCTTCGTTTTTGTAGACTTTGTTTTTATAGACTTCGTCTGAGTTCCAATTTGAGCCTAGAAATATAAAGATTTTGATTTTAAAATATAAAAATATGAACATGTGATGTTATCCTTACCCTCAACCTTATTTCCTTACAATGCCATAACCTTATCCTCAACCTTCTCCTTCTCATTCTCCTTCTCCCTCTCCCTCTCCTTCTCCCTCTCCCTCTCCCTCTCCTTCTCCTTCTCCTTCTCCTCTTCCTCATCCTCGTAATCTTAATCCTTAGCCAAATCTTTGTCCTTAACCTTATCCCTCGGTATCCTTATCTTTCGGTATCCATTGTTAAATTCACACCTCCGTCTTTTACACAGACACAGACAGTCGGTCAAACCCTATCCATTTGTACTGTGACCGGTCTCGAATGTCGGAAACCACTTTTGCCGAAAATTCGAGGGACGACCGAATTCCCAAAAAATATTTTTCAGCCAAAAGGCGTCCCGCAGAATCCGGAATCTGCCCGAAAAAAAAAAAAAAAAGAATGACAAAAGAAAGGGGGTAAATCTTTATGATTGTCTTTCTTTATAGTTTGTTTCATAACCTCTCCCCCCATTCCCCCTCTTCTCCCCTCCCCCTCTCTCTCTTATTTTTCTTCTCTCCTATTCTTACTTTTATTCAAACACAAAAAAAAAAAAAATAGAGCTTCCACAGTTTCCAAACTTTTATTTTTGTTCTTTTTCACTTGAATGTGTACTTGTGTGGACTTAAATTTGAATTTTAAAACTTTTCTTTTCTTTTTTTTTTTGGGAGAGGGGGGAAGGGGAGAGAGAGAGTTGGGGAGGAAGAGGGGACAGGGAGAGACAGGGAGGGGAGAATTTTTTATATTCTTTAACCTTTTGAATGGCTCTAGAAACGTCCAAAAGTCGAAAAAAATGCGATAATTGCTTGTAGAGATCCGCCTCCGAAAACTGCAAAAAAAAAAAAAAAAAAAAAAAAATAATAATAATAATTTAAGATATAAAATTCAAAATCAAAAAAGAAAACGCAAACACGAGGGGAAAAAATAAAAAAAAATTAAAAAAAATGGTCCCACTGCCTGTCTCTTTTCCTCCCTCTCTCCTTTCCTCTCTCCTTTCCTCCCTTTTTCTCCCTCGCTCTGCACTACCATGCCTCCCACTGAAGAAGACAAGCTCTCCACTTTCTCCCTCCCTCCCTCCCATCCCTCGCTCCCTGCCTACCTCCTTTTCTCCTTCCCAACCTCCCTCTTACCTTCCCCCCCCTCCTTCCTACCCTCCCTCCCTCGTAACTCTCCTACCCTCCCTCCATCCCTCGTAACTCTCCCGCCCTCCCTCCCTCCCTCGTAACTCTCCCTCCCTCCCTCCCTCCCTCTCCCTCCCCCCTCACCTCTCTCGACATCCTCCCACTGCATCGTGGATAATTTGGGCACACTCCTCTCTCTCCCCCCCCACCACGCGTAACGTCACATTTCTTGTCCGACATCCTCACAGCTCGTCATCGCACTGCCAGGTGGTGCCACGTCATCAGCCAACAAAAGACAAAAAAACATAAAACGACAAAAAATAAAAAACGATAAAAGACAAAAAACAAAAAACAAAAAAAGATGAAAAACAAAAAAGGGGAAAAACAAAAAATACAAAAAAAAAGAAAATTGTGAAAAAAAAAGAGAAAAACAAAAAAAAACATCCGCAAGAGCCCACCAATCATAGTGTGGATGCTACCAAAACGTACGTCAAAAAAACAAAAAATAAAAAGCAAAAACAAAAGCTCCAAAAGACGCTAAAAGAAATGTATACAAAAGACTAACAAGAAAGAAACCAAACACAAAAAAAAGGAAAATAAAGAAAAAAACGAACAAGGAAAAAAATAAAAGAGGAAAAAGAAAAAAAAAGGTACCTGATTGGCAAGCATTTTACCTGTCACAACGGATTCCGTTTCAAAACTGTTTTCTTTGCATTTTGGACAACTCAAACCATCCACGGCCGTTGTCTCTTTCGGCTTATTAGGCGTTAAACCGTCGGCTTTTGGAAGTGCACTAGAATCTGACGAGGGAGGGAGAGGAGAGGGAGATTTGGTGACATCGATGGGCTGTTGAGGTTTTAAGGAAGCTTGGGAGATGATGCTTTGGATACCCAGGAAAGGGAATTTGGAGGCACAACTCGGGCAGATGAGAAGGAAAGGATCACAATGTCGATACCTATGACATTGGTCACGGGTGATAAACATTCAGCATTCCAAAATGGGAAACATAAACTGCTTCGGAAATTGGATGGTGAGAAACATTGGATATGGAAGTTTGGCATTGAATACTAGACATTGTACACTGAAAAGATTGGAAATTTGACATTAGTCATCAAACATTATCATCAAAACTTTAAACATTAAGTGTTGGATATTGGACATTAGACATCAGAAATAAGACATTAAACATAAAGATTGGATATTGGATATTGGAACGTTGGACAAATTGGATAAGGATGCTAGACGTTAGAGATTGGAGATTGGACATTAGGCATTTAGACATTTCAAACTGGGAAACGAGTACAGAATGTCAAAAATTAGACATCTGACATTGGACATTCCAAAGTCGAAGATAGAAATTTTTTGTGGAAAGCGGACATTGAAGATCAATTAAATATTGGACATGTAAAACGTGTGAAAGAAAAACATTGGTCCGTGGAGGCTGGTCACCGAGTTTGAACATCAGACAATGACAGAAACGGATAAAATTTGAGATATCAGGAAAATAATGAATTTGAGACATTAAATTTGGCCAAACAAATTTACACAATAACCATCCTAAAAAGATTACAACTTTCTGTTATCGCGATAAACCATCGATATGGCCAATGACGATATAATGGAGCCATACATCCGTACAGCAGAACTTCCAAAAAAGTACGTTATCGGGTTATCAGGAAAAAGACGTCATAAAATCTAGTAGAAATCACGTAAAAAAAAAAAAACCTTTTTTTTGGGCAAGTTCAAGGTAAAGCTTACCACTCGTCATCGTCTAGTGTCGATAAAAACTGCCACCCTGGCAGACAAAAACTCTGACTACCTTCACCCCTGTGAAGGCAAGACTCCCCTGAGTCGATAGCAAAAAGAATCTCTGATTTTGCTCACCTGAGCAGTACGTTATAGAGGGTCAAAGTTGACCTTTTGTACAGAAGCTCTCTGTGAGAGAGGGTCCTATCTACTAGTTTTTCTAAGTCCTTTCTCTCTCACAAACTCTATGTACTGATGTACGGAGCCAATCATATTGCTCTTCGGTACACAAAAGTACAGTTGCCGGTGTACTTTATATACGGACACTGTATGACATGGCCTTAAAGTCGACACATGTCATATCTAAATTCGGTGTTGTAATCCCCGAAGACACCGCGATCCAACGTAATTTCTCCACATGTCATCCAATGTGGCGATGACCATAAACCGCCGAGATTCTATTCCGCGATCATGGCTTTCTTCCTGGCCGTCCGATTGAATGCAAATTTCAATCGAAGCCGTCATAAATACTTGCGCGGTATTTGTTTCATTTAAAGAAACAAATGCACGGTACTCGTTTCTTATAAATACCGTAATCCGTACTTTTACGTTACTATATCTTTGTATACCGTAACAATTTCAGTTAAATGAATTATCTTAGGTGGAAATGTTTAAATAAATATCAAAACATGTAGTATATAACATTAGATCTAGACTTAATGGATAAGTCTACCGGCTACTTATCCTCGAGTAGGTACGAGGATGAAATCCTAGATGCAACATATATCTTTTTAGTAAATCAACCCCTAAAGGTAGATAAACTAATATATTTCCCGTAAAGCTCTGGATAGCCTAGGTAGCCATGGCTCTAGCTTCCTCTCCAATTTCTCAGTGACTGCGATAAGTGTGAGAGTTGGAGAGAGAAGTTAGAGATAGACTGCCTCGGCTTCTTTCTATATTTTTATTTAGACCTAGAAAATACTTAAAAACATACCATAAATATCTATAGTAAATAGGTATGGTACTCCTTCAACCATCGGTGTTCGCAGCTCGGAACCGGCTAGACTCTTCCTAGTTTTAAGCAACTAAAAATCCAAAAATCACCCAAAGGGACGATAGTGCCAACTACCTGCCCAAACTATCATTCCCACAATGGACAGATCCAAAACTAAGATGGCAATAGAGTCAAAACAAAACAAAGATTCTTCCAAAAAAAGGTTTGTTGGATTCTTTAAGGGTTTTCACAAGAGACAGTACTGAAAAGCAACCTATCTCCTTCGGCCCCAAGTGCGTTATACAGCAAATGCTTGTCCAGTTTCAGGTCCAAAAGTCAAACCAACGCTATTAGCCAATGAGCGGCAAGCAACAGCAACCGAATTGACATAAAACAAAAATATGTGTCCTACACTTGGGGCAAAATGTTAGACCTCTGACTACGTCTAGATCCGCGGCCGGAAGTTATTATTTGTTCCACAGTTTTAAGACAAAGTACAAAAAGGACACGGAAGTGCCAAGCATTGACTTAATGAAATGAATGGACCACCAATCAGCTGAACCTGAACAGAATCGATACAGACAGCTAAAAGCATAATCTAGATTAAAGTCCGAAAGTCTACGTGGTAACCCACAATGTATCCCCCCACTAGGGCTGGTGGAAGCTAGTGCCATGTAACGCAACTGCGATTTTTCAGACGGAAGAACTTTGTCGTCCGACCTCTGTTAGGTGCGACATAAAGTGTTTCTTGTTTAGTGAAGGAAATACTATAATCCTTCTAGCTGGTTTCCTTCGCTTCTCCGTAATCTGAGAACAGTACGGGTCGGAAGGGTACGGAAATCCTCAGTAATATAAAAATCTGCCTGAAAAGCACTCGAGCTTGAGAATTGTCGAGTGTGCCCGCGAATTCAAAAGGAAAGGCCCAATGCCCAGAGTGATTGGCCGTAGAGTCCTACAAAAAACCCACCAATGCAAAGTCTTCCTATGATAATGATCATGCCCATTGCTGCCCCCATCCCTCCCAATAGACATGCATCCGCAAAGAGGAGAGGAAGAAGGACCGGGAATAGGAATGAGTGCATGGGAAGGCGAAAAGATATTCCCTCCCCCTTCCTTTACCCCTCGAGCCGGGGAAAGGGGGTTTGGTTTATCGGGTCGGTGCCCTAATTTCCCCCCCTCTTAGTCAATCGTGACTAAGAAAAAAAAAATTACCCGCCCAATTCACAGTTCCCGCAAAACCATGGACTAGGGGATGGAGAGTGTGGTTCCCACGAGGAGGGGAGACAAGCTGGATGCAAATACTGACTGTACTGATTGCAGACAAGGATATCGTGCTGCGGGGAGGAGAGGGTGTAGGATGATGAACATGCAAGAGGATTGGCAAAGTAAGTCAAGTGGAAAGTGGGTTCGTCCTCCAGTCCTCGGAGATAGCATTGGCCACATTGATCTGATTTTCTTTAAATTTTCCACCATCTTTTCCCTCCAAAGTCTGAACTCCCTTGTTGGAATCTTTCACCACTTTCAAAATCACCCGCCGGGCAGAAATGTCAAGCGTATCCTTTTTATGTTGCATTCGATACACAAAGTCTTCCGGCATAAATCGTCGTTGTCAAGGCACATATTCTCTGCTCCGGCGGTGGGAATACCACAATTGATCCCGGTGTTATGCCGCCTGCAAATTCCCCATGGCGAGAGGTATCTCCCGGTAGAAAATTTTCGCACAGTCGACGATCAATTTTTCGACGGTTCTCTTGTCATCCATTTTCGGGAGGACCACTGCTTGGGCCGAGGCATCCCCGGGAAGAATGGGATGTCGTCCGAATAAAATGAAGTAAGGGATGTAGGAGTCGAGGGAGGCTTGCCGGCTAAACCTGTACACCATGGCGATCCAAGGCACCCTTCTATCCCACTCTCCTATATCCTCTTCCACAACATATTTGCGCAGTGACCGTTTCACTGTCTGTATGCATGTTTTGGCCAAACTGTCGGCTTGTGGGTGATCTTCGCTGGTAAGGCGGTGGTCGATGAGGCACAATTCCAACAAGTTGGAGAATTCTCCCGCAAATTCGGAGTTCTGGTCTGTCAAAACTTCGGTTGGGGCCCCAAATTGGGACAACACTCTCTGCAAGAATGCGTTCGCAATCGCTTTGGACTCCTTCCGAGGTAAGACCACCAATTCGATCAACTTGGAAAAATGCTCTATCATTACCAATACAAAGCGGTTCTCTCGTCTGCTGGTGGGGAGAGGACCCAGCAGATCCAGAGACCACCGATAAAACATTCCCTTGATTGGTAGGGAATGAAGCTGGGTGTCTCTATTTTTGTTGAAAGCTGCTTTAACGCGGTCACTGGAAGAGCACGTCTGCATAATCCGGTTGACTTGGGTCCGCAACCCGTGCCACCAGTACGATCGTGTGACCAGGGAGGTGGTCCGTTTCTGCCCAAAATGACCACATTGTTGGTGGAGGCGAAAAATAAGAGTCTCTCTATCACCCGGAGGAGGAACCACTTTCCTCGTACCGTCTGCCCATTTTCGGATTAAAATGCCTCGCTCCCACACGTACGCCCCCATTTGTCTTTGAACGCGAGATAACTGCATTCCAGGCAAATGGGAAAGAGGAGAACCTTGTTGGATAGATTGGAGGGCGTCGGGATCATTCCAAATATCCTTACGCCCGGCTCCTATTGGTGCTTCCCCCTCCATGTCTACTGAGAAAGTTGACAATTCCCCCCCAGATTGAGGAAGCCAAATAAAGGCAGAGGATGCTCGAATGAGTCCCAAACTGATTTCGAGATCTTCATCGTGACGGGCCCCGGTGGAACCTCTAGTGGAAGGATCCGGATTTTTGCCAAGTCCGTCAGCATTGGATTTTTCCGGCCCGGTGGATTATGTCGAAATCATATTTTTGCAGTATTAGCACCCACCTGGCGAGCTTCGCAGTGAGCTTGCTGTTCTCCATAATCCACTTGAGAGGTTCGTGATCTATAATCAGAGTGAAGTGGACTTCGTATTGATATGGCCGAAATTTTTGATGGCCCAAACTGCCGCCAGTAATTCCCCGTGGTAGCTGCTGTAATTCCCCTCCGCTCGATTGTTACTTCTACTGGCGTAAGCTACCACATATTAAGTCCCTGCATCATCCAGTTGATCTTAAACAACTTTCAATCTAAACCGGCTCTAATCAGTGTAAAGGAGGAACGACCTCTGATGGTCAAGCATCCGGAGCACTGGGTGTTGCTTAAGAGAATCCTTCAAAAACAGGAAGGAAATTTGTTGATCCTGCGTCCACAGCCACTTCGGTCCTTCCGCAACAAGTGGTTCAATGGTTGAGCGTGACTGCTAAATTCAGAGATGAATCTCCGATAGTAGTTAGCCAGGCCTAAAAAAGTGCGGAGCGCAAAGACGTCCTGAGGAAGGGAAAATGCATCAAGGGCTGCCACCTTGACCATATCGGGACCTACTATCCCAGGTGTAACTTCATGTCCCAGTTAAATAATTTTTTGCACCCCAAAAATTTCCTTACCCGAGTGACATTTCAAGCCCTCTGCTTCGAGAGCTCAGAGTACAATCTGTATGTGCTCCAAATGTTCCTCGAAAGTCTTTAAGAAGATAATAACATCGTCGATGTAGCACGGTGCATAGTCAATTCCCCAGAGCGCCTCGTCCATGGCACGTTGGAATTTGGCTGGTGCATTCTTTAGCCCGAATGGCATGTAAAGCCATTCATACAACTTGGACCCCGCCCAAAACTTTGTCCTTTCGTGGTGCCTTGGCTCCATTGCGATCAGGTGGAACCCATTTTTCATGTCCAATGTGGAATAAATGGTGGCCCCGGCCAGGGAATCGAAAATCTCTTCTGGAGTAGGCATTGGGTATCGGTCAGGTATGGTTGCTATGTTAAGCATCCGGTTGTCTCCACACATTCGAAAGTCTACCGTTTTCCCAGACGAGTCTTTCTTGGGAAGAAGAACGGTTAGGGACGCAAATCCATGGAGTCTATTACTTTCCTGCACCAATCCTGCTTCCACCAAGGTTTGTACCTTTGTCGTGATAAATTCCTTTTCCTTGAAGCTGAGCGGGTATTGCTTCTGCCAAACAGTAGCTGTCTCGTCTATTAAATCGATCCAAAAGGGGGTCCTTTTGTAGATGCCGACGTCGGTGTCTGACCAAGAGAACACCTGTTTGTTCTTCTCCAACAGGTTGGAGAGCCGGGCCTTTTGATGAGGGTCCAATTGCTCCCCTAAGGTCCAATCCATCTTCGCGGGTTCCACTGCTGCCCAAGCCTATGGGGGTCTACCCCAGCGAGAGATATCAAATTCCAACCCTACCTGTGGGTCTACTTCCCCTCCTCCTGTCAGATTGTTGCTGCTAACAACTTCCGCTAAACTGTCCCCTTTCGAGCCTCCGCTCCCCCTCACTGAGGAATCCTTTGATTTGGGTGAAATGTTGGGAGTTGAAAATTTTGATGATAAAATCTATCTCCTTGCTACCCTCCCCCCCTCAAGCTGCAAGTTGTCTTGTACTGCTATCAATTGTGGAGCTTAAAGGTAGCTAGCTTTTGACTGGGAGACTGTATGCTAGAAAAGGCAAAGGCATGTTTGATTACCTAAGTGATTGCATTGAGATCCATGCTCTGTCCGAGAAGGCTGCACCTATTGAGGTTTGAAATACATGGTGCGTTGTGTCAGGTTGGAATCCCATTGCTTGTTCTCGTTCTTTCATCGTTGGTGTGGTCCAAACTCCAATTTTGCTGTCGAATATCATTCCGGCTGCTCCTTTGCGATACGCATGGCTATTGGGGAAGGAAACCAAGGTTGGCAAAGCTTGCCGAGGTGCCCCAGGTTGGTTGCACCAGAAGAACGGAGGTCGATCAGCCTTGGTAATTGGAGTGGCCATCCGCCCTGGCCATAGTATTTGTTGCAGAGTAATCTAGGGATCTGTCTTATGGTTCTGTAAGAGTTGGTTTAGGACTGAGATAGGTATCAAGTTGGTCCAATACGTCCGAACTCTGTGAGCCCTAGATCCCATTTGCGGTGCATTGAAAACAAGTGGAGCTCCTAGAATTTGCTTGACTTAATTCCAGCTACGGGCGACCTGTTTTCTTTTGTTATCTCCGGGTGAACATTTTCCAAAACGTACTCCACTGGTGTGTCTTGGGACTGCTGCAGCAAGGAAATTAAATTGATCATCTAGAAGAAGGTTTGACTTCTGCTGTCTTGATGCCCCTCGCCTTTCCCTGCTAGAGAGTATCCATGACACGGCCATCTTGCTATTACCACATCTACTCGCTCTAGTATAGCTAGATGAGGTTTCAAGATATTGTCTATATTTTTTGGAAGGCTTCGGTGAGATCTGCTTATGGCGAATACTGGAAGTTGCTGGGGATACAATTGGTGGAGCTGTTGTAGTCGGTGTTCACTGACGACCCGAGCCTCGAGGAGATTTCCACGGCCACATAAGACTCCATTTTATATCCTGCTTTCAATACAGCCTCTAGGTTTGAGCTAATTCCAGAATATAAGGATAATATCCGGAGACTAATATTCGGGATTGATAATGACACCACTTGTCGATGGAATGTTTGATTCTCGGGTGGAACCTCCGAAGGTTCTATGCGAGGTGTTTTCTCTTTGGCAAACACAGCTGTGAAGGATTGGTCCACTTCCCGCCAAAGTGTTGCTATTTGTCTTAATCTGCTCTGGTATCACTTTTCCCACCGCTTGGAAATAGGGAATTGCTATATCACGTCTGCGATATCTGTGGCGCTGGCGAGTAGTTCTGTCGGAGTGTGGGTTGCATAGACAGGATAACATCCGGCTACGAGAGCATTGTTTTTCACCCGATTTCATAGATCCAGGGGGACCACCACCTTAATCCCTTCCGGATCCTCAAGATCCCGAACAGGAAACTATTCCTTCCACACTTTTAATTCCATATTCAACCTGGTCCAGGTGGCTTTTCCCAACAGAATTTTAAACTGCTATCCTTCCACCCCCAAGAAAAGAAGCTGAATTTGGACCTTCTGACCCGAGTCATCGAAGAACTCGATTAACATAGCTTTGATTATTCCATCAACGCGCTGGCTCCCACTGCTAACAGTGCTTAGGCAGATGTTATTGGGGCAGATTTTCGGTCAGAGTTCTTCAGGGATTTGTTGCAGAGCCGATGTGGTAATTAGATTTGGGAGTGCTCCGGTATCGACAACCGCGTCCTGATATCCGCTAAATCTTTTGAGTTTGAAATTTCCCGTTCGATTGAGTATTAGCGCCACAGATAACGTTTTATAATCCTTATCCGTTATAGGTGTCTTTGGGTCTGCTGACCAAAAGACGGATCTGGCCTGATTGGCTCGATCTTTATTCTCCCCCCCTGAGTGAATCTCCACTCCGAGGGCCTGGATGAGAATTTCTTCCGGCAAGTTATAGGATGATGCTAGTGTTTTCACGTGAGTGAGGGCGTAGGGCATTAGATGCCTTACTAACATCAGTGCTGGTTTGGAGGAAGGGGGTTGAGTTTTGGGCGACGAAATGGGGGAATCTGCTAGTTCCTTCGATTTTTCTTGCTCCCCACCTTTAGTTTCCTCACTTTCCTGGTCGGTTTCCTGTTCGGTTGGCGTTTTGAGTGTGGTATCTTCAAGACGTTCAGCCAAATATTTTTCGAACCAGTATTGGTTGTTCTAGTTTTCTTCCTTCTTTGCTTGTTTCTTCATCGCCGTGGTGTTAGTTGTCTTGTAATTCTCGAATCCGGGAGGCAATTTCTTTGCGGCTGGAGGTGACGGGTTTGTGGGTGTCATTTCGAGGCCTATTTTGTCGTTTAGGATGACTGCGCAGGGGGTGAAGGACAAAGGTCCACTAGTCTTCCTGTTGTGGTCTCCTTGAGCTAGTCTTTGCTTGTCTCTTCTCTGTGCCCATTTTGAGTTACGAAGCGGCCTCCGACTGTTTCTCACGCCTACATTCTAAGCTCCATAAAAGGAGGTTTGTGCGTGATGAGGTTTAGGAGGTTCCATGTCCCATCCCATTACATCGTCATCGTCTTCGCCCGCCGCGGTTTTTTATTCAAGCTCCGCAAGCTTTTGTAGTAACTCTTGTTTTCTCTAGTGGATTTTCTGAGCGGTCGTCAAAGCAGGAGTCCGGAGGGCGACCCCAATCGCAGTGCTGCCAGTTCTACAGCCATGGCGGCCAGTTGTTTACTCTGCTGTTGGATTATTATCTCCGGAGTGAGTCTTACTTGACCTGTTGGCTATCATTCCGGACCTTCCGTGGTGCGGCGTCCCCAAGGGTAAAGAAGCTGGAGCGGGAGAGGGTTTACGGTTTTCGCGTCATTGAATTTTGGAAGTTTGATTTGTGGCAACTGGGCTTGTGATATTTTTGCAATTTCGGATAGGGGTGTAGGACAATAATTGTCTTTGTTCACCGGTGTATTGTCTTCCGATCCTCCTCTTTGTTTCTTTTCTTGTTGCTTTTTGGTCCTTTCAGCTCTCTCTTTTTCCTATTCTTTTTCCTTGAGGGCTAGTACTGGTTTGAGTTTTCGGAGGCAGCGCTTCCATCCATGACTTGTTTGTTGACAGTTTAAACAGTTGTATAAGAAGACGCAGTCATCGGCCTCCATGGCAGGTTCGTATCCACTATCCACCACCTAATTCCCCTTAAGCTTCCGCAAAGCTAGGAGTTTTGCCGACTCATCATTTTCAGGAGGCATTTCTCCGGGAAATACTGCAAAGTTTCCCTTGGTTTTGTCGGTTACCGCATTCTCTTGGGCCTCTCTATGAACGAAATGGTCGTAAAGCTTCATTGCGGCCAACGATATTTTTTTTGCGGATGAATTGATGTCTTGAATGGCTTTTCCGGCAATCCAATTATCGAGGGCTGTATGCCCCGTGGGTCCGAATGAGTTTCAAACCGCGATAAATTATTAGGTTACCATAGCCAAAGATCAATGGTTGATAGTGGAGATTAATGGTAGATAGTTTTGTCTTTTGGCAAAGGCTCGACAATCTGTTGAAAAGAGTCTGGGGAGTTTCACTCATCTGGCAAAGGAATTCCGTAAATTCCTTGATAGCCGATATTCATTCCTTTCGGTGTAAATGAGCCTCCAGGTGTTCAAAAGAGTGTTACAGTGTGTAGGATATGCAACCATCCGGGTGGCTGCTCTGGCGGCTTGGATTTCCTAAAGCTCATTGGCATAGGCTTGACCTTGGGCTTGAAGTTTCATGTCATCTGTGAAGGCGGCTGTGAAAAGAGCAGTTTGCAGCAGCGGTTGCTGCTGCAACCAAGTCTACTTTTGCTTGTAAGACTGTCGCATCAAGGGTATGGTCTGAAATTTTGATGTTGGGAGCCATTAGGAGAGGCTGTCGCTCTTTGTAATCCACTAAAGCTCCCCTAGCGAGATTATTTACCATCATGGGAAAAAGGGTAGTTTCGAAGTCATCCGGAATTGCTCCCCCCCAATATTTATTTATCTCGGATTGGGTGAAAGATTTCCACAACAATTTGAAATCTGACAAGGCGATCCTCGAACTGTCCCCTGTAAAAATCCTTACGTCACCCATTTTCTCCTCCTTCGCGAGGTTGGTAAACTAGGGCGAAGAAGGCCGGGTAGGACTGACAAATTGAACTGGTGAGACGACCCTTAGATCAGCGTCTTCGGGATCAGAACTTCCTTCTCCTCCGCTTGGATGGACGGGTGAAACTTCTGTTCTCTTCCTCCCCTCTGAGGATGGTCTGGTTGATAAAAGAGGAGTTGGATTCCTGGCCCCTCTAAATCCAAGAGCATATTGTTCCTCTCACACAACTGTCTCCACTGATGGGATGTCGAGACGAGGTCTGTCCGAAGTTTGTGGACTTGCTGGTGGCGGAGACGGGGATGGAGACTGCTGGAGCCTTGTAGATAAAGGGATATGTTTCCTGTTTTGCCTCCTAGAATTTTCTGAAGGTAGAATTCCTGGGTTGGAAGAAGGGGAACGTCGATGAGGCGGGGAGTAGGCGGGTACGTCGTACTTTTACGGTATAACTGGCGGATCCGGGGACCCACGGACGGCGGCTGCGGGAGAAACGAGTGGAGAATGACTATCCCTGGGCCTCGTGGTGAGACCCGGGGAGTGAGAGGAATGAGGAGGAGGAGAATGTAGAAAATCTGAGGGTATTTCGGAAGATGGAGAAGGGGGGGAATTCCTAAGAATTCCTCCTGCCCTCCGTTTAGCCTCTCAAATGAGAAGCAGGTCCTGTTCAAGTGCCTCTTTCCTCTCCCTTTCAAGAGCCTCCTAGTCTATGGTGACGGGTCCGGTCCCCGCCGTAGCCTCACTCTGCGATCGAAGAATGTCAACAAGTTTCTGAGTGATGCTCACTACCCCCGAGTGATCCGCAGTCCCCAAACTTGGTACCTCGGGGTGGGTGGGTCTTGAACGCCAAAACCCTTAGGAAGGTCGAACAAACGGTCCTGGTGGAGATAGGGAGGTCAAAGAGATTGAGGCAAAGGGGAAGAACGACTCCTCTTTAGGTCGGGGAGCAAACCTGCCCTTGTGGTCCCGATGATTCAACCGATGCACTCTCTTTGGCTCTGGTAACTCGTGCTGGCTTATCCCCCCTCTGACTCGGGTCCGACATGTTTCCCTACCCCTGGACTGTTTGCTGGTCGCAGTGTCTAG
This sequence comes from Zygnema cylindricum, assembly GCA_037447655.1. Lineage (NCBI taxonomy): Eukaryota > Viridiplantae > Streptophyta > Zygnematophyceae > Zygnematales > Zygnemataceae > Zygnema > Zygnema cylindricum. The sequence goes on from JBBHKE010001973.1 coordinate 1,201,694, forward strand.
AGATTGGGTAGGTTGTTAGCGTGAAATTGAGGGCGTCCCTTGTTGCTCCCGGACGGAGGTCAAAGAGTCGCTCTCAGATGAACTACTCAGTATCTGAACAACACCTCCCACTTGGCGTACAATCGTGGCTCTGTCGGTTCTGGCTACCCGCTGCACCAACTCCTTCTTAACCTTAAACTCATGGAGATTCTGAAGGGCTAAGATTTCATTTCGACCTGGCCGGGTAGGGTCTTCCAATATCTCCAGATCCATGTGCAATTCAGCTGTTGGAGCCTTAAATCTGGTATAGCGACCGATTTCGGGGAGGTGACCAAGAACCGCTTCCTTGTGGGCCAACCCTTTTCTACGTGAGTTAGGAGATAATGGAGGTCTTTCCGTCTTCTCCGCGGCCTTGGCTTTGGCAGCTTCGGACAAAGTTGGGAAAATCTCTAACAAAAAAAAAGGCGGAGGTGGGGGAGAGGGTCTCTCCTCTGGCTGCTTCGGGGAGGTCTCAGATGGGACAGCCGGAGGCACTATTCCCCTAAGGAAACTTTCAATGTACAATGGTGATCCTAATGGGGCTGGTTCCTTGGGCACCTGTGACTCTTCTTCCTATGCCACTGCTTCTTGCCTCTTTTGCTCTTCTGATTTGACGCCCGCAAGATCCTTATCCTAAACTTCTCCTCCTGCTATAGCTGACTGGGAAAATAAGAGCTAAATCGTGTTTAAAAAATACTTCGCCCTGAGACCCTATCCTCTTTAACCTAAAGAGACAGGTTGTTATTTCATTACTGTGGCAGACTAATGAAAGTCTAACAAAGATTCCCTCAAAATCCACTATTCTGGTCCAAAATATTCTGGTAATCGACTCCGGAAGAAAACCGACCGAAGCCCCAAAAAGGACTACCAAAGAGAGAACAAAGATACTTTCACTCAGAATAATGAAAATATAAAATATAGATATACTGACTCAGAATTAACAATATCACCTTGCCCTAGATAAATAGAGAATAAAGGCAGAATGTAGAATGATAGCAAGCGAGCTCAACCTAACCCCAAAATGTAACGTTGACAACAAGAGGAGACGAAATACCTCCTGCAGACACCGGAACAGACACCGGAACAGGTAAGGCCTCCTTAACTCCTCGGTTTCCGCAACCCGGAACCGGCAAGACACTTCTCGGTTTCCAACAAACACCAATCCCAAATCGCCCAAACAGGAAAGACAGTGCCAACCACCAAACCAGACTATGATTTCCACAAATGACGGATGCAAAACCAAGATGGGGAAAGTGTCATAATCTCATATTAAACAAAAGTTCTCCACAAGAAAGTTTGCTGGAATTTCTAAAGTTATTCTCAAGAGACAGTACTGAAACAGCAACCTGTCTCCTTCGGCCCCAAGTGCATTATACAAGCAAAGTTTGTCCTACCGAAAGTGCCGAAGTCAAAGCAATACCGGGATCTAATCAGAGGTAAGGAATTGTTATCATACGGACATAAGACAAAAGAGGTTGTACTACACTCAGGGCAAAAAGTTATGTGACTATTTTTGGCTAGATTGCAAGCCAAATGTCATTCTATGATACACTATTGAGCAGAAAGTTCTGAAATGGACCTGAAACGCCTAACTTTGACTTAGTCAATTGTACCTGAACTGAATTCCTACTAGCATTTACCACTATAATCTAGATAAAAATCCAAAAATTTACGTGGCGTTCCACAATGTACACCCCACGAGGGGTGGTTGCACCTGGTTGTCGAGCTCATGGCTTTGATGCTTCATGCAAGAAAAATAATATATAAATTTGGCTCCAAATAACACTCCGCGTGGAGAAATCAATACGTCGAAATACAATGATCATCTTGACAACATTAGTGTGGACATATAGATGATGAAAACAATAAAATGACAGAAAAGTTACCAACCCTGTCCCAATGTTGGGATCGTCGTATTCACTCCTGAATCATTCCCCCCCCTTCTTAGGTCCTTGTCTTAAGAAGCACGCAAATCAAAAGTTCAAACCCCCATTTCACACTGCCCACAAAACCAAGGTCGGCCAAGTTGGTCTCGACCTGCCCAATCCTTAGGTAAGCAAGAAGAATGCCAACCTCGAGTGCATGCCCAGATAATAAAATGTTTGTAGTTTCGTAACGAAGGGCACACATGTGAGAATTAGAACAAATGGGAGGAGAGGGAAAATAAGTGAAATGTAATGTTGGCTCGTCCTCGAGCCCTTGAAGGTGGCAAGGAGCCACATTAATTTGATTATCTTTGAATCTCTTGCCGTCAGCCCCTTCCAAAGTTAACACTCCTTTAGGGGAAACCTCAACCAACTTCAAAATAATCCGGCCCGCAGAAATATCCAAAGTATCATTTTTCTGCCGCATCCGATAAACAAAATCCCCGGGCTGAAAACGTCGTTGTCGAGGAACATAAGAGCCACTCCTACGGTGGGAATACCAAAGTTGATCTCTGTGTTGGGCCGCTTGCAAATTGCCCATAGCTATCGGAATCTCCCGATGAAAAACCTGCGCTCGAGCGGTAATTAGTCTTTCCACTGTCCCTTTACTATCCATCTCCGGTAAGACAGTGGCTTGGGCCGAGGCAGATCCTGGGAGAATAGGATGCCTACCAAACAACATAAAATAAGGGCTGTGACTGTGGAGAGATGCCTGTCTACTAAACCTATAGCCCATAGCAATCCAAGGCACCCTTCGATCCCAATCCCCCACATCCTCCTCGAGTGCATATTTTTGGAGTGCTCTCTTGACTGTTTGGACACAACGTTCGGCTAACCCATCAGCTTGAGGATGATCTCTACTAGTAAGTGGGTGATCAATCAAACATTGCTCCATCAAAGTCGAAAAATCCCCAGCAAATTCGGAACCCTGATCGGTTAAAACTTCCGCGGGGGCCCCAAACTGAGCAAGCACTCTCTGTAAAAAGGCATCGGCCACGGACTTAGACTCTTTCCGAGGTAACACCACGAGCTCAATCCACTTAGAAAAATGCTCTATCATCACAAGCACGAAGCGGTTTCCTCGTCGACTAGTCGGAAGAGGCCCTAGCAAGTCTAATGACCAACGGTAAAACATTCCCCGGATGGGAAGAGAATGTAATTCGGCACCACCTTTCTTGTCAAAGGCCGCTTTCACTCGATCGCATGTTAAGCAGGCTTGAACAACTCGATTCACTTGTGCTCGAATTCCATGCCACCAATAAGATGCTGCAACCAAAGAAGCGGTACGCTTCTGACCGAAATGATGACATTGCTCATGGAGGTTAGTGACTAAGGTTTCTCGATCACCTGTTGGTGGAACTACCTTCCTAACGCCATCCAGCCAAACCCTTAAGAGAACCCCCCTATCCCAACTGTAAGCTGACATCCTCTGTAGAACTCTAACTTTCTAGATCCCCTCTAAATAAGGTAAAATTGACCCTTGCTGAATGGATTTCAAGGTGTCTAAATCATCATAAATGTCAACCCTGCCAGCTGACAATGGGGCCTGCCCTTCCACCTCTGCCCCTAATGCAAAAAGTTCCCCCTCTTTTCTAGGAAGCAAAGAGAATGCTGTGGCTGCCATAACCATTCGAACCCCCAAAATAGGATCCTCATCGTACCTTGCTCCAGTTGCATCAACAGAAGATGGATCGGGGTTTCTGCTAGGACCATCTGCATTACCATGGGTCTCACCAGCTCGGTGAATTATATCAAAATCATACTCTTGCAATATCAAAGCCCATCAAGCAAGTTTCCTTGTAAGATTACTATTCTCATTATCCATTTCAAAGGTTGGTGATCGGTGATGAGGGTGAAACGAACGCCATAAAGATAGGGTCGGAAGTGTTGGATGGCCCAAACAGCTGTCAGAAGCTCCCTATGTTAATTGCTATAAGAGGCCTCCGCCTTATTGTTGCTCCGGCTCGCATAGGCCACTACGTATTCGGCTCTTGAATCATCAAGCTGAGCTAATATGGCCCCTAATCCGAATCTACTCCAATCAGTGTAAAGAATAAATGGTCGAGAATGGTCTGGCATACGAAGAATCGGACTTTCTTTAAGCGCATTCTTCAAAAATTGGAATGCCTCTTCTTGTTCTTCCTTCTATTGCCACTCTTGATCTTTCCTTAAGAGTAAATTGAGGGCCTGAGCTTGGCTGCTAAACTCTGGAACAAATCGTCTATAATAGTTAGCTAACCCTAAAAATGTGCGGAGTGAAAAACATCTGTAGGAGTTGGCAACGCATCCAAGGCGGCGTCTTTGACCATATGTGGAGTTGGCAACGCATCCAAGGCGGCGTCTTTGACCATATGTGGACCTATAGTCCCAGGGGTAACCTCATGTCCCAAATAAAAAATTTTGTCTACCCCGAATATACCTTTACTTGGATGACACTTTAAGCTTGCCGCCCTCTAAGCATCAAACACCATTTGTAAATGAAGGGGGTGATATTCCAAATTGTTAGAAAAAATGATCACGTCGTCAATATAACACCGAGCACATTCAATCCTTCGTAAAGCATCATCCATTACTCGTTGGAACTTTGCGGGTGCATTTATCAATCTAAAAGGCATATAAAGCCACTCGTATAATCTGTTACCTGCGAAAAATGCTCTCCTCTCTCGATGCTTAGGTTCCATTGGCACTTGGTGAAATCCTGCTTCAAATCCAAGGTAGAATATATAGTTGCTCCAACCAAAGCATCAAATATTTCTTCAGGAGTGGGTATAGGATACTTGTCCAATATAGTGGCTTCATTTAACATTCGATAGTCTCCACACATTCGGAAGTCTACAGTCTTCCCTGTAGAATCTTTCTTCGGAGGAAGTACAGTTGGGGAGGCAAACCCATGAAGACCAGTGCTTTCCTGTACTAATCCTGAATCAACCAATCTTTGGACTTTCTCTTTCACAAATTCTTTCTCCGAGTGGCTCAAAGGATATTGCTTTTGCCACACTGTCGTTGATTCGTCGACTAAGTCAATTCTAAATGGTGTGCCCTTGTAAATCCCAACATCTGTATCAACCCACGAAAACACATCCCTATTCCTTCCCAATAGATCCACAATTCTAGACTTTTGGCTCTCCTCTAACCGTTCTCCAATAATCCAATCCATCTTTCCCGGTTCTACAGCTGCAAAACTCTTCGGTGGCCTCGTCCACTAGGACGGATCAAACTCGTCCCCCCCCAACCCCTTTGCTCTATCTCCTTCCCGTAACACCCTACTAGACACCCACAAAACATCCTCTACCTTATGCACTTGCTTCTCTCTTTCTTTTGGTCCCCCCTCCTTGGATTTTTGTTGTCGGATCTTTTGATGAATTTTTCTATCTCTCCCCCCCCCAAGCGCTAGTGTGACTTGTATAGCCACGCGAGCTGGAGCTTGTAAAAATGAAGTGCGATGCTGGTGAGAATGCAAAGGACCATGAGATAGTGTAAGACCAACTAACCATTGTAATGCGTGTAAATCCATAGCTTGGCCAATCAAACGGCAACGAGTTTCAAGGGAGGGATTAGGAGCGACAGTAGTATTGGTGCGAAAACCCATGGCTTGTTCTCGTTCATTGATATTGGGCACATCCTATTTTTTTTTTATTAGTGTCAAAGATAATGCCAGGGGAACCTAAACGATAACAAGACTCCGAGGAAATGAAACTAGAGTGGGGAGTGCGTATTTTGGTTGACCAGATTTGTTGCAGTCAAAAAATAGATGTCGAGATGTAGATGTGACAGGAGTAGCTGTAGAGCCTTTGTCTAAAATCTGATCGACGGTGAGGTTTGGCGGACACTTTTGTAATCCCACGACGGCCTTTAATAGTGGAAGAGGAGCAAGATTAGTCCAATATGAGCGAAGACGGAAAGCACGAGACCCCATCTGAGCTGCATCAAATACTAAAGGTTCCCCAAAATCGTGAATTGTCTCCTGCCAAGCAGTAACTACCTTACTACGTTGATCCGCACCAAGGAAGACATTTTCCAACAAGTATCCCAACGGCTTATGTTGATGTAGTTGTAAAAGGTTGAGGATAAAAACCATTTGATAAAATAAACGACTCCGAGTGTCACTATTTCCCCTTCCTTTCCTTGCATGAGAATATCCTTGACAAGGCCAACCAGCTATCACTAAATCTACCCCCCCCAAATCTCGGATATCTTATGAAGTAATTAAGTCAACATTTTGTGGGAGTCGATGATGAGATTGTGAAATAGCAGATACAGGTAATTGGAGAGGGTACAATTGGTGAAGCTCTAACAGTTGAAATTCACTCGCTGCCCGAGTTGAAGATGAAATTTCCACGGCCCAATAACTTCTAATCTGGTGGCCGTTCATCAGTATAGCGTCTAAATCCGTACTAATGCCAGAAAACAAAGAGACTACCGTAAACCCTGCCGGTTCTGGTGTCAAATGAACCACCTCTCGAGGAAGTGGCGTCAAAATCTGCCCTTGAACAAAATGTCGAAATTCGGTTCTTCTTTTGGATACATTTGTCGAACAAGGTAATGTCTTCTCATCTATCAAATTATTGAACACTTTTTAATGACCTCGTCTCAAAGAAGCCGCTACCTCCAATATCCGTTTGTGGGATTCATCCCACTCAGCGGAGATCGGAAATTGTTATATAAAGGGGGCAATGTCGGTGGATTCATCCTCCGATTCAATGGAAAATTTAGAAGAATGAATTGAAGAAGCATTGCTATTGTAGACTAGGTAGCAGCCTGCCGCCGCTTCTTGGGAATGATGACGTCCCCACAAAGTGAGAGGGACAAAAACGCGGTGAGCGAGTGAAGTTGACAAATCCCTAATGCAGATTTGCTCGCTCCAAAAATCTACCATAGCTCCCAATCATGACCATGTATGGGTTCCCAATAAAATTCCAAACTGATTTCCCTCCACCACAAGAAAAGGGAGACGAATAGAAATTTTTTGACCTGCATCATCTCCAAATTCGATATCCATACCCTTCACCATGCCAAACACTAGTTGATTACCACTACTAACCGTGCTTAGGCACACCTTACTAGAAAATACTTTCGGCCTACAATTGGGTGGCAATTTCTCCAAAGCACTAGTAGAGATAACGTTAGGAAGGGCCCTAGTATCCACCACGGTTTGGAGGAAACTGTTGTTTTTTAGAAAGCTTTAGTCCTCTTTATGCCTCAGCTGTGAGAGAGAGCTGTTCGGGACTTAAGCTATTTTTGGTTGAGTTCGGTTCTGTACTTACCGGAATTAGTGTGACAGTGAAGTTGGGAGTTCACGGTTCATTCACACTTGGGACACGTGTCGTCACTTGGGAGAATGCGTGAGTATGTCCTCCGTGGACGTACGGAAATTCGGCAGGACCACTGGACTTCGTGAAGTCAATTCTACGGTGCCAAATCCTCTAATCGGACCGCTGACAGCCGCCGCCAACAAATAGTGACGAGGCATGACTAGATCATTATCACTTTACGTTGTCTGAACTTCGGTGTAAATATTTGTGATAGAATATTAGACGTACGGCTGGAATGCCTCCGTACAGCTTAGTGTAGTTTCGGTGTATAAAAGTAGGACTTAGTGAATTTGATTTTTAGGAACAAATGATATGAAAACTGTACACTCAATTTTATGTAATTTCATTTCTACATATCTCACAGATGTGTAAGCGGAATTAATTGAAATTTTGTGTGTGTGTTTCTTTGTATGTTATCTACATTGTGGCAAATTTTCAGGACATTTGGAGCATTTTTCCGAAAGTTATAGTCTGTCAAAGTTTCTGTTCAGCCATCGGTATTTGTGGAAGCTTCCTCTCTTGATTTGTTCTACGATGACTACTGCTGCATCTTCTTCATCTTCATTACCAGCACTTGTCTCAGAACAACAGAAACCACCGAAACCATTAATCTTAAAGTGTCCAGAAGAGTTACCAATATATGCAATTGCCAAAGAAGAGTAATCCATATCCGCAATTGGAACCTTCGCAGCGCTACTAAAACTGGAATCGGAATAAGAAATGGGTGCTCCAAAAGCATCTGTGGATGTCACCCTGCCGGTGATCTTAGATCTTAATGCCGAAATGAGTTCTTCATCCGAAATTTGATGGGTGTTAGCAAACGTGCAAACTAACTCTATAGAGTGTGGGATGAGAAGATCCACTAACATGGCGAAAGGCCGAGACGGTGGGATGGGCGGATCTGATTTCGAAGTAGGATGAGAATCCACCTGAGTGGTGAGAGGAGGAGTGAAAGAGTCGTCCGGTTTGTCTTCAGTGGTCTCTGGTGAGGAGGAATCAGCGGTTCGATCATTAGAAGTGGCTACCTTTGGTTGAGGTGGTGGTGGAGAATCAACTTTAACCCCTAAACCAACTTTCGTCTTCAAAAGGACTTGCCGAGGGGTAAAAGAGAGAATGTCGGATTGCCCTTTCCTGTCATGATCACTGGTCCTTGCTTGTAACTTGTCTTTCCTTTGATTTTCACGGTTTTTTCGTAATTGCCTTCTACTCTCTCCAATGCCAACATTAAACAAAACCGGATCACCTGCAAACAATCCACTCATCCGGGAGTGGTCTAAACTCTCCCATCCTTCCGGATCATCATCTGAATTTGAATCTTCCGTCTGTAAAGCTGCCATTTGCTGAGTTAGGTAAGCCAACCGTGCCTCTTTCTCTAATTTCTTGGCCGACTTTGAAGAAGAAGCACCCTTGCATGCGTTCTCTCTCATCAAGGAATCAAGTTTGTGTTTGACTTCCAACAACTCTTTCTGTAATTTCGACTCAAAAGGTGTTGGATTCCGAATTGTGCCCCCCAAACCAGATCGGGCTCGTTCCTCTCCCCCTTGGGTTGAAATGTCCCACGAGGGAGATAAATTTGACAAAAAGTGGGAATACTCATAAATGCTTTCCCAGTAGCAGGATTAGTTTTCACAGATTTAAACAATTTTTTCGGAATTCTGTGTTTTCGAAAACATTGAGCCGCCGTATGGCTCTGATATCCACACGCCTCGCATGTCATGTTAGGAGTAGAGAACTTTGCCCTCAAATCATCAGGAATGTTTTGATGGTCCAACAGAGGAAGCCTAATGCGATGAATTCATTGAAATTCCACCTGTAGTATATCTGAGGTGTTACCTCCTTTCTTGTTGTCCTGACCTCCACCATCTTTCCCTTTTCTCTAATCACCAACTCCACGTGCCACATTCCGAGCATCTCGTTTGGCGTCAATCTTTGCCTTCTTTGCTGCGAACTCAACTGATAAAGGTCTCGCACATTTTTGCCAACCATGTCCAACCTCTCCACAATTGTTGCATGAGAATAGGATCTGTCTATCCGCTCAATGAGCTTGAGGATTTGGCTCTGCTACTCCCTTCCCTTTCATTGCTCGTGATATGGCAGCATTTAATTCAGCATTGGTGACAAAAAGAGTGTTGGATCCAAAAAATGCTTCCTCTTTACGAAGTTTTCCTGTCATGTTCCTCTCTTGAGCTTCCCGATCTGCAAAGTGGTCATGGTATTTCTGAGCAACAATAGCAAGATCAAAAACAGAGATAGGAAGACCATTAAGAGCTTTCTGAGCTGTCCAATTTTTCAAAATTTCGGGTCGTCTTCAGATGAAGGGATTTCAACAACGCGTGTTCAAACTTAGCAATTATCAACGGATTTTTAATATCTTGCTGAGTTCGAACACAAAGGTTAGCAAGGCGGTTGTACATAGTGAGAGGAGTTTCATCAGGCTTCCGTTTAAATTCATGAAACTCTCTCATGGAAGACTCATTTCGCTCCGTATACTGAGTCTCCCATATACCTAGTAATGTGGTACAAGGTTGGGAATTCGCCTCCATCCTCGTAGCAGCAATAGCGGCATACTTTGATCTCTTCATCTAGGAGTAAGCTAATGTCTCATCACGTAACTTATCATCAAACGTGTACGTGGCTGAAATAGGTTGACAGATGGTTTCCTCGAGATCAGCCACCGCTGTAACATGGGCTTGTCCAAAGTCGGATCCGAAATCTTGATAGTTGGAGCAGTCAAGCCAGTCTTCTTCTCCATATAATCTGACAAAGCCCCTCTTGCCAATCGATCTACCATCATCGGAAATAACATCCAATCTAAGTAGGCTGGAACCACACCTCCTCGGTAGTTGTTAACTTCAGCGGTAAAAAAAGACTCCCATTGGAGTTTAAACAAAAAAAAAGAAATGCGCGATGCATCCCCTGTAAATAACCTCGAGTGATCCCCATGGGGAAACCGTCTTCAAACGGCAATCAAAATCCTCTGTTTTCCAAAAAAGATTGGTATCAAAAATAGGAGAAATAGGGTTCTTTAAAGACGACACACTTCTAATCGGTGAAGGAGGATCGGGTGGCTCCGAAGGACTGTAAGAATCAGGGACCAATGACGAGGATTTTGGAGAAGGAGGTGAAGAAGGGGTGGATGGTGATGAAGGAGTGGAATGAGATGAAATTGATTTATCTATAATGTTACCTCCATCACTCTGCCGGTGTAAATGTTCCTCTTCATCACTAGATGGAGGAGGGAAATGAAAAGAGTTAAAGGTAGGGTTGAGGGGTAAACCTCTTAAATAGGAAGAGGAGTTGGGGAGAAGATGCTCGAAACGAGAAGGAATAGGTGTTGGAATCTTATCTATGTCAGGGATCTCTTCCAAAGGTGCTTCCCATGGATCAAGAGCTATAGTAAACCTGTATCGAAAAGAATGGAGTCTAGTTCCGGATTGTTGGTCGGAGTAAGTACCAGAATGGATTTGGAACTAAGTCATCTCTCGGCCCTATTCCACCTACGCCTAACTCCTCCTCCACTATAGCTCCAATACCTACCGATATGTTGGAGAAAAGACTCGAATCTCGCTGTGCAATCACGGGTGCATCCTCTCGGTCCCCTTCCTCTCCTTCCCTAAAAAGTGGTTCTCTAGGTGTTTCTATTTTTCACTCTACCTCAAGAAACTTCGAAATTTGACCGGTAAACTAGGTTGTATATCTTGTACAACTTATTTCGAAACTACCCCTCCTTGCTCTTGATTTCCTCCCTCTCCCTTAGGTGAGAGATTATCAGCAATTATCCCCTCTTTCGACGAAACCCTGCCAAAATTGGGAGAAGGTGATGAAGATGTGGGAAAATTTCAATGTTGAGGGATCCCCTAGGTTTAATATAGGCCTCCTAGCTGTCAGATCTCTCGGGTTTCGTCTTCCATAACCGCTCCCGAAAGAAACAGATTCGGTAGACAAAAAATCAGAATGTGGTAGCGGAGACATCTTCGGTTTTTCCCTCCCCTGGCTCCTCCATGACTGTGACACATCTGCTCTCGACCTAGCTCCTCTATTACTATCTTTAGGACCCCTATGATCACGTGATTGTTGCCCATACAAAGCCCTAAGCTCGTTCCTCCCAACGGTGTCATGTAAATCTGGTGGTGGAACCGGGAACTTAAGAGCAGGTAGCTAGTCGAATTATATGATAGTGAGTAGAAGCAGCCGAATAAGAAGAAGGAGAATGTGAAGACCTTTTACTTGGTGGAAATGGCCGAGATGCTTGTCTTCGCTCGACAGATTCGGCTAGAGTGGGGAAATCTTCAGTGGACATCCGAATAGGAGGAGTGGACGGAAGTGGAGAAATTGGGGGAGGACTTGGGAGATTTGGAATGTCTTGTCCTCCACCTGTAGGGGAAACCGATGGCAGCGATGGCATCCCAGAATCTACAGAAATTTGGCCAGCCCTCCGGGAGGAAGAGCTAGCTTCACCCATTTCCGGGGTTCCAAACATGTGTCTACGAGGTGCCCCCCCACCTTCCTTTCTATTCCAACATCCATCCATATTTTTTTTTGACATTTTTAAATTAAAAATAAACTGAAATTAAAGACACAAGTGCACCTTATAAAACACAATAATGCATGGTCTCTCAGTTCTGTCTAACCGCGAGCTTCTATATCATCAAGCTCGGTGGGCTATGCTAACAACTTTAAACAAAAGATAGTCAACCATAACCCTAATCCTGGGAATTAACAAATCAAATCAAAATGAAAATAATTTAGACTGCCACAACATTTATGACAGTGATCTTTGCAAACTTAACAATATTGCCTCTACCCTACTCAAACAGAAGCCATTCACCACAATACATAAACATATTACAAAGAATTAAACACAAAATAAGTAACATCCAAGCGTCCCCGAATGCTAACTTAATAAGGGTTTTGACCCACCCAGAGGAGCAAACTGAGGCCACGGAAAACTCCCGTGCTCAAAATCCAAAGGTCTTGAAACCCCACGGATTCCTCCAAATCAGGGATCCGTCCAACACCCTCTTTTAGAATCCCAAGGACTATTGCAATCAGAAAGCCCCAAGTATTCTTGTTGCCAAACAAGACTAACTGGAAGGCAACTCCAATATGATCCAAAGATGGCAAAAGGGAGGCTGGCAAAATAGCTCTTTTTTTTGGTGATTTCAGGTTTTGGAAGGCGACAGACTTGAGAGACAGTTCTGAGACTTCATTTTCATGCCAACAGAGTGAAACAATTTACAGTTTCTAGCTGGTAAAACTAGAAACTCAAGTCTTTACCGTGGACCAGACAAGGATTTGATTCCTTTGTCTCACCTCCTGTCTAGTTCCTAGGTCATACTGCCCAGTCTCAGCTTACGAGTTCACCTGGCTCTAGATCTGGTATTACCACCACATATAGATCAACATCATATGTCTCTTCGTCCTCTTCCCACAGCTGTGGGGAAGACTCGGACATAGACTCCCTTGATATTCGGGATCTAAATCTACCGCCTTCGCTTTTTCCTTTGGGTATAACTATACACACTAACTCTGAGGTCCCTTTTGCGTGGACATGGCCTCGTCCATGGACACTAGAGGAGGTAAAAATCAGTTTTGTTTTTCAAGTATTAAGGACACTTTGTCCTTGTCACACTTTCGCATGATTTTTGATATCGAGATGCGCGACCACGCATTCCGATATCAAAACCATTAATATTTACAGGTTGATTTTTTGTTACTTGGGCAATACGTTATGGGATTTGCTCTATCTCTATATACATGGATATATGCAGCAATTTGTGCCATGAGTGAAATGGCACCCGCATATTCTGGATCTTTAGCCATAACTGGCAGCCCATGATTTTTATTCCAAGCTGGGGTACTCGCAATTAATGACTTTGCAGGTACCAAAATTTCACCTGATATACTTAAGGTCCCTCATCGATTCGTTGTTGCAGCTCGAGCAACAATTGTGGCTCGCCGTGCAATGGTGGTTCCTCTAAGGGATCCGGTATCATTTGTCTTCAGTTTATTACAAGAAGAGTACCGAATCAAAAATCGCGATCAAGTCAAAGAAATAATGTATTTCGAACGTCGACGTGACGAAATTTCCTTGGCATTGCGAGCACGTACGGAAATATTACGTGAAACATTGCTTGACCTCATGTCAGAAGTAGAGGCGTTTCAAAAATTTGTGGGGCAATTTCCAACCCAATCCTGATGTTTCATTCAAATCCATTTGCCTGAGGCATATGGCCTCAAATTTACTTTTGAGTTGGATGCACAATATGCCGTAAGGTATGAAGTGCAAACCAGCTGGTGGGACACTCATGAGTGACCTAAGTCTTCTCCTAGAGAATTTCCAAATGGAGACCTGAATAAGAATCCTAATCCTCGCAAACGATGGCCCAATCCGAGACCTCGAAGGGCTCCAGCCATGGTAACATTACCAACGACCCCTAGGGTGCTTATCTTTTCCTGGTGTGGTAACAGTGGTCACGATGCACGCGGCTGTCGAGATAAGACTACCACGTGCACTCAATGCAATCAAACAGGTCATTATGTATATCGATGTCACATTAAAAATCATGATTTCAGTTATCAAAATCAAATCGAAAACGGCGGTATACCTGCTCACTCGGCAAAATTGGTCACTCCACCCAAGGGGGTAGAGAAAGACAACCCTCCGAAAATTAGGAAGAGGGACCGAGATAAAGCCGAGATGCAGGCTTCCGTGGCGGCTATGATGAAGGAGCAATTTGCCGTGCTTATGGCGCAGGTCAAACCGCAATTAACTGGAATGGCTTGAACAGTGGTCCATATGCCCTCTTTTGTCGGACGATCTCTCCGAGAGTCAACTAATCAAAAGCGGGCAGCTCTTTTTAAAGGGAATCCGGATCATAATCACGTGTCAAAATCCATTAACCCTAGTATACCATTATCATTTGCCAAAGAACCTCATTCACCTATTCCGGAAACAGCTTCTAGCATCATTACTGAGGCCTTAACCATTTTTTAAAAAAGTTTATAGGACACTTATAAGGTTAAAGAACGGCTATCAATACTGTCCTCGATGCTCCCCGATCTGAAGGGCATTAATAAATTTGAGAATCGAACTCCATCAGCGCAGGCATTACAGACTCCTCAAAACAATAGTAACATTCTCTCTCTTGAAGCAATTACCCTTGAAGAGCGTTCCAGAAATTACTCCTGACATCCGTTTTCTGGATAACAAACTAGGTGTTTTTAGTGTTAATGGGGTAGGCCCGATTTTACCTCTCATGAACACGGGCTTAAAATCTATTATCCTCGGGTCAGAATTTGCCATAAAAATAGGCCTTACGACAGATAAACTACAACCTACCACCACTCGCTTGTGGACTTCGGCAAGTACCACAGAACTGGTCCTTTGTATTATAAAACACCCGATATGTTTTCAATTTCAGTGTTAGTGTGAAACCAACTTTGGAGAAATATACGCTCACGCCTTAGTCACCAAGTGTATTGATTATGGGGGGGGGGGGGGGGGGGGGGGGGGGGGTTGATATGCATGATCAAACATTTTCGTACAGACTAAACAATTTTTCGGAACGCAAAGTTTGCTTACCTTTCATCTCGGCTCTGCAACCCATGTCTACTACAACTAATTTTTCTTTGACCAAGACGCATCCGATTCCGCCAGTGAACCATCCAAAATATCCAAAATATTAACATTTTCGAAGTGTGTTTCCACCATATCCGCCCAATACGCGTATTTTTCTTCGAGAAAATGGGAATTCTTGATGACAGGCCCATAACCTGTTTTTTTAGAACCAATGGAGCAAGTGGAGCATCAGCAGTAGTGTTGTTTTTGAAAACTTAATTTCGTGCTTACACGACCTTTTATACGCTTAAGACATTTCGTGCGTTTCTTATTAACGTGGAGGTTTGAATGGATTCACGGATTGGGGGAGCCGGATAAAACTAAAGTGAAGTAAGGGAGTTATTGAGTGGCGTAACTACGCAGTAAGAAATGGACGGCGGATGCGAAGCGATCCGATTTGAAATGTACGAAACGTTGAAATATGCACCGCCGGTACGGCGCATCTATTTGAAACAAATGTACTTTAAATAAGACAACGCAGCTGCTACAAAGCTGCGGTTATTTTTGGATATGTCCAGGTTTGTGACAACGCAGCTGCGACGAAGCTGACAACGCAGCTGTTGTTGATATGAATCAAGTCGGTGGACGAGATTCATACGAAGATCACAAGTGACTGAGCAAGTTGACTTTTCGGAGATGTCGGTGTAAATATTTGGTTGAATAGTGGTTTGCCTTTTTGTTAATTAGTTTATTAGTATAGAATAATTCATCTGACATACATCAAATTATTCGGGTATACTCGCAGTAAGTTAGGTAGGTGGTAGTTAATGTACGGCTGGTATGCCTCCGTACATACAGTAGTGAATTCTCTGAGTATAACTTGTAGGACTTAGATTATTGTGACATCACAGTCAAGTTTATCAAAGCAATGGCAGACTGTTTTTTGCATCTTTGACCTGTTGGTGTGATCACCCTGTTTGGTGTTGTCATCTGAAACTTTGTGAAGTTATTCTATGATATAGAATCTATATGTGTGTGCAATTTCATTCTATTCTTTTATTTCTGTAAGATCCTGTGAGAGGTCTAAGTGGTTAGTTTGTGAAGCTGTCAGCTGTTTTTGGGAAACTCTGGAGCTTATATCTTCTAGATGCCTTGGTGGATTTGGCTGTAACTTTTGGAGTTTGCAGTGTATATGGTATACTGTATGTTGGTGAAGTTTGAGGTGATTTTGTTTATTGTGGAGTAATCTGTGCTGTCTGAAACACAGCTGTTTTTGAGGTAGTCTGTGGGTGTTTCCGTGAGTAATCCATGGCTGAAATAGGCTATGGACAACAAGTAGTACACCGCCAATCGCTATTAGCGTTGTGTACGCTAATACCGTCCCGTTTTTTTTTTTTTTATTCTCCATTAGCGTAGTTCATTTTATTTATTTCTTTACTCTATTTAAGGTTAATTTGTTGGTACCGTACAAATTTGAAGTACGTTATCGTATAAATAGTGTGGTGTACGGACAGTGTCAGACCGTACAAAATCGTACATTTGTAAGTAAAAAGGTACAATTCATTGGGTTTAATTCCCGCGGACGCATGAGAATGTGCGGTCTTAAAAGGTGTTCAATACGGGACGTAAAAAATTACGTTCGCACATGTTTGACTCACAACCACATGGTCGACAGTGTGAACGTCAGACATATTCACATGAGGAAAGTCATGTTTTTCTTTAAATGACCGTAACTGAATGCAATGTTGTGCCGGCGTATTACTGTAACTTTCATATATAGGGTTTCAACTCGTAATTAGGTGCCTTGTAAGCAGTTATAGTTATTATTAATGCTATTTTATGGTTATGGTTCAATTAGCGTAAAAGTTTATGGTATTAAGGTGAAAATGGATCCATTTAGTATAGATGTCAATTGTAATATGATGTCCATTACAAAATAAAGTAAACGTTTATGTTAATACGGGGTCGATGTGCTAAAAAACCCTTAATTAAAGTTATTATTTGAATTTAATAGAATAAAATAACAATATTTGGCGTTGGTGATATTCGAGGACAGGAAACGCCAAATGCGGACGATCCATAAAAGAATGGATCTGTTATTGGCCAATCACAACCAGACGTTTTTTAGGGTGATCTGACGCTTTCAGCGTCGTTTTGCCAATTTTAAGGGTTTGTCTACGTGGAAGCAAGCGAAAGCTCCGCTTCCTGTTCCACATTTCATCCCACTTTTTTCCCTATCGAACTGCCATTTCTTCATCCAGCCACCCTGTCTCCTCTGTATCTCCCTTAATCTATGGTGAAAAGCGGTCTCTCTTCCGGGCTGCGTGTCCCTCTCCTTCGCCATATTCAACGCTTCCTCGTCTCCTCATAGGTTTGCTCCACCTTCCCCTCCCCCCCCTCCCCCCCTCTCCCCCTCTCCCTCCCTAACAATCTGCCTCTCTCTATCTGTGAATCCCTCTCTCTCCCTAATTATTTTTCCCATTTCCTTTCTCCCCCTCCTCTTCTATCTATCTACCCTTACCTCTCTCTTTCTCAATCTGCCTCTCCCCCTCTCTCTCTCTCAAACTGCCTCTCCACCTCTCTCTCTCTCAATCTGCCTCTCCCCCTCTTTCCCTATCAATCAGCCTCTCCCCCTCTCTCTCTATCAATCTGCCTCTCCCCCTCTTTCCGTATCAATCTGCATCTCCCCCTCTCTCTCTCTAATCTGCCTCTCCCCCTCTCTCTCTCTCAATCTGCCTCTCCCCCTCTCTCTCTCTCTCAATATGCCTCTCCTCCTCTTTCCCTCTCAATCTGCCTCTCCCTCTCTCTCCCTCTCAATCTTCCTCTCCCTCTCTCTCCCTATCAATTTGCCTCTCCCCCTCTCTCTCTCAATCTGCCTCTCCCCCTCTCTCTCTAATCTGCCTCTCCTCCTCTTTCCCTCTATATCTACCTCTCCCTCTCTCTCCCTCTCAATCTTCCTCTCCCTCTCTCTCCCTATCAATCTGCCTCTCTCTCTCTCTATCTGCCTCTCCCCCTCTCTCTCTCTCAATATGCCTCTCCTCCTCTTTCCCTCTCAATCTGCCTCTCCCTCTCTCTCCCTCTCAATCTTCCTCTCCCTCTCTCTCCCTATTAATCTGCCTCTCCCCCTCTCTCTCTCAATCTGCCTCTCCCACTCTCTCTCTCAATCTGCCTCTCCTCATTTTTCCCTCTATATCTACCTCTCCCTCTCTCTCCCTCTCAATGTTCCTCTGCCTCTCTCTCCTTATCAATCTGCCTCTCCCCCTCTCTCTCTCTCAATCTGCCTCTCCCCCTCTCTCCCTATCAATATTTCTCTCCCCCTAGTACATTTTGTGTTATAGTGGTTTATTTGTTTGTTTTGCTTCCATTTTTATAATTTTCATCGTGGATGCTAATTTGTTTTGGTTCCTTTTTTTTTTTTATTTGCAGATGTGACGTACACATTATTTATTTTATATATGGAAAAAAATAGCATTACCATTCAAGTATAAAAGAATAAGTTTTGAACGAGAGGGGGAAAGTGAGGTATGAGAAGAAAGAGAGAGGCGAGGAATGGAAGGGAGTAGAGGTGAGAGAGGAGAGAGGGGAAATAATAAATGAAAGATTATAAAAGATGAAGGGTAGGAGTAGCATAGATGTTTGTTGAGTTTGGTTTTTCTTCACAATTTACAAATTCAACTACAATATGGAGAAATCTAGATAGGAATAATCTTATAAGTATTTAGTAGGATTGTTCATTCGGTATTTTTCCAAGATAGGATTTCGTTTATTTCGTTTTCAGTTATATCTCTGTACATTTCCATAGCTATAGTTTATATGTACATTTGTAAATTTTTGTACAGTTATTATGTGCACCGTGAAAGGAATGTAAAAGAAAAGAATTGGTCGTTCTGTTTTTCTTTTTTGTTATCCATATTTTTGTCTTTGTTTTTTATGTGTATATTTTTTTGGAATTCCATATGATTTTTCTTTGTTTATAAATTGTGTTTGTCACTTTTAAAAAGTTATGATCCGAGGTCATTTTAATATCGAAATTTATAAAAAAATGGCATTTTAGTGCCGAAATCAAAAAAAAAAGACAAAATAAAAATGATTTTATTATTAATAAGCCTATGTATACCTTGTATTTTTAGTAGGGACAAAGTTGTATCATTCAGCGACGATATATTTTCGTCGCTGAATGGTAAAACTTAGTTTACCATCAAATTTACCATTCAGCGACGAGACGTTCTCGTCGCTGGATTATCATACCGATTTTTTGCACTTCACGATGAGACTGTCTCGTCGCTAAAACTGTCTTAATGCCAGAATTTACCTAGCAATGTACTGCAATTGTTGTCAACCGTGGAATACAGCATGTAACCGACGAATCCCCAAACATATTGAAAACATCCCTAACATTCAGTGTCATTGAAGTCTTTTTTCCATACATCATTTTTAGTAAGAAACTTCAAAATGAAAAACAAATAAGGATACGATTATAATGAATTTATCATGGATACAATTTACCCGACATGCTTTGAGTAACGCTAAGTACAATTACCACACTAACCATACAAAACTACTAATCAATAAAAAAAAAAAACAACAACACTACTTCTATAATTTTATGCTAAACATGATTTTTTTCTTCAAAAACTAGACCACTTCTCTATGAAAGAACTCAAAATCTTCGGTCTCCCATTCAGTGTCACCGTCATCAAGGACTTCATCCTCCCGAGTGTCGGCATCTTGAATGCCTCGAACAAAATCTCGTGCCACGATAGAAGGAATTGGCACCTCATCGCCTTCGAAATGGCAACGCCATTTCATGATGATGGTTTGTAAATCTTGGGTGAGCATTTTCTCCTCCCATTTCTCGTCCTTCAACGACAATCCGCACTGAATCATCGCTTTACGTGCGTAACCCATCCCACGGTTGTCCTTCATTGCGTTGACTTCGCGAATTGAATCGCGAGCCAACTTGAGGAAGAAACCCTTCCCGGGCCCGAGTAGTTTTCCCGACCAACCCTTGCCACTCGGATGGGACCACGCATGCTTCTCGATCCCGTTCATTTTCCAATCCTCCCATTTCCGCGACCATACCTCCTTAATTTTGGAAATGACGAAGGAGTCGGCGGGTTGCACGAGGTGAGTCGCGCAAGGAGGGAAGAAGTGGAGTATAGTCCTCTTTGCGAGTAATACTCGACTCAACTCCTCGGAGTTGTTATGACCGCCACAATTGTCGAGGAATATAATTTTTTCACGTCCTTCACGGTCTCCTTGGTAAGACCTCGGCTCTTCTATCCATTGCGGGAAAACGGTTTTATCATTCCATCCTTTGGGGCCGGTTCGGTAGCAAACACCTACACACGGAAAAAATCAAAGATATGGGGAGGGGGTGAGTTACATGAGGGGGAGAGAAAGTGGGAGAGGGAGAGGAGGCCGAGAGGGGAGAGATACGGAGTGAGGGGGAAAGGGATGAGGAGGAAGCATTAAAAACCAATAGGAAACTGTAAAACATATGTTCGTAGAGAGTAATACGTAAAAATAGAGGAAAATAAGGAAGATGAACAAAATGTCAATGATTAAAATTGAATGAAACTTACCCGGTATATCGTCGGCAAGGCCCTTTATCGGGTAATTCCGTGCGCGGTTAGTGAATATTATTGTCGGAGCTTCGATTCGTGCGTTCGCTCCTCCCGTTAGTCGTATCATCAATGTCATGGACTCTCCACCGCCCGCAACGTCAGCGTACCTTACGACCTCGTCGCCACGAAAGCCTAACGTTTTCTTGTTGTCCATATTTACAATTAAATGGGTCTCGTCCATATTTTCCACCAAATCCTCGTTAAAACGAACTATTATCCACCCAAAATATAAAAAGAAACAAAATAAAACAAAACATAAGTATGTATAATTTAAAGGGGGACAAAAAAAAAACTTTATATGACAAGAAACAACAAATGGTAGGAAAATACGAAGCTCACCCGACAGAAATCCCCTCTTCAATACGCCCATGAGATATGCCACGAACCTCTCTATGTATTCCATCTTCTCCGAACTTAATTGTAGTTTGCCCTTTAGGGAACGGGCGACAATGCTATGCTTTTTGAAAAAGCGTTGAATCCAACGCCGAGTGATTTTTGGCTTGATCTCTTCACCATTGTCGTCGATAAAATTCTCCAAACGCTCCTTCTTCATTTCGGCAATGATATGATTTGCCATTTTTCCCAAAATGACGGTAGACATTTTCATGCCCGCCTTTGGAATCGGAAAAATTCGTCCACTAAATCCATGTGAACTTTCACCACCCATGTTAACTCTTTCCTACCCCTTCCCGGTAACGCCTTCATTACCGCCACGCTTCTCCTTCCGAAACCCGAAGAAGATAGGGTGAGTGTAGTTTCCCTTATCCCTTTTAGTATTGCCACCCTTTCTACCCACCACCGCCTTGCCTTCTGGTACTCTGCAAATGGAGTAAGGAAAGAAAAAAAAGAAAAAAAAATTAGTGACTGAATATATGGAAAAATGAGAACTGAATTAGCGACGAGAGATTGTCGTCGCCCATTTCAGCGACGAGCTGCTCTCGTCGCTGAATTAGCGATGACATATTGTCGTCGCCTATTTCAGCGACGAGCAGCTATCGTCGCTGAAATAGGCGACGACAATCTATCATCGCTAATTCAGCGACGAACAGCTTTCATCACTCTATGAACAATCGGCGTAAAACATAACTCTTTTAGAATGATGGTTCAGCGACGAGTGGAATTCGTCGCTGCTTTACGGACGAGCCTCTGTCGTCGCTATATTAAACACAAACAAAAAATGAATAACAAAAACATTGTGAGTGGGTGGGTTAGCGACGACAACATAAGAAGACAAGGAAAAATGAAAATAATAACAAATAACAAACATACCGATTACTGTAGTTTTTTTTGGGACAACTCCCGGGTGAGCTTCGCCACTTGTTCTTGTTGGGCGGCCAATTGATTAGTGAGTGTCTCGATTATTCTTTGCCAATCCTCTTCCGTCGGTGGTGGAGGTGGGGTAATCGGACGTTGAACCCTTGGGATTTCGCATAAACGGGGTCGCCTCACTTGTAGATTTCGGAACTTATGTAGAACCGAAGTACGAGCCGCTCGCAAAGCCATTACCTTGGGAGTTTTTCGACAATATTTTAGGACGGTGTATAATCGGGGGTCCCACGGATGGTGAAGGCGTAATAAGGCGGGAACATTCACTCGAAATCCGCGGTCGTCGTGAACAATCCACGTATGCCGTGGATCCGCCGGATCGAATTGCCGTATGTGGGCAAACGTCGAGCCACGATCCTCACCGTCGATGAAGAGCCACGTCGGATGAGCGGGAACATCCGGGGGGATGTCGAGAATTTCCGGACGGGGATTCTCCCTCGGGTTTAGGGGGCGAGGTTCACCGTACCTCCAATGTTCCGGCCATTCGGCAACCGGAATGAAATACTCGGCCCGGGGCACAAAACTGTCCATTTCCTCCTCTCCCGTGGGAGGAGGAAAATACCAATCCGGATCCTCAACTCGGTATGGAGCTTGAGGACCCGGATTACCTACAACAATGCCTCTCTCCCTATTCGGTGATGGAGGAACCACGAACACGTCGTCATCATCCGGGTATTCATCCTCTCGTTGTCGTCCCTCGCTATCCGGACTTTGCTCGTCCTCGGTGGCGGGCTCATCCACATCCTTCCATACCCGAATATCCGTGGGATGTCCTACCTCGGGGGTATGCTCCACATCCGGCGGTTCCTCCCCATCCACAATGCTCTCGTCGCTACAAGAAGTTGAGGGGACGTAATCCTCGTCGCTCCAATGACTAACTTTCTCTTTTCCTAACTTTATTTCCCTCCGCCTCTCTAACTTATTCCGTGCCTCACTTCCCCCCCCCTCCTCGACCGTCGCCTCCCTTCCTTCCTCACCTAATGCCGCTTTCCCCCCTTCCTCCCCACTCAATGTATTCTCTTCCCTCCCCACCTCACCTTCTTCCACCTCCTCTCTCTCATCAAAAACCCTATTTTTCTTTTTTAGCCTCCTACTCCTCCTCTCTACTCCTCCCCCCCCGCCTCACTTCCCTCTCCCTCCTCAACCGTCGCCTCTTTTCCCCTTCCTTCCTCACCAACTACCTCCTCCCCCCCCGCCCTCCCCACTCAATGTATTCTCTTCCCTCCCCACCTCACCTTGTTCCTCCTCCCTCTGATGAAAAACCCTCTTTTTCTTTTTTAGCCTCCTACTCCTCCTCTCTACTCCTCCCCCCGCCTCACTTCCCTCTCCCTCCTCAACCGTCGCCTCTTTTCCCCTTCTTTCCTCACCTACTACCTCCTCCCCCCCCCCCCTCCCCAGTCAATGTATCCCATTTCCCACCCACCTCACCTTCTTCCTCCTCCCTCTCATAAAAAATCCTCTTTTTCTTTTTTAGCCTCCTACTCCTCCTCTCTACTCCTCCCCCCGTCTCACTTCCCTCTACCTCCTCAACCGTCGCATTTTTTTCCCCTTCTTTTCTCACATACTACCTCCTCCTCCCTACTCACCTCAACAGATGCCTCCTTTTCCTTCCCTTCTCTCTCTCCTCCTTCCCATCCAATAGCTAACGGGGTTGCCGCCTCCTGTTGCCTCGCTAACTCTTCCGCGGTTGCCGTGACAAGGGGAGGATAACGACGGCTTCTAGCCCTCACGGTACGTGGTCGCCTAAATTGCTTGTTGCTAGCCTCCATGGCGTAGCTTCAAAGAAGCGTGTAAAAAAGAACTGAAGAGGACGCGGCTAAGAAAAAAAAAAGGAGAAACTAAACAATGATTTCATAAAACCTTACTTTAATACTGTAAAAAAATACGATTTTGTGCAAGTGGTACTTACCTTATGTATGGTCGTGCACTGAAGTATTTCGTCGCCTTACCCATGCGTTCGACTATTCCAACGGTGGGGCGACGAAACGTAACAATATGTTCCACGTTTCATTTACCACGCGGTTTCAATATTGGATGTCGTCGCTTGTTCGACATTTCTTAGACGTTACGTTATAATGACCCCTACACGATTAACCGACTTGAAGCCTTGTTTGGAAACTTCCAACGTTAAGGCGACGACGCATTGTCGTCGCCTTTTCTATTTCTCCAACATTTCCCAAAACTCCACTGTATGTGCCTTAAATTCACCACATTCAGGCGACGACACCATGTCGTCCCAGGTCAATAGGTTTGACTCACAACAAAAATATTATTCCCCTAAAAAAACAACCAACCATGAAAACAACACGTGGTGGAAGAAGGAATAATAGGGCATACACAAACATGCAATATGAGGGAGATACAATCAAATATAAAATATTCAACATGTCAATTCAATTACAAACAATGGGAAATAGCGACACACAAATTAGACAACCGGGGTTTGCTATATGAAGATAAGGACGAATGGTAAAAACTCTTATGTGTACGATAAACCCTCGTAAAATGTTGCGGAAACTTTTTCATAGTCGTTAGGATGCGCCCTTCCTTTCCGTTCTCATGACAATCGGCGATCATCCAATTTATTACTCAAAGTCGAGTAATCTTCGTTGAAACTTGTTCAACTTTTTAGACCAACACCGGGACGTTCCCGTATTTATCACACGATGAGTCCAAATCTCCGGTAATAGCGCCTTCCACGAGGGGGTCCACGTCGCGTGATCCCAATTCTTCACTCAGTGGGTCATGTCATTGGGTTTTGCCACCATCTATGTCCTCTTGGGCAAGAGGTGGCAATAATCCAACCGTAGCGGTGCTTTCTGCCGCAAAAAAGGTGGTAATATGGGAAGTAATGGGCCACATATTTGAAAATATTGGCCAAAAAATTATACAAAGCAAATAATAGGGATACAAAAGCCTAGGTAAATGGAGAATGTGGTAACAAAGTGCCATTGTTAGACTGAACGCAAGATATATATACCAAGTAAAAAAAAAAAAATGGGACAAAAAGGAGGGAAACCTTTCCTCAAACTTTCAGTGCTAAAAATTTGAATTTTAATGTTTGGCGTGTCAGTGAGTTATCCAAATATTTTAGACGACACAGAGAAAGCAGGAAAGTTTCAAAATTTTCATCAGTTTTGAGAGAGGGAGTATGCACGTGGTAAGCGACGGACGATTTTCATGAAAGAGCCATGGTAACTGCCTGCTCGTAATTGTATGTACGGATCGTTTTTGGAATGGCGGCGGGTATGACATCGGTTTTTGTCACGTCGTGCTGGAGCCATAATGTTTGCGAGGATATAAAATTGTCCACGTGTAATTTTAGGCGACCAATCAAAATAAGCTTGAGACGAGGTGGTTGTTGAGATTGTACATTTTGGACCAATTTAGAATAATAATTTACTCTAATACGTCATAACATTAACGCTAATACTGGTCACAAGCCGTAGAGACAAACAGAAGTGCAACCATTTTAGAGTTAACACACATATTAGCATAAATTACTCTAATTAAACAAAACATCGCGACATTATTTGCGTAAAGAACCCTTATTAACGTACATTATCGAGGTACAACGGACAAGCGACCAACTTTTTATACAACAAGCGTTGCGTTAACATTACAACCGTACAAATTACACTTTTTACAACTGGACAAAAAATATATACTTTACGACGTAGCACCGACGCTTAACTGTGATAAAATAGTCTGACATGTACGTATGAATGTTTTACGTGACGGCGTACGATTTAAACATAATTGTACGGGTATAATTATAAGTGTTTAAATGATTGCGACCGACATTTATTTGTTTCAAAGACCCAAATTAGCATTAGTAAACAATTAGCATGAATTTTTTTTGCCAAAATTTTCAAATTATTTATTAGCGTACACCACGCTAAATAATAGTATACGCTAATCAAACGTACACGCTAATAGCGATTGGCGGTGTAGTGGAACTAGACATAATTTCACTCACAGAAGCTTATCTAGAATCCTATTAAACAGCTGTTTTCTACGACTTACCAAATCTGATACAATGAACCAAGACTGCTTTAAACTATACCACAGTATAGAATATCACAAAGACTGACAACTCCCAAAGTTTCAGCTCAATTGATCCAACATACATCAAGATATGCAACTCACAGGTTTCCCAAAAAAAAACAGTCTGCAGATTACACAGTCTGGAAGTTTGGATACATAAAATATTCTACGTCCTAAGTCTTATACTCTTCACTCAGTTGTCCTACTACAAAGTGTTGTACCGCCGATACAAGTATTCCTAAAAGATACGTCCAAAATAACTAAATTGCCACTAAGGTCTAAGTGCTCCGGATCACGCTAAAACTAGTCTATCACTGTAGAATCAATATTACTGAGAATCCTATACACGTGATTTGTTCAAATACTTGTCGCCTAGCTTTGTGGCAATTGATTGGGTACATCCATTTGGCTGTTAAAGAACATCTGTTAGCAAGTCACTTAATTATTCTCTTATGAATCTCGTCCGTTCACTTGATTCATATCAACCGTAGCAGCGCAGTCCAAATCATGATCACATTCAAATATCTGCGGCTTCGTAGCACCTACGCTGTCTCATACCAAAAACAACCGCAGCTGTGTTTATCTTGTTCCGTAGCAACAACGTTGTCCTGTACCAAAATATCAGCAGTTGAGTTTGTCCCGTTGCACCGCAGGCTGCGTTCGTCCGTACAGACCATATCAAAAATAACCGCAGCTGCGCTTGTTCCATCTGCGTCGCAGCTGCGTTGTCGATATCATTCAAAAACCTTGCACTATGCTTCAAGTGACGACGCGTGTCTATATAAATCTATTTTTCTGCCGTCCTATAAATTTGCGGAGACTTAAAGCTTTCCAAAAACAACACTCCCCTAAAGCTTTAGACTCAGTATGCCAGTGCAGCTTCGATGTCGAACTAGCGCAGCATCGCAGCATAACAACGTAGCAATTAAGCAAGTCACTTAGTCCCACTACATCCTCGTTGTTGGACTAGCGCAACATGGCAATATAGCAGTGCAACAACTCAACTATTCACTTAATCCCACTACGTCCGTGCAATACTTCAGCTTAGGAGCAGGAAGGGCTTTAGTGAGCATATCAGCCTCCATTTTTGCATCTAGCAAATAACATAATTTAATCACTCTAGAGAACACTTTTCTCTTACAAATTGTAATCTTACATCCATGTGCTTGCTTTTGAAATGGTTCCTTGGGTTAGAAGCAATGGCAATGGCAGCGTGGTTATCACACCAGATCACCTGTGGACCAACCTGCATGTATCCCAATTTTTGTAACATGGATTTCACCCATAGGAGTTCTTTGAGGGCCGAGCTTGCTGCCATATATTCCGACTCCATCGTCGATTGTGCCGTGACCTTTTGAAGTTTGTTGCTCCAACAGCAAGTCCCGTTCCCAATTTGCTGAACGAATCCCGTGGTAGATTTTCGACTCGGCATATCGCCATAGCTTGCATCACTCCATGTTTGCAGCTTCATTTCTCCTCCGCCTAGTGTGAGTTTGAGGTCTTTGGTTCTTGCCAAGTATCTTAAAACTCTTCTTGCTGCATCACGGTCAAATTTCCTCAGATTTTCTAGACTTCTGCTTAGTACCCCAACTGCTGCAGCAATATCCGGACGGGTACAGTTCATGAAATAAATTAAACTTCCCACTATTTGTCTGTAAGGTATCAGTGTCATAGGATCATCCTCCCCTGACTCAAAATTTTGAGTGACAATAACACCCGGTTCTGTTTCTTCCCCCTCTAACCTATGCCGAAACTCCATTGGTGTTACACATCCTTTTGCCCCCCGCATTCCATATTCATCTAACATATTTCCAATAGCCTCTTTTTGAGTCAATTTTATTAATCTGTTTTTCCTGTCCCTCTCTACCTGAATACCCAAAATATATTTTGCCTCACCGAGGTCTTTCATCTCGAACCGTGATTTCAAAGCTGTTTTAATTTTGTTAATTTCAGCCATTGATTTGCTCACTAATGGTAGATCATCTACGTATACCGCTATATATACTATTCCATCCTCACCTTGTAAGACATAGACTGAGTGATCAGAGCTTATCCTTTTAAAGCCTAGACCAGTTAAGAATTCATCAAGTTTTAGATTCCATTGCCTCGGGGCCTGTTTTAGGCCGTACAATGATTTTAGCAGTTTACATACTAAGTGCATTTTCCCTAGATCTGCATACATTTCAGGTTGCTGCATGTAAATGGTCTCCTCTAGTTCTCCATGCAAAAAGGCCGTCTTTACATCCATTTGATGTATTTCCATATCTTCTATAGCAGCTAGAGATAGCAAAATCCTAACTGTTGGAAATCTTACAACAAGAGAAAAGGTTTCTTCAAAGTCAATTCCTTCCTTTTGATTATAACCCTTTGCCACAAGTCTAGCCTTGTATCGTTCAATGGTATTATCTGGATTTAACTTCACCTTGAATACCCATTTGCTGCCGATCGGTTTTCGATCTGGAGGAAGGTCCACAAGCTCCCATGTCTGAGCCTCCATGATTGAAGCCATCTCATCATTTATGGCTCTGACCCACCTTTCTTTCTCCGGACTGTCCATTGCCTCCGAGTATGACTGAGGCTCATCTGGATGAGAAAGCTTTGTTACCTTGCAAGCAGCCTGTTTTTTTTGAAGCCTTGTTCTTCTCCTCCGTCCTCCCTCAAAGTCCGAAGCTGGAATGGAGGGAAGTTTTGAATTCCTTCGAACTGTCTCATCAGCTCCCCTATCCATGGGAACCGGTTCTGACTCCTTTTCCTCAAAGGGTGTAGGAATATGAGGAGATTCTGGTATATCTCCCCCATCTTTTATCCCCCCTAGATCTGCAATCATGTTTTCACTGGTGTCCCTTTTGGGAAGATCTAAGTCCTCCTCACTCTCGAACTCAAAGCTGATTCTGATTTTCTTAGTGTATTTGAAGGGATCAAAGGACTTCCATTCATCCATGACAACTAGATGCTTTACCAGAATGATATCTTGTTTAGCTAAGTCATAGACTCTATAACCCTTGACATCCTCATCATATCCCACAAAATATCCAGGTTTCCCTTTAGCATCTAGTTTCCAGTTTTTCTTATCTGTGTCAAGACTGTAAACTTGACTACCGAATACTTTCAAGTGGGAAACATTCGGTTTCTTTCCAACCCACCTCTCATAAGGGGTCATTCCTTTAACAGCTGTGGTGAGGACTCTATTTTTAATGTAGTTAGCACAGTTCATGGCCCTTGCCCAAAATCTCCTTCCTATTTTCTTATCTGCCAACATGCAGCACACACTATCTCCCAAAGTCTGGTTTAACCTCTCAGCTACCCCATTTTGTTGTGGATTATTCGGTACAGTTTTATGATGCTGAACTCCCTCATCTCTCAAATAATCCTCAAACTGGTTAGAGGTGCACTCTCCCCCATTATCACTCCTTATTCTATTAATGGTGGTTCCGTGCAACTTCTCACTCTAAGCTTTGTATTCTTTAAAGTATTTTGGTGTTTCAGACTTTGTTTTCAGGAAGTACACTCTAGAATATCTGGACCAATCATCGGTAATTGTCAATATATACCTCTTTCCTCCAACCGAAGGCACCCTAGCTGGTCCCCTGATATCTGTGTGGACTAGATCCAGTACTTTCTCACCTCTATATGTGGCACTTTTGGGAAAGGGAAGTCTGTGAGCCTTACCTTGGGCACAGCCACTACAGTCATCCATCATCTCATTATCCCCAAACTGAATGCCCTCTACTACACCCAGCTTCTTCATTTCCCTCAGTCTATCAAAATGCACATGTCCTAAACGCTTATGCCAGATCATCAAGCTCGGAACACCACCATAGTAAACACTCTTCTTTTCATTACTTAGATTAAGCCTAAACATTCCTTGGCTACCCTTATCAGCTGTGAAGTAGAATTCATCTCCATACTTAGCTGTAAAGACTCCCTTTCTAGTGAAGGTATCAAAATCCTTGTCATCTAATACAGAAGTAGACACAAGATTCTTACTCAACTGAGGAATGTAGAGCACATCTGAGAAGGTGAGAATAGAGGTCTTACCCTCCACTAAGACTTTCAGATCTACATATCCCACTAGATCTGTGGTAACTACTCTCCCATCCCCATACTCTATTTCCACAGTAGGGATCTTTCTTAGCTTAGTGAAGAGGTGCCTGTCACGACACATATGCATGGATGCACTTGAGTCGATGATCCATCCCTCCTCTGGTGCTTCCCGAATGGCTCCAAGGGCACACTTTTGTTTTCGAGGGATCTCCTTCTCCTCTAGATTCTCGTCAAGAAGGAGCTCCCCATCTTCCTCCTCGGAGGACTCGTCCTCCTCGGTCTCTCCTTTCACTCGTGTGACCACAAGTGCTTTCTTCTTCCCTCCGGAAGAACCACCTCCACGATTTTCTTGGAGCCTCATCTCTCATAGCTTGATGCAATCAGCTATGAAGTGCCGCGGCTTTTTGCAGAAATGACAAAGCCCCTTTTGAGTCCTCGGTTCTCCAGATTGATTTTTTTCCCCTTTGAAGCTGTGGTACGGCTTTTTCGAATCCTTCCTCCACCGGTCAATTCCGGCAGCCAGAGCTTGCATGCTTTTTCCTCCTCTTTGGATCTCAATAGTGTTTTCCTGTACAAGTATCATTCGAACCATGGTGCTCCACTTCCAAGCACTATCATCCATTTGTTACACTCGGTACACTATATTTTCATACTCCTCCGGCAACTTCTTGATGAGAGTGTTAACTTTCATCTTCATAGTGCCTGTCTATCCGGCACTCTCCATCTCCATGTATAGACAAAAGAGATCGATGCAATAGTCCAACATCTTTCCTCCTTTGAAAGTGTAACCGATCAGCCTTTGCTCAGCCAGCTGAAGCTCTTGAATGGTGCCAGCTCTATAGATCTCCACTAAGGTCATCCACAACTCCTCAACCTTGAAGATTTGAAGGTGAGAAGTTGCCAACGCTTGGGTGAGGTGCCTCAAAATGAAGTGCCTTGCATTCATGTTGGTGTACTCCCACATCTAAATGTCGTTTTCCTCGGTCTTCACGGCTACCGCTCCAGGTGCCATGGCAATAGGAGTGAGAGGTGTCTCCTTTTCTTTCCCTTTTACGGACACACTGCTGTCCCCATCATCTCTCTCCTCCGTTGGAGCAGATTCTGCTGCAGAAAGCCTCACTCTTCCAAACCGTGGTGGAGTTCCTTGAGATGGACGTTTCACTTGTCCACTAACAAAACCCCAGTATCGTTTCTCACATAATGCCCCTCTCATCATAGCTTCCCAGTAAATGAACCCAGATCCGTTGAATATGGGTACCCTAAAGGGTGGGCCCATAACCTGCAATTCTGTGTCCTCCATTTAGACCAAGAATGAGGAAGCCTCTAGGTAGTTTTTGACTAACCCACTTTCAACGAAAGCAACTGCTATCCTAGCAGATAAATGGATAACTTGACTGCACCCCTGTGCAGTCTGGACTCCCCTGAGTCCACAATAAAAGAATCACTGAAAACGCCTTACCAGGCCATTAATTATCAGGCGACAAAGATGCCAATATTTATACAAGCTTGTTGGGAGAGAGGCGGCTACCTCCTTAATCCACTAAGTCCCAAACCCTCTCACAACCCCTATCTACTGAAATACGGGACCAATCAGAAGACTGTATAGTACAGAAAAGTACCATGGCCGATGTACTTTCTGTACGGCTTGTGTACGACAAGGCCATGGAATGGACGCATGTCTCCTCCGGAAACATCCTCACGCTCCCCAGGATTCCGGCTTCCCAATGACATATTGCCACGTGTCGCCAGGTTATGTTACATCCGCAAACCGCCAAAGCGGTTATTTCATGATCTCGGTGATGATGTGAGCCTTCGGATCTTAAGTCGGCTTTAGTTCCCGCCGTTCAAAAAAAATTTCCGGTACATTTGTTTCGTGCGCATTTAATTTCCCAACTAGTTTCTATGTATCCTATTTGTAATTCCGTTAATTGGATTAGTTGTCTATCTATTGTTTAAATAGCTATTGAGCCCTATGTATCCTAACGGACTACTACGACAAACTGGTAAGGGTTGACGGCTACGCCTCGCCCTATTGGTCGGAGGTTCGAGTCTTGCCGGACTCAACCCTTTTTGGTTGAGAGTGACTTCGGTCACTCTTAAGCCCTGCCTATGGAGCTAAGCAGCCATGGCTCCACCGCCCTCTCTCTCCTTCAGTGACTACAACAAGTATGGGGGTCAGAGACAGAAGGTGGAGGCAAGCTGCCTCTACTCTTCTTTTCTTTCTTATTTTAATTAAGACTTAGAAAATACCTTCCCTAAATCTAGTGATTTCAACACCTCAAACACGCTAAGTCCCTAAACTCGTACTCACAACTACCTACTACTGCACCGTATACCAATGAAAAGAGTGTATAGTAGAAGAAGGTATAGTGGCCGATTATACTTCTTGTATGCTTATTGTACAATATGGCCTTCTAGTTGACACTTATCAGCTTGGAAGCCAACGTTCCTCCTCCCATCTTTTGTGGCATCCAATGATGTGGTGCCACGTAGCACGTCGCGGCGCCAAGTTTGAAAGCCGCCAGAGATTCAGCCGGGTTTGGCAGCGGTGATGACGTCCGTCGAATCATTTATTTTACATTATTAGATTTGCGCCTGCGAGCGGTGTTGTCTATATGTGTTGTTTCTTCAATTTGGCATGTTTCTATAAAAGTGACGTTAAGTGACTTTTTAATTAAACATACCGAAGCACAGAATTGTATCATTTCGTTAACGCCTTAATGGATAAGGCCTACGTAGATCGTAGACCTAGGATTAAATCCGGTCTAGGGCATCAATTTGGTCATCTTTCTGTCTGCTTCCTTGTTTGCTATATATTTTTGAATATGGGGGCAACCATGGTGACTTTCTCTCTCTTCTCTCTAAAGTCTTAATTAAGAATTGGATATTAATTACTTATTTTCAACATAAATTCTAACTGATTCTGCCTAATGAACAAGGCTGCATCCTCGTTGCTTGTGGCAAAGCACCTGTCTATCAAGTGGTCGCCATGCGTTGCACATATACTACACTTGATGTTGAAAGATTGGAGTAGGTTGGCATTTGTCTCGAAACTTGTCTGAGAGGCAAAATAAGTTATAAAATTAATCACTAATCATAGCATGAGTGTAGCCTTGTTGAATAAAATTTCTCATCTTCGACTTCTAAAACATGGAGAGACTAGGTTCGCTACAAATTTTATTATGCTCGAGAGGTTATTAGACGTGAAAGAGAGTCTGGAGCGCTTGATGTTTGATGTCAAATTCAAAGAATGGGCGGGCAAGCTTATGAACAAGACAGAAGGGGCTAAAATTATGTGCTTTATAATGAGCACAGAGTTTTGGGTTAGAGTGACATTCTGAGCACGAAGTTTTGGTTAAAGTGACATAGGCCGTGTCAATTTTATAATCTGTGGTGCAGGTGATGAGAGAATCCGTGGTGCGGTTGATGAGGGACTGCGACAAAGGTGGCCCAAATGTGGGGAAGGTTTACCAAGGTTCTTACACCACTGGACAGTTTTTGGATAATTTAGCTTGCTTGGAGGATATAATATTTATGATGGAATTCAGATTTTGGATAAGTTGAAGACACTCTGGTTAGCGTGGTGGAAAATGGCACATAGCCCTATATATGCGGCTGGCTTTGTACTCGATCCGAAATTTCAAAGTCGTGCATATGGGCAGGGTGCAAACGTGACAATAAAAGAAGGTTTTCAGATAATGTAGGAGCGGATTTTTCCAAATCTAGAAGAGCAAGAAGATGCCCGCATAGAGTTATCAAAATATAGAAGTTTTGAGGGAGTTTTTGGTAGGGAAGTGACAATATCTTGTGCAAAGTAGATGTCAACGTGAAAATGGTGGCAAGAGTTTGGGTGTGCCACCCATATGTTGTAGAAAACCCCTATCTTGTAGAAGGTGACAATAAAAATACTTACTTTCACAATGTTGAGCTGTTAGCTCATGTGAGCGAAATTGGTCAACATATGACCGAAATTGGTCAACATATGACCATATTCTCTCTAAGAAAAGAAATAGATTAACGGCTAAAAGGGCTAATGATCTGGTATGGGTCTTCGCTACTCTTTTATTGTTAAAGAATACTAAGGATGCTAGCTATAGAGAGGACATGATAGCATGGGAAGAAGAGGAAGGGGAGTTAGGGGAAGAGGATTTGGATGAATACATCGTGGAATTTGACGTAGGGGAAGATGATCAAGAGTAAATATAAATGAGAGAGATATATGTTTATTTATTTTTAATTTATGTGGCTAAGGGTGTCAGCTTTGAAGAGACAAAATAGAATGCGAATAAAAGGAAGGGGGGATAAAGGGAAAAAACTCGGGTGAAGACATAAGGGACTTCAATGTAGGGTAAAGAGATTTAGAGTAGAGATAGATGAAAGATATGTATTTCTGGTTTTGGATTAATGTTATCCTACTTTTTTTTATATCAAGCTGTAACAGTAATAGTGGGTCGAAATTATTTGTAAATGGGTATTTAAGTGTTACGAATATAAAGTTTTGAATTTGATAGACGTCCACGAAAGAATCGCACGATTTAGGGTATTATTTTAGAAGATATAGTGATTGGTGTATTTAGGCGACAGTGCGAAGTCAAAATAACGAATGGGTGTTCATTCTAACGAGTGAAGGTTCAAACTAGCCGCGGAATTTAAGGCGTACGTTTATAAAAAACCAAACGAAATCAATATTTCATTAGGTACGCACGATAGTTTGTTTCGTACAATTTTTAGTACAAAACGTCACTTTCACTTTATAGAATTTTGTATGAAGTTTCGCGTGCAAAATTTACGACGCACGTTCGTGCGAAGTCGCGTTTCGTTTGTCACACATTTTTGCACGTAAATGTTACGTAGTGAAAAGTAGCGTTTGATTTGTTAGTAAATCTTACGTAGTTAGTAAGAGATTTGGCACGCTTTTGCATTGGTCAATCTGAGTCCTTGCTAATCAATGATTGGCCCAAGTAAAACCTGTTCAACAGAGCGTTGACTCTTGCCTATCTAGTCAAGGGCGATGATGGATAAATAGCAAAGTCTAAGAGGAGAGTAAACATCTTTTCCTTTGAAAAAGTTTGTGGAAATTCTGCTTGATCGTGGTCTTGAGCGATTAAAACCAAATTGGAGCAATGGCATTTTTGCACTGAAACCTCTTACAAACTAATTAGTGTTTTAGTAGTTAAGAGATAGAATTATTAAGGTTGGAGAGTAGTGGAAAACAATTTAAAAATAATGGTTGAGCCACGAGGGCAAGACCAAGCTAATGTTATGTGGACAAAAACTTATTCTAATTTAAAGTTTATCCTTATGTGAGTGCTTTCCAATGTGGATGTGTATTTCCCAATGTGTGGAATGTGTGGTTAAAATTGGTTGTAGTAATAGGATTTGTTGAGAAGTAGGAGATCCTATTACATATGGTATCGGAGCTTTGGTTAGAAACTAATGAGAAGTTTTCTCACCCGAAAATCGACTGCCATGATCGGTGAGGGTGCTCTAACCTGTGTCGGTGAAACCACAATGTGAAGTGGTAGGGGATTGGAGGGAAACTAAGTGACTACACTACTAGCGGCCGCTGGTTAGATGTGGGGTGTGCTTAGGTCCCAACGACTCAGGCGTGGTGGGCAGTGTAACCACCACTGAAGCTCACTCCAATTACTTGGGGGCCAAACAAACTTGTTTTCTACTAGCAATAATTCATGTGTAGAGCAAGGGCTTCAAGCCATAAAGGGCGAGGATTTGCGATTAGATTTGAAAAGATCTTGGTGTAGTGGGAAATGGGGAATTCGCTAATAGAGGAGAAGGAAAGTGGAGTACTTTACTTCTTCAAAAGCAAAGAAGTCCAGAAATGACTCAAAACTTTTCAAACCCTAAAACGTTACCTTTAATTGTTTTCAATTTTGCTGTTGCAAAGTTTGTGGTTAAATTTTACCTTTGAGAGCTTTCAGTTTTGCGGTTGTAAAATTTGAGGGGAAACTTTTGACCTTTCTATTTCAATGTTTTGGAAAATTGAATTTTCACTAATTTATTTTTAATGTTTATTAGATTTTTTCGGATTTTGATATCTTTCAAAAGATTTGTTAAAGGAAGTTTGTCTTGGATTGGAGAAATCAGAGGACTTCAACTATAATGCAAACTCTTTTGGATAATTATATTATTCCTTTTTTTTTTACTGCTTGATTTCATTGTGTGATAATGGCAAATTCTGCATGGAAACATGAAATGGAAAATGCTATAAATGTGTTGAAAAAACGTAGTGTGAAATTAGTCAAAAGATTTAATAATCATGCTGCTGTTGTGGATGTAACAATTTCTGAGTTGAAAAGTGAATTGAAGGACGTTAAGGAAAATGGAATTATTTCAAATCAAAAATTTGATGAGCTAATTAATTCAATTCAGTCTAGAAATGATGTTAATGAACAAAAAGGTGAGAGTGGTAAGAGGAATGCGAGTTTTAGGGAGGATGATCACGATACACCTAAGAAGATAAGAGATCTGAAATTGTCTATCAATAAGCACTATCCTTCGATGGTAAGAAGTTTGTTGAGTTGGATGCTTGGATTTTTCATATGGGGTATTATTTGGAATCTATGAATTGTGATCGCGGTGATAACACTTCTTTTGCTGTTAGCTGATTGAAAGGTAATGCTCAAATTTGGTATTACACTCAGAGAAGGTCTAATTTGATTCCTGATAATGCTGATTGGGAAGCTTTTAAAACCGCTATCAAATCACGTTTCTTGTCTGTCACTTATAAATTTAGAATGGAAGAAAATTGGCTGAACTATAAGCAGACTGGATCAGTGAATGATTATGTTGTAGATATTTGACTCATCTAGTATTCATGTCATGGGTGTGACTGATGAAATGGCTTAGTTTGATTTCTTGAATTATCTGAATACCATATTGAAATCTGAACTGAAACATCAAATATTTAAAAATTTGAACAAACTACGGATAAGGCATTGGAATTGGAGGATCAGTTGGGGTATAATCGTGAAACTCGATCACTCAGGGGAAATTTCAATGAAGTATCAGAGTGGGGTGAAGAGGAATTTGAGGAAGAGGATTTGAATGCAGATCTTGTGAATAGGCAAAATATCTTCAGGGGAAATAAGAGGGGTGGACAGAGTGTTAATGCAAGAAATAAATTTCACAATAGAGGGGGCTACATTAAGAGTTATAGAATGAGCATTAATGCTCACAAACCTAATATTACCATACCCATATGCACTATTTCTCAAAAAAGGGGTCATAGGGCATTTGAGTGTGCACAACTGAAAAAGGTTAACAATTATAACTGTGGAGAGGAGGGACATTTCAGCAGATAATGCACAAAACTGAAAAAGAATTTCACTTGTTTTAAATGCGGAGGTCCAGATCATTACACTAACGACTGTACAGATAAATGATCTCTTAAAACAGTTGATGTCAATAAAGGTCTTCACAAAGATATTGCGTTATACCTAGCTGAGCAGAAAGCCCAAGAGGTGGGAAACGGAAGGACAAGCTGAAAGTCCTCAGTTGAGTCGACCAGATCCAAAGGTAAACGAGTTAATTTTGGAGGGCAAGCGAATGAATGGATAGGCTACGATAGCTGAATATATTATGATGCTAACTACACTCCATAATTTGAACAATCCTTCTGATGAAACTCTTAACAACAGACCTATGTTAATACATTTAAGTAACGATGACACCAGCCACAGTTTGATCAGATTCGAGTCTTTAGTAGAAGAAAAACCATTGAGAATTATGGTAGATTTAGATGCTACACATAATTTTATTTCACATAAGTTTGTAGAGGAAAATAGAATTCCTACAGTCATAAGGGAAAAACCTTTACATGTTCTGGTGGCAAATGGTAATCAGGCCACATTAGATATACAAATTGACACAATAGAAGTTGATATCCAAGGGCATAAACTGAAAGTCGTGTGTGAAATAATGAATTTGGGTAGTGAGGAGTTAATACTAGGAAAGCCCTAGCTAATAGAACATAACCCTCAAATTAATTAGGAAATTAACACCTTGAGAGTGAAGTCTGACAACGGCTGGAAGGTTTTGCAAGCATTACCTTCGAAGAAATTGCATATGAATCATATAAATAACATAACCAAATTGGGAGTGGAAGGTTTGATTTCTGCTAAACAATTTAAAAAGCATTTAAAGGATAAAACAAATCATGCTTTCTTGTTATTAGTAACTAAAGCAATTACTGATGAAAGAAGGGGAGAAAACGCTAACATTGATGTTATTCCTAAATCATATACGACTAAAAATCTTGAAAAACAAAAAATTGATTTTGTAAATAACATTAATACATCTGATGTTGTTGTTAAAGATTTGATTTCTGAATTTAGAGATGTTTTCCTAAATGACTTACCCTGAAGGAGGCCACATTCCTGAGATGTGGAACATGTTATTAACCTTGAATCTGGATGTACTCCCCTTGTCATAAAGACTTATAAGCACAATTTCTTTGAGCATGAGGAGTTAAAGAAACAAATCAAAGAGCTTCTGGTGAAAAGGACATATTCAGCCCAGCAAATCATTGTACGGAGCACCAGTTCTCTTCGTCAAAAAAAATGACAAATGTTGAGAATGTGTGTCGACTATTCTAGTCTAAACAAAATTACGGTGAAGGGTAAGTATCCGTTACCTTTAATTTCTTATTTGATAGATCGTTTAAAATATGCTAAATTATTTTTTATTGATCTATGTAGTGGCATTAATCAGGTGCCAATTAGAACCGAAGATGTTGACAGAACTGCGTTTAGAACTAGAGTCGGTCATTTTGAATGAACAGTGATGCCATTTGGTTTGGCAAATGCACCGCCTACTTATCAAAGATTAATGAACCAAACCTTTTAAAATTATATAGATGAGTTAGTTCAGGTGTTTATAGATGATATTTTAATTTACGGTGAATCTAATGAACAACTTGTAATTCATTTAAAAAAAGTGTTAGAAAGGTTGAGGGAAAAAAAACTATATGGAAATTGTCAAAATCCAGTTTTCTTAAAAGTGAACAATTATTTATGGGACATATAGTTGTGGGGAAGTTGTTAAAACTAATCCATCCAAAATTACTACAATCCAAAATTGGAAGCAACCCATTAATGTTAAAGAAGTTACATCATTTTTGGGATTCACCACTTATTACAGGAAATTTATCAGAACTTCAGTATGATCGCCGCACCTCTGACGGATTTACTTCGGGTGAAGGAGACTTATGTGTGGGGAACCGATCAGGAGAGAACTTTTGAGGAACTAAAAGGGAAGTTGACCACTGCCCCTACACTAGTGTATCTTGACCCTGCTAGGGAGTTTGAAGTTCTGATCAGTACTGATGCATTGTATAAAGGTCTAGGTGCAGTCACAAGTCAAAAAAACGGCAAATATTTCCACCCTATTGCTTTTGAGTCCAAAAAATTGAATGATGCTGAAAAAAACTATCTAGCACAAAAAAACAATTACTCGCAATAGTTCCTGCATGGGTGAAATGGCGTAGTTATTTGCATAGTAAAAAATTTACAGTTCACTGTGATAATACGACACTCTTCTATCTATAAAGATAAAGTGAAGCACAGATTAGGACTAGCCGATAGGTTAGGTGGATGCAAAAATTGGCACATTTCAAATTTAATCTCAAACATATTCTTGGAAAGACAAATGGAAAGACAAATGTAGTCGCAGATCCTTTAAGTAGATGTTTTGAAATAAGTGTGGTGGTTCGAGATAAATTGATTTTAGATGTTATTAGAAATGGTTATGATAAAGATCGTTATTTTGCTGTGATTTGCAATAATATTTTGGAAGGGAATTCTGACCCATTGAATGAGAGGCATGTCAAAAACTTTAGAATACAAGATGGTTTACCGTATTTGCGAACAAGGGATAGATTATGCATTCGTGAAGTGGGAAACCTAAAAAAACAACTTTTACAAGAAGCCCCTGAGCATTTAGTACATGTGGGTTGTGATAAAACTCTAAGTCGGTTGCAGAGTAGGTTTTTTTTGCCCGGGATGGCAAAGAAGGTGTCAAAACACGTGGAAAGTTGTGTCCCTTGGGAACAGAGTAAACCTAGTAACCAGAAACATAGAGGTCTCTTAAAACCTTTAGACATCCCCGAAAGACCATGGGAATTTGTCAGTATGGATTTTATTGTCAGATGCCAACTACATCTAGAAATGACAGTATCATAGTCGTAGTCGATAGGTTTAATAAAATGGCAATCTTTATCCTTAGCAAAACTACTCATTCAGTTGTGGATATTGCAAAGTTATATTTTGACAACGTGGTCAGACATCATGGAGTCCCTCTGTATACAGTCAGTGATAAGGATTCTAAATTTACGTATGCATTTTGGAAAGAATTGCAGCAAAATTTAGGCACTGAATATGAGTACCTCTTATCATCCTCAAACAGATAGACATACAGAAAGGATGAACCGTACACTATAGGAAATGCTTAAGACTGCTTGCAGTGGAGTTCATAACGCATGGGAATCTAAACCGCCATTAATGGAATTTGCATACAATTCATGTAAACCTGCAAGTACAGGATTCTCACCGTTTAAAGTTGCATACGTATACCAAGCTAGAGAAGCATTAGACTTAATAACAGGGGTCACTCAAGAGAGATGAGGTTTTGGAACAGAGTTTTGGGAATATATTCAAACAGTTTGGAAAACAGTACGGGATGCATTAGTGGAGGCAAAAAGGAGGCAAGAGTTAAATGCTAACTGCAAATAGGGTGATTGGGTGGTAAGCACAGGTGACAAGGTTTGGCTTTCTACAACTCATTACAAGTGTAAGATCGAGGGACAATCAGATCCTGCGGGGAAATTTGCTCCTAAGTACATTGGACCATTTACTGTAATCGAGATGATATCGTCAGTTGCTACCAAATTGGACTTTCAGCCTTTAACAAAAAATCATCCAGTTATAGACATCACTCAACTGAAACCAGCAAAGCTTCAGCCAACTGAAAGAGAATTGGAATTGGATCCATCAATAATTTTAGAACTTGAGGTCCACAGATGGGTAACAGATTGGATTGGTCAACGGTTTAAGGTCGGCAATATTATATTCTGGCAAGTGCATTATCTAGGAAAGCCAGAAGATGAGTTAACTTTAGAATATAAAAGTTCGGAGTTTTTACAAAGGTATTGGAGGGATAATAATGTAGAAGTCCCGTCTTGAGAATTAAGTGTGTTTAAACTGAGGTCAGTTAAATATAAAGAGGGGATGATGTAAGAGTAATAGTGGATCAAACTTGTTCGTAAATAGGTATTTAAGTGTTACGAAAATAGAGTTTTGAATTTGATAGACATCCGCGAAAGAATCGCATGATTTGGGGTTGTATTTTAAAAGATATAGGGATTGGTGTATTTAGGCGACAACGTGAGGTCAAAATAACGAATGGGTGTTCATTGTTACGAGTTAAGGGTCAAACTAGCCGCGGAATTAAGGCGTACGTTCATAAAGTACACTGTGAATCGCTATTAGAGTATATAACGCCAATTCGGTGCCCTTTTTCAAAAAAAAAACCCGAAATACAATCCATAATTCTATTTTTTCCATTATCTAATTAGGGTTTTTTTTCAATTAGCGTTAATAATCGAAGTACACTGCGATGGAAATAGTGTGGCGTAAGGACAGGCTGTTTCCGTACGAAATGGTACTTTTTGAATTACAAAGGCATAAAAAGACACTTAACATTATTACGCACACTTGTGAATGTGCACTGGAAGAAAAAGACGCAAACTCATCGACAAAAATCACGTTCTCATATGTTCGTCCGTCGACCGTGTGAACAGCGCGGCGGCGTACGAATTG
Organism: Zygnema cylindricum; assembly: GCA_037447655.1. Taxonomy (NCBI): domain Eukaryota; kingdom Viridiplantae; phylum Streptophyta; class Zygnematophyceae; order Zygnematales; family Zygnemataceae; genus Zygnema; species Zygnema cylindricum. Next base: position 1,243,388 of record JBBHKE010001973.1, read on the forward strand.
TCAAATTTTGTATGAATACACATATTAATGTAGACATTGAAAGGGCAGGTTTTCATTGTTCAAGACAACCCAAATTACATTAATGGATTAATTAGTATATATATTTTTTTTCAAAACAAAAAAAATCCCGATTAGTGTTAATAACACTATTTTTTTTACACTATTTACTCCTTTACTCTAATAGCGATAGACGGTGTACCAAACGAAATCAATATTTCGTTAGGTACACACGATGGTTCGTTTCGTGCAATTGTTAGTATGAAACGTCACTTTCACTTTATGTAATTTCGTAGGAAGTTTCGCGTGCGAAATTTGCGACGCATGTTCGTGCGAAGTCGCGTTTTGTTTGGCGCGCACTTTCGCACGTAAATGTTACGTAGTGAAACATAGCGTTTGATAAGTTAATAAATACTACGTAGTTAGAAAGAAATTTCGCACGCTTTTGCATTGGTCAGTTTGAGTCCTTGCTGATCAAGTCCTTGCCGATCAATGATTAGCCCAAGTAAAACCTGTTCAATAGAGCGTTGACTCTGGCCTGGCTAGTCCTGGGCTATGATGGATAAATACTGAAGTCTAAGAGGAGAGTAGAAATCGTTTCCTTTGAAAAAGTTTGTGGAAATTTTGCTTGATCTTCGTCTTAAGCGATTGAAACCAAATTGGAGCAATGGCATTTTTGCACTGAAATCTCTTACAAACTAAGTATTGTTGTAGTAGTTAAGAGATAGAATTATTAAGAGTGGAGAGTAGTGGAAAACACTTTAAAAAGAAGGGTTGAGTCACGAGGGCAAGAGACCAAGCTAATGTTATGTGGACAGAAGCTTCTACTAATTTAAAGTTTATCCTTATGTGAGTGCTTTCCATTGTGGATGTGTATTTTCCAGTGTGTGGAATGTGTGGTTGAAATTGGTTGTAGTAAGGGGATTTGTTGAGAAGTAGGAGATCGTATTACACATGCAATGTTGAATGTGAAAAGGTCATTCATACATGGTCTATACTTTATCTATGTGCAGTCGTATTCTAACTTAGAGAAAGAGAGAGAAGGCGGTCGTATTCTTGTTGTTCTAAAACCACTGGAGCAGGTGGAGCATCAGCATTAGTAGTGGAAGTAGACATAATCTCACTCACACAAGCTTATCAAGAATCCTATTAAACAGCTGTTTAATATAGCTCACCAAATCTGATATAATGAATCAAACTGCTTCAAACTATACCACAATATAGAATATTCTGAAGACTGACAACTCCCAAAGTTTCAGCTCAATTGATCCAACATACACCAAGATATGCAACTCAGAAGTTTCCCAAAAACAGTCTGCAGATTACACAGTCTGGAAGTCTGAATACATAAAATGTTCTATGTCCAAAGTCTTATACTCTTCACTCAGTTGTCCTACTACATAGTGCTGTACCGCCGATACAAGTGTTCCAAAACGATACATCCAAAAGAACTAAACTGCAACTAAGGTCTAAGTGCTTCTGCTTACGCAAAGAACTAATCTATCACTGTACACTCAATATGACTGAGAATCCTATACAGGTGATTTGATCAAATACTTGTCGCCAGGCTAAGTGAATCTCGTCTGTTGACTTGATTTAGATCAACCGCAGTAGCGCAGTCCAATTCCTGATTATATTCAAATATCTCCAGCTTCGTAGCAGCTGCGTTATCACATATAAAAGTTAGCCGCAGCTGCGTTTGTTTTGTTGCGTAGCAACTGCGTTGTCATGTACCAAAATATCCACAGTTGCGTTTGACCCGTTGCGTCGCAGGCTGCGTTCGTCCGTACAGGCCATATCAAAAATAACCGCAGCTGCGCTTGTTCAATTTGCGTTGTCGGTATCATTCAAAAACCTGCAGTGTGATTCAAGTGACGACGCGTGTCTATATAGATCTATTTTTCGGCCGTCCTATAGATTTGCTGAGACTTAAAAGCTTTCCAAAAACAACACTCCCCTAAAGCTTTTAGACTTAGTATGTCAGCGCAACTGCGATTTTGTCGAACTAGCGCAGCATCGCAGCATTGCAACGTAGCAATTTTAGCAAGTCACGTAGTCCCAATATATCCCCGTTATTGGACTAGAGCAGCATAGCAGTATAGCAGTGCAGCAACTCAGCTATTCACTTAATCCCACTGCGTCCCTACAATACTTTAATTTAGGAGCCGGAAGAGCTTTACTGAGCATATCAGCAACCATTTTTCCATCTGGCAAATAGCAAAATTTAATCACTCTAGAGAACACTTTTTCTCTTACAAAGTGTAATCTTACATCCATGTGCTTGCTTTTGAAATGGTGGCTTGGGTTAGAAGCAATGGCAATGGCAGCTTGGTTATCACACCAGATCACCTGTGGACCAACCTGCATGTATCCCAATTCTTGTAACATGGATTTCACCCATAAGAGTTCTTTGAGGGCCGAGCTTGCTGCCATATATTTCGACTCCATCGTCGATTGTGTCGTGACCTTTTGAAGTTTGCTGCTCCAACAGCAAGTCCCGTTCCCAATTTGCAAAACGAATCCCGTGGTGGATTTTCGACTCGGCATATCGCCATAGCTTGCATCACTCCATGTTTGCAGCTTCACTTCTCCTCCGCCTAGTGTGAGTTTGAGGTCTTTGGTTCCTGCCAAGTATCTTAAAACTCTTCTTGCTGCATCATGGTCAGATTTCCTCGGATTTTCTAGACTTCTGCTCAGTACCCCAACTGCTGCAGCAATATGCGGACGGTATAGTTCATGAAATAAATTAAACTTCCCACTATCTGTCTGTAAGGTATCAGTGTCATAGGATCATCCTCCCGTGACTCAAAATTTTCACTGACAATAACACCCGGTTTTGTTTCTTCCCCCTCTAACCTATGTTGAAACTCCATTGGTGTTACACATCCTTTTGCCCCCCGCATTCCATATTCATCTAACATGTTTCCAATAGCCTCTTTTTGAGTCGATTTTATTAATCTGTTTTTCCTGTCCCTCTCTACCTGAATACCCAAAATATATTTTGCCTCACCGAGGTCTTTCATCTCGAACCGTGATTTCAAAGCAGTTTTAAATATTGTTAATTTCAGCCATTGATTTGCTGACTAATAGTAGATCATCTACGTATACCGCTATATATACTATTCCATCCTCACCCTGTAAAACATAGACAAAGTGATCAGAGTTTATCCTTTTAAAGCCTAGACCAGTTAAGAATTCATCAAGTTTTAGATTCCATTGCCTCGGGGCCTATTTTAGGCCGTACAATGATTTTAGCAGTTTACATACTAAGTGCTCTTTTCCTAGTTCTACATACAATACAGGCTGCTGTAAATATATACAGGCTGCTGCATGTAAATGGTCTCCTCTAGTACTTTATGCAAAAAGGCCGTCTTTACATCCATCTGATGTATTTCTATGTCTTTTATAGCAGCTAGAGATAGCAAAATCCTAACTGTCGGAAATCTTACAACAGGAGAAAATGTTTCTTCAAAGTCAATTCCTTCCTTTTGATTATAGCCATTTGCCACAAGTCTGGCCTAATATCGTTTAACGGTATTATCAAGATTTAACTTCACCTTGAATACCCATTTGTTGCCGATCGCTTTTCGATCCGCAGGAAGGTCCACAAGCTCCCATGTCTGAGCCTCCATGATCGACTTCATTTCATCGTTTGCCGCCTCGATCCAGTGATTTTGCTCCGGTGATGAGAAGGCTTCCCGGATGGTCAGAGGCTCCCCTGAGGCTGCCGAGTAGGCAAAGTGAGAACTTGCTTGCAGGCGGCTACTGGATCTTCTTCCCCCCGGAAAATTTGAGGCTGAAATTGTCGGATACCGTGCGTTACGCTTGTTGAGCTGGTTGTGATCCGTGGGCAGTGACTGTTGTTGTTGCGCTTCGAAACGAACTTGTTGTGGAACTCAATTAAGTTTTGACTCCGGTGGTACCACTTGTGAATTCGGCATCTGTGGGACAATATTATGAATGCTATCTAAAATGACATATTCTTGTACTTTCGGCTGCTTCTGCTGCTCTGTCATTTTAAATAAGTCTATCGAGGCTAGTTCATCTTTCACAACGATGTTCCTTGCTATAATGATTTTCTGTCTCTCAAAAACAAACACTCTATAACCTTTAGAGTGATCATCATATCTTAACAGAATGCTCGACAATCCCTTAGGTTCCATTTTCTATCCATCATTAGATGTATCCAAAATAAAGCATTTACTTCCAAAGACTTTGAAGTGAGTGACATCCGGTTTTCTACCCGTCCAGATCTCATAAGGAGTGGTTTCTACCGAACTGGAACCTATCCTATTTTTGATATAAACTTCACAATTTAATGCTTCAGCCCATAATTTCAGATCTACGTCCTTATCCGCAAGCATGGACTTAGAGCTTTCTGTGATAGTTCTATTTAGTCTTTCTGATACCTAATTTTGTTTTGGAGAGTATGGGACAGTGAATTTGTGACTTATACCTTCCTTAAGTAAGAAGTTTTCAAACTCATTTGACGTATATTCTACGCCATTGTCCGATCTGAGCTCCAGAATTGGCAGTTCGTGTAGTTTCTTCGCCCACGCTTTTTAGTGTTGAAAATGAGTGAAGACTTCACTTTTATCTTTCATGAAGTAGACCTTAGTAAACCTCAAAAAATCATCTGTAAACGTATCGATATATCTCATCCCCCCGGCAGATGGTACTTTTGTAGGGCCGAAAACATCAAAATGAATGAGTTGCAAAAGTTTAGTAGTCCTATGATCACACTCCTGAGGAAACGCTAATCTGTGTATTTTCCCTAGTGCACATCCATCAAACGTTTTAGGTGACTAGTTTGACAAAGTGACTCCTTCTATTTTACCAGCATTAACCATCTTTTTCATACTATCATAATTCACATGCCCTAATCTTTTATGCCACAGCTCATCTGAGGATAATGCACCGGAATACAAAACATCATTTTATTTATTATCAAGCATATCCATTTGATACATTTTGCTGGCTTCTCTTGTTCCCGTAACTGCAATATTTCCATTTTTGCTAGCAACCTGCCTGCTATGTTTCAGATTGACCTCAAACCCTTTACTTTCTACCAAAGAAGTTGAAAACATTTTTTTCTTAAAATCTGGGACATAGAGAACATTATGAAGAGTTCTCTCAACTGCCTTGCCCCCTACATCAACTAGCAATGAGACATCACCTATAGCTTGCGTTTGCACACTCATTATAGCCTGCGTTTGCACACTCATTACACATGCATAGTAGATATTTTTCTTCGGTGTTGATTTCTGATTTTTGAAAACTCCCTTGTTCCAGCACATGTGGGCTAACGTTCCCGTGTCCATTATCTATCCATTGTCTTTTGTGCCCTCCATCGCTGCCGCCATAGCAAATAGATCATCATCCTCGTCGTTAGAGAGTGAAAGAGACTCGTCGTGATGAGATGACGCCACTGAGAATAGTGCATTTCCTCGTTGTGAAGATCCCGTGAAGCCTTGATGAAATTGGGTATGCTGCCATCCCGGCCTATACAGACCTGTTTCATTAGTTTTTTTTATGCTTAGGAGAGAAACTATATCCATGACCTTTTTCATTACAATAGAAACAAGCATTGAAAGATTTTCTATTTCCTCTTTGATTAAGCTGTCTAAAATGATTGTGATTCTGATTAAATTGATTTCTTTGCTGATTAAACAAACTTTTTTTGTCAAATTTTGTGTTAAATGCCTCTACTTGTTTTTCACCATTAAGAATTTAGCTCTATACAGACCTGTTTCATTAGCTTTTTTAAGCTTAGGAGAAACCCTATTAGACGCTGCTCTCATAATATTAGGAAGACCCCTCATTAGCAAAGCAGCCTGCTGAAACTGAGGAAAAGATCCGCCTGCACAAGCATGAGAATCTATTAGTATTCGAAATTTATTACAATATTCTGCAATTGTGCCACTTGTGTATTTGTAGTCCCAAATTCTTCCAGCCAAAAATAGTTCTTCCTGAACATTAGCCTTTTCAAATCATCCTTGAGAGATTTCCAGATATCGATCGCCTTTTTCATTTTTAACCGTGACATAGCCAATTCTTCTAAAATACAGAACATCAAAATTGACCGAGCAGGCGAATTTTTCTTTGACCAAGACGGATCTAATTTTCGATAGTGAACCATCCAAAATATCCAAAAAATTAACATTTTCGAAGTGTGTTTCCACAATAACCGCCCAATACGCGTATTTTTCTCCCGAGAAAATAGGAATTCTTGATGACAAGCCCATTACGTGTTATTCTACAACTAGTGGAGCAGGTGGAGCGTCAGCAGTAGTAGTGGAAGTAGACATAATCTCACTCACAGAAGCTTATCAAGAATCCTATCAAACAGCTGTTTTCTACAGCTCACCAAATCTGATAGAGTGAACTAAACTGCTTCAAACTATACCACAGTATAGAATATTAGAAAAAATGACAACTCCAAAAGTTTCAGCTTAATTGATCCAACATACACCAAGATATGCAACTCAGAAGTTTCCCAAAAACAGTATGCAGATTACATAGTCTGAAGTCTGGATACATAAAATGTTCTACGTCCTAAGTCTTATACTCTTCACTCAGTTGTCCTACTACATAGTGCTGTACCGGCGATACAAGTGTTCCTAAAAGATACGTCCAAAAGAACTAAACTGCCACTAAGGGCTAAGTGCTCTTAATCACGCTAAAACTAATCTATCAGTGTACAATCAATATTACTGAGAATCATGTACAAGTGATTTGTTCAAATACTTGTCGCCTGGTTTAGTGACTCATGACTTCAGACACGTGTCAGGTTTGTAGCCATTTGGATTCTTGACGTCTGATGCCGTACCGTGGTCCAGTTCCACGCTGATTTCACATTGTGTTCCCGTGGTGCCGTACGAGAGTATATTCCGACCTTTGTCCCGTACAAATCTCTAGTTGTACTTTCGGATATGTACCTGTCACGTCACCGAAACATCAATTAGTACACGATATAATCACAATACCTGTTGACGTCTTACGGCATGACACTGGATACTTAAAATGTTCTACGTCCTAAGTCTTATACTCTTCACTCAGTTGTCCTACTACATAGTGCTGTACCGTCGATACAAGTGTTCCTAAAAGATACGTCCAAAAGAACTAAACTGCCACTAAGGCCTAAGTGCTCTTAATCACGCTAAAACTAATCCATCACTGTACAATCAATATTACTGAGAATCCTGTACAAGTGATTTGTTCAAATACTTGTCGCCTGGTTTAGTAACAATTGTCTGGGTACGTCCATCACGTTGTTGAGTCACTTAATTATTCTCTTATGAATCTCGTCCGTTGACTAGATTCATATCAACCGTAGCAACGCAGTCTGATTCTTGATCACATTCAAATATATGCAGCTTCGTAGCAGCTAGGCTGTCCCATACCAAAAATTGTCGCAGCTGCGTTTGTCTTGTTACGTAGCAACTGCGTTGTCGTATACCAAAATATCTGCAGTTGCGTTTGTCCCGTTGCGTTGCAGGCTGCGTTCGTCCATACAGACCATATCAAAAATAACCGCGGCTGAGCTTGTTCCATCTGCATCGCAGCTGTGTTGTCGGTACCATTAAAAAACCTGCACTGTGCTTCAAGTGATGACGCGTGTCTCTATAGATCTTTATTTTCGCCGTCCTATAAATTTGTTGAGACTTAAAGATTTCCAAAAACAACAACTTAGGGGGAATTGTTTCGGGACAAGTGAGATGTCCACCACCGGACTTTGATGGAACTCATTATGGAGATTCAAGTGGGTCATCTAAGAAAACCAAATGGAGTTCAGATGCAACAAAAGGTGAAAGGGAAATTATTGCCATGGAAGAGAGAAATAGGGAGAAGGGTAAAGGAACACCTCTGGTGAGGGGAGCTAGGCTCTCTCCTACAGTTTCGCTAGTAGGGGTTATAGCTAAACCAAAAACTGAAGAAAACGACACTAAAATTTAGGAGTACAAAAACATTATAGCAAAACATCTCATACTTAGAAACGTGTCTAAGTCCATAGCTATCACTCTTATAAACCTAACCAAGTTTTCATAAATCTGGAAACCACTAATTCAGATTTATAAGAGTGAGACTATACAGAGGTAGCAGTTAGTAAAACAGGAAATATAGGCCTATGTTTATAAAGGCGGTAGCATGGTAGAGTTTTGCAATAATATTGCAGCGTTATATGTTTAGTTTGCTAGTGCAGGATATGTAGAATCAGAGGTGAGAAATATTAACACACTAATCATGAAACTCCTAGATGAGTACAAAAAAATCATTAACCGTATACAGGAATTGGACTACCACTCATGGACTTGGAGCATTGCCATGGGGATGATTCTTGTGAGGGAAAGCACTTCGGAGCTTTGTAGTGGAAGTGACAGGGTGAATGCACCGACAACATGTGGTGACTGGCGGAAGCGTGATGAGAGGAATGATGCTGGTGGTGACTGGCGGAAGGGTGGTAAGAGGAATGATGGTGACTGGCAAAAGCGTGACGAGAGGAAGAAAGATAAAGATAAGCCGTATCGGAACTTCGGTGGAAAGAGAGGAAGAGGAAAAGAAAGGGGAGATTTGAAAGGAGGGGTTTGCTTCTTTTATAGGGAACTGGGTCACTATATGGCGGAATGCCCCTGTTTAGAAAAATTAGAAGTTGGAATGTGAATAAGGACGAAGAATGGGAAGAGGAGAAACAGGATGAAGATATTTCAGAGCTTCTCCACATCGGTAGTATGGGCAAGAGAGAAGAGCACACAAAAATTCCACAAAAGCAACAGTGTGCTTTTGGAGCTATAAGGGAGGTTAAAAGAAAAGAGGTACTTGAGGGAATTAAACATGATGAGGATGTCAAGGAGTATAGAGTAAATGACTTAAAAATGAGAAAGTCAAATTTAGAATTAAAATTGGAAGAAGGGAAAAATCAGAATATTGAGGATATCCTTATAGATATTTTGGAGACAGAAAACAGGTCGAAAAAGGAGACTTCAATGGATTCCAAGGAAAGGGGAGGAGTAAATCTAGAAGGAGCTTCAAAGGATGGTGGAGAAGAGGAATATTTAATGAAAGGTTTAGGGGAGGAGAAATATTTTTTGGGAATCAAAATAGAAAGTGAGTGGAAAAAATTCCATGGGAGAGAGTGAGGGAAGTTCAAAAAATGAGGTAAGTATCATGTACAAATATATGAGTACGGAAGATGTAGATTTTTTAAGGAACTTAGAGGGGACTCGTGATATTAAGATAAATTTGGCGAGTAATGGATTTGACATCACTAATGGGAGTGATGCCATTTATGAAGGTGTGCTTGTAAAAGGGTTAACATCTGGGTATGTGTTGCAGTTTGGGGATGGGGCTGGCTGTTTGAAATGCAAGTGGGAATCTAGATTTTGCTCGGATGAAAAAGAAATGAGGTGGATAAAATCCTTGCTCCAAAAGCCCGGATATATGAAAAATGGCATGCAAAATAAAATGTGTGATGCATTTATTATTTTGGTTCATCTATTTCAATAGTTTCAATACGGGGGTATTCACTTAAAGTTTTATGAGGGGAAAAGAAAAAGGAAAAAGGAAAAAAATATATATAATTGTGTTTTGTTATTAAGAATAATGTGAAAGAGAAGTAGACTAGAAAATAAGGGGAGTGTTAAAATGTGTGTATTTTCTAGGTCTCTATTTCTCTATGTTGAAAAGAATGAAATTAATATGCACTTCTTAATTTAGACTTTAGAGTGAAGAGAGGGAGAGAATCACCATTGTTGCCGCAATAGTCAGAAAGAACCATGCAGACAGATTAATAGATTACCAAAAGTTGCCCTTAACAGGATTTGAACTTGTGTCTACGAAGTACTTTTCAAACAACCCTTAACCATTAAGGCGTTAACAAATGATACACGTTTTTGGTTTGGCAATAAATTAAAGTGTTACGCAAACGTCACTTTCACTTAAACAGACCAAAATTGACCAAACCGCATCTATTGTCAAACGGCGCTCGCAGACGGGAATATAACCGTGTAAAATACATAATCAGATGGACGACGTCGCCACCGCCAAACCCGAATGAATCTTTGGCGGCTTTCGGACATAGCAACGCGCTGTGCGACGTGGCGCCACATCATTGGACGCCGGAAAAGATGGGAGGAGGAATGATGGCTCCTAAGTTGACAAGTGTTAACCAGAGGCCATGTTGTACAATGGCCGTACAAGAAGTACAATCGGCCGTACAAGAAGTACAATCGACCGTACAAGAAGTACAATCGGCCACTGTACCTTCTTATACTATACACTATTTTTGATTGGCCTAGGGTAGAGTAGCAAGTAGTTGTGAGTAGGAGTTAAGGGACTTAACGTGTTTGAGGCGCCTCTCTCCAGGTGACCTTTTGTATTTATAGGCCATCTTTGGCCAGCAATAACAAATTGCTCAGGGGAGAAAATTCAGTGATTCTTTTTGCTGCGGACTCAAGGGAGTCCAAGCTACACATGGGTGTATTCGGTCAGAGATTTTGCTTGCCAAGGTGGTGGCATTTCTAAGGGAAAGTCAAAGTGGGGAATGTTGTCCAAAACACATGTTCAAGCTTTGCATTTTGTGGTGAAACTGAGCACACAGAAAGTCTTCTTTCATAGAGGTGAAGTTGTATACGAGTTTTGACTGTCAAGGTGTTATTCATTTGGGTTTGTATCAACTTGAAGTTGGCACTATCTAGATAAGCTTCTTTAGGTCTGCGATTTCTGTGTGGAAATGAAACCCATAGAATTTCAGCACGCGATAATACGCTTTCGGAACATACGCAGTTTTTCGCATGTGAACATGTTAACCGTTCACATTATCACACACAAAAACGTACATCTAAATGTATGCGAACGCTTACGTTGCAAAGTCGACTCCACGATTATTTTATGCGTAGTTTTGGATGCGACCTACATGTGTTCATTACAAAATCCGTACGGTTTTCGGTGACGAAGTACAATGATGTACAAACAACCACATTGCGTACACTACACTATTCATGAAATATGTACGGTAACACCATTGACGCTAATTCAGAAGAACTGTAATTAACGTCACGGAAAAATAAAATCAGTCACTGTATTTCGTGTATCAATGTCAAATTTTAGGGTTGCCGATATAGAGTACATAAGTCTAATAACGATTCACGGTGTAGCTTCTAAAAACTACATCTTGAATCGTATTTAGCGTTTAAAAATTATTAGCGTAAAATAATAACTACGTACTGTACACCGCGAATCGCTATTACACCAAGAATCGTTGTTAGAGTAGAGAAATAGTTTGAGTTAAAAAATGAGAAAAAATAATTAGAGTTATTAACGGTATGTCCTAATGTGCATAAGTAAGGGTTTTATTCTATCATGTTTTTGTAAAACTTAGTGCCATACTGCCTAAGTTGCAACTGTACGAAGGAATCGCAATTTTGTAGAGTAGAATTTGCGTCATCCTCTAATTTAGGATGTATGAAAATTTGTTGTCTTGTGTTTTTTGACTCACTTCCACGACAAAAAACGTCATCTTCAACATTACGTTAAAACATATGCACGATCTGTTATAAAACTAGGTATTTTCGATAAACAAATAGGAATATATATTCGCAGGTTTCGTAATATTCGAAAATTTTCATACGATTTCCAATGACAAATAAAAGTACAGATTATGCTGTGTTTTGTCCGTTTGCTTTCGAATACGATAAAAAAAAGTACACAATTTGTTTGGTTTTGTCCTTTTTCGTCTAGTACGAATTTCTTTTTTGCAAGGATCTTCAAATTCCGATGCCATTTCACGTCGACCGGATAGGAGACGCAAAGGCAAAACGCCTCGTCTTCAACCGTAAAACGACACAAGATGAAAGGCGGTACGTCTACAATGTCACGGTAAGACATGTGACGTCATAAGCGATTCCAAAAAATAACGTGCGACCACAGATTGTAGACGTTGACAACCGTCACAGGTATTGTACACGTATACAATCGTCACAAGCGTATGTTACAATTTTGTCCTTACATACATAGGGACACTTGAAAACCGGGTCTGGCGGATCCGCGCTAAAATACAAAGTTAGTTCGCTAAGTTACAAATACATGGGGACATACCCTAACTCTAGTTTGTGTAATCATTTTTTTTCAAAATCAAAGTTTACTCTAATTTATCAACAACTCTATTTTGGGTTTCTTTCCGTACTCATTTTCCGCGCTGATATCTTTATTATAAATTAGGCATCATACAAAATTTGACAAAATGTACAGTTTTACGTCATTATGACGTTTGCACTACACGGTTAGTGAAAACGCAGTTACATGATAGCGGTATGTATTAAATCTTTTTTTGTATTTTTTTAGTTAGTAAAGTACAATTTTGCACAATCAGACACTGACGTACGCCACACTATTTAAAAAGGCACTATACTAGAGTTATTAACACTGATTCAAAAAATACCTTAAATAATGTAAAGAATAATTTAGAATTATGTACTGTATTTAGAGTGACAGTCAAAATTTGGGGCGACGGAATTAGCGTACAAAACACTAATTACGATTCGCGGTGAAGCGTCAAAGATTAAATAGCGTATAACTATAATTAGCGTTATTAACGCTCATTGGGAATTTGAACATTTAAAAAAATATATATATATATATATATATTTTAATTTTTTACTTAATGCTAATATGGGTTTTTCAATTAAAAAAAAAAAACCTAGACATGCTTACACTAATATAGGTATTCGTACAAAATCTTTGAAATTGTACGCTAATGCTTAATTTTACCATCCATACTTGTTAGACTATTTTATGTAGGTTAAAATTTACACTTTCTTCCAATGTAAATTCACATGCGCACGAGCGTAGGTTAAATTATTTTCTGTACTTTTTCATTTAGAAAGGTACAATTTTGTACATTATGATACTAACCGTACACCACACTATTTGAATCTCACTGTACTTTCGTTATTACCGCTAATTGGAATAGAACCCTAAAAGGTATATAGACAAAAAAAAAAATTATTAATGTTATTTAAAAATTTGGGTCAAACTTTGGGGGAACCGAATTCGCGTTCCACACGGTAATAGCGATTCGTGTTGTACTTCGTGAGAAATGTAGATAAAAGTACAAAAGTACATAAAAGTCCAAAAGTACACAAACATCACTGTGTACCACATCTCTCTCACCTTCATTGCCCACAAAGTGAGTGGCGTGTGGCGTTATTTGTTGTTGACCGTACGTTTCTGTAGCATTTGGTACCATTATCTTTTACCCCACACGTGGTATCGACCATATGCTTTGGAACAACGATAGATGCAAATCCACCAAGGGCCACGAGAAAGACTTTTCGTGAGGAAATCTTTCGACACTCCTTTTGCCCTCAAATGAATTTTGTGGAAAGGATTTTGGTGTTTTAAAAGATTACAACAAAATTGGTGCAGTGATATAATATGTGCCAGCTCTTACAAAAATTGCTCATTACTTCGTGCCCTAAAAATGTGTTAAATTTTATTGTGAAAATTGGATGAGTGCAGAATCGATTTAATTACTCGATGGTACACCGTGAATCGCTATTAGCATTAATAACGCTAATTCGGCGCCCCCAAATTTAGACCCTCAAACTTAAAATTGAACTTATAACACTCATTGTTTTCTACATTAATTAAGGTATTGGTTAATTAGCATTAATAACTCTAGTTTATGGTCACCTTAAATAGAATGGTGTAAGAAATGTGTCAGTTCGTACTTCTACTGCTCATTATTTTGTAGAGACGTAAAAAATAAGTGTCAAAAATAGGCGTCGACAAGTGAAATTGAGTGCGTCACCACGAAAAAGTGCACTCACATTTGATCCCCAATGATAAAGACGAGGTACAATCAGGTGAACGTGTTCTAACATCGGATATGTGAACACACGTTGTATCAGCTACACTATGGGGAAAATGTACCCGAATTAGAGCTATAAATAAATTAGAGTATAAGGTTTTATGCTTAAACGCAAAAAATCCAAATTAGAGTTAATAACACTAATTGTTTACTAACGCTAATATTGATTCACAACGTATTGTAATGTTGTACTTTAGGAAAAACATTATCCCGTTAATTTTGATATTCGACATTCAATATATCGAATACCGGACAACGTGAGGGCTCCACATATCGCTCCAAGACTAACAAAAATTATCGCGATGTATTTAGTATAACTGTGTGCCCGTACAGCTTCTGTACCGTAAATCCTACGATACATAGCACGACAAATTATAAAGCAAATCTCCTATTGAAATTTAAGTATTTTTCTAGGTTTGTATTAGGATAGAAAAGAGCAAAGGCAGTCTGCCTCTAACTCCCTTCTCCAAGCCCCCACACTTGTTCTAGTAACTAAAAGCTAGAAAGGAAGTTAGAGCCATGGCAGCCTAGGCCCTCTGGAGAGACACGGAGTAACTTTGGTAGATTTACCAAAAATGAGATTGACGGACCCAGGTTGAAAAATGCAAGTGAAATATGGAAATGTCTGGAATGTAGGTATTCAAAGACTTCCTTGTATCACTGGTTTAGTAGTGCCACTAAATCTTTTGGATGTAAGTATCTATGCGAAAGCATGGTGGAATATTGTACACGTATAGAAAGATTGTTTGCAGATAATGCTTTGGTTAAAGGAAGCTTTACATATGCACAAGAAGTTGTTTTATTAATGAAAGGCTTACCTAGTGATTATAGAAATGTATCAAATAGACTCACTCAAATTGATAAAAAAGAGTGGAACTTAAGCCTGGCAATCCGCATAGAGTTAGATGAAGAAGATAGTAAAATATTTTTTGAAAGGAAAATGGAGGTCTCTAAGTCATAGTTTCAGAAAATTAGAGGTAACAGTATCTCTAGAAATGGACCTAAAAATTGTTTTTACTATAATGATTTAGGACATATCTTGAGGGTATGTCCATCATATAAAAGTGCATGTGTTACAGGAAAATTCATAGATGGGTGGGATAACAACCGAGTTCGACCCTCAACAAAGAGGGAAACAAGTGCGTTACTAAGTGAGGGACAAAACTTGACCGATGAAAAAAGACTTACACCTTCCGTCGAAGAATTCATTTACTTTCCGACTATCTATATTTTTTCGGAATATGGTGAAAGATGAAGGAAAGGGAAAATTTGGTGTAACCAAAAATGGAGTGGAAAAGAAGGTAACAGAAAAGGATTCGGTTACTATCAATGTTTCTTGAGACAGATTAGTGAGTAATGCAACTTTGAGACCTCCATAGGACCTCAAAGTAGGCAGCTCACACGAAACCTCTAGATAACCCTGACCCCTTTCTGTTTCAGCAAGAATAACTACCACCCTGGCAAACAAAAACTCTGACTACCTTTAACCTTTTGAAGGCAAGACTCCCTTAAGTCGATAGCAAAAATAATCTCTGAATTTGCTCTCGTGAGCAGTAAGTTATGAAGGGTCAAAGTTGACCTTTTGTACAGAGCTCACTAGGAGAGAAGGTCCAATCTATAAAAAATTTATAAGTCTTATCTCTCTCTAAAACTCTATCTACTGAAGTACGGCACTAATCATAATAGTGTATCGTATATAAAGGTACTCGTGCGGGTGTACTTTTTGTACGGCCATTGTACGACATGGCCAATAAGTTGACACATGTCATTTTTGGATTCGTTCCTGGAATCCTCGTAGATGCCATAATCAAATGTGATTGCGCCATGTGGCGATTGATGTGAGGTTGTCCCTAAATTGCCGAAAAACCCATTCTGTTATCTCGGCATGCTTCGTGGCCGTCCGATTAAGCTAGATTACAATCATGGCCGTCATAAATACTTGCGCAATATTTGTTTCGCCTATGAAACAAAATGCGCGATATTCGTTTCATATTTCTGTACGCCGTACATTACAAACTGTATCTATGTCAAAATATCCCGTTGAATGAAATAGCCTACGTGTTAACATTTAAATAACTACTAAATCATATATCATATATCTCCGGTTTAGACTAGATGGCTAAGGCTACCGGCTACTGGCTGCCTTGACGGACGGCAGGTACCAGGTTTAAATCCTGGGTCCGCCTAGTTCATTTTGGTAAAATCTACCAACCTAATATCTGTCCCCGTTGGGGTAGCATAGGCGGCCATGGCTCTATCTCCCTCTCCAACTTTCAGTGACTACGACAAGTGTGGGAGATAGAGAGAGGAGTTAGAGGCAGGCTACCTCTGCTTCTTCTCTACATTTTACAAAACCTAGAAAATACTAAATTAACCTTTTATTTCTACACTCCCCTTATTTTCTAGTCACTTTTTATTTTAAGACCGCACTTCTCCCGGCAGAAAATTAGTTCAGGGGAAGGAACAGCTTTTGTCATAAAATCTGCTACCATTTCACTATCTGGTTTATACTCCAAACTGATTATCTTGTTTTCTACTTTTTCCCTAACAAAGCTAAGTCTAATGTCCACGTGTTTCGCTTTAAAGTGATGTTTAGGATTGGCACAAATGGCAATGGCATCCTGATTATCACAAAACACCTTTTGGATACCACTCTTAAGATGACAAAGCTCACCAAGCAAAGACTTAACCCACATTAAATCTTTTACAACAGAGCAAGAAGCCATGTACTCAGCCTCCATGGTGGACTTAGCAATGACCTTTGCTGCTTGCTGCTCCACCAGCAAGCCCCATCACGCACATACAATACATATCCAGATGTGCATCTCTTTATTAGAGCATCCCCATAGATGGCATCACTCGAAGTGGTGATGTCAGTATTTTTCCCACCCAAATGCAACCATATATCTCTAGTTCCTATGAGATATCTAAGGATTCTCTTAGGTGCCTCCCTATCTTTCTTAGTGGGAGCATTCACACTCCTACTTAGTACTCATACGGTTGCGGCTATGTCTGGACGGGTACTATTCATGAAATATTTTAGGCTACCCATTACTTGTCTATAAGGGATGGTCTGCATAAATCTTTTTTCTTCTGGGCCTACCTCATCATCTAAGATTATAACTCCCTATTCCTCACTCCCCTCACTTCCTTTCTTTAATTCTATAGGAGTGGTAGAACTATTAGCCTTGTCCATTTGGATTTTTTCAAACATGTTTCCAATGGCCTCTTTTTGAGTTAATCTTATTATCTTTCTATCGGAATTTGTACGACATGGCCTAAATGTCGACTCATGTCATATCCGGACTTGGTCTCGTAATTCACGGATATGCCGCGATCCAACGTAATCGTGCCACGTGTCATCGGATGTGGCGATAGAACACAAACCGCCAAGAATCTCTTCCGCGATCTCGGCTTTCTTTTCGGAAGTCCGATTGAATGCAAATTTCAATTGTAGCCGTCATAAATGCTTGTGTGGTATTTGTTTCGTAAAAGAAACATAATGCGCGGTACTTGTTTCTTGTCCATACCAAAATCTGTACGTTTACATAACGAGATCTATGTAGCCGTAAACATCCGCCGTCAAATGAATTTTCCTACGTGTTAACATTTAAATAAATATCGAACCCTATGGTATGTATCGTAACTTCTACACTTAACGGTTAAGGCTACCGGCTACTAGCGTTCTGACGATCGGTAGGTACCAGGATCAAATCTTGTTAACGACATACACTTTTTAGTAAATAAGCCTACCTATCTGTAAATTAAATAATCTATTTTCCGTAAACCTCTAGATAGCCTAGGTAGCCATGGCTCTAGCTTCCTCTCCAACTTCTCAGTGACTGCAACAAGTGTGGGAGTTGGAGAGAGAAGTTAGAGGCAGACTTCTTTGGCTTCTTTCTATATTCCAATTTAGACCTAGAAAATAATAAAATAACCATCGATTTCTACACTCCCCTTATTTTCTAGTCAAATTTTAATTTCAGACCACACTTCTCCCTGCATAAAATTAGCTTAGGGTAAGGCACAAGTTTGGTCATCATATTTGCTACCATCTCGCTATTTGGTCTGTACTCTAAACTGATTTTTTTTTTTTTTACTTTCTCTCTAACAAAGCTGAGTCTAATATCCATGTGTTTAGCTTTAAAATGATGTTTAAGAATGGCAGAAATAGCGTATGTTGCCTGATTATCACAAAAGAAATTATGCACACCACTCTTAAAGTGACCATGCTAACCAAGCAAAGACTTGACCCACATCAATTCTTTTACAGTAGAGCAAGAGGCCATATACTCAGACTCCATGGTGGACTAAGCAATAACCTTTTGTTGTTTGATACTCCAACACCAAGCCCCATCACCCACATATAGTACATACCAGAAGTACATCTCCTCATCAGAGTATCACCATAATTGGCATCACTCCAAGTAGTGATGTTAGTATTCTCCCCACTTAAATGCATCCATAGATCCCTAGTTCATATCAAATATCTAAGGACTCTCTTAGCTACCTCCTAATCCATCTTAGTGGGAGCATTTAGACTTCTACTTAGCACTCCTACAGCTGCAGCTAAATCTGACCGGGTACAATTCATAAAATAGATTAGGCTTCCCACTACTTGCCTGTAAGGAATAGTCTGCATGAACTTATTTTCTTCAAGACATAATTCCTCATCTAAGACTATGACTCCTTCTTCCTCACTCCCCTCACTTCCCTTCTTTAACTCCATTAGAGTTGTACAACTATTAGCTTTATCCATTTGAAATTTTTCAAGCATGTTCCCTATTGCTTCTTTTTGAGTCAATCTTATAATTTTCCTTTTTCGGTCTCTCTCTACTTGAATTCCCAAAATATATCTTGCTTCTCCCATATCCTTCATTTCAAATCTCCCCTTAAGATCGGTTTTCAGTTTGTTAATTTTTTCCATTGATTTACTTAATACCAAGTAAATCATCAACATAGATTGCAATAAATTTAATACCTTCCTCATCTTCAAAAACATAGATTGAGTGATATGAGCTGATCCGGATATATCCCAAACCGGTAAGAAACTCATCAAGTTTCTCATTCCACTGTCGAGGCGCTGATTTCAAACCGTAAATGGATTTAATCAGCCAGCATACCTTACTCTCCTCTCTTTCCTCCACAAATCCTTCGGGTTGTCACATGTAGATCTCCTCTTCCGATTCTCCATGCAAAAAGATTCTCTTGATGTCCATCTGGTACACTTCCATGTCTTCCGCTGATGCTTGATTGAGAAGTATGCGGACGGAGGGAAATGTGACGACCAAGGCAAAGGTTTCCTCGTAGTCGATTCTTTCTTTCTGTGTAAATGCTTTTGCCACAAATCGGGCTTTGTAACGCTCAATGGTGTTATCCCGGTTTAGTTTCAATTTGAAAACCCACTAACAACCGATTGGTTTTCGGTTACGTGGACAGGTCACTACCTCCCAAGTATCGACTGCCATAATTGAGGCTATCTCCTTATTGATGGCAGTCTTCCATCGGTTATTTTATGGACAAGTCATCGCCTCTCCATAAGTTTGAGGTTCATCTTGATGAGATAGTTTTGTTACCTTGTTATTAACTTGTTTTTCTTGGAATCTTTTGCTACATCTCTTTCCCCCTTCAAAATCTGAGGCCAAAATAGACGGTTCTCGTGGGTTCTTTCGTACAAACTCGGCTTCTCCCCTATCCCTTGATTCCGAATCAATGTCCATCACATCTTCCGCTTCGGGTAGAGTTGTCACTGGAGTTTCCACAACCGAGTCCTTTTCGGTTTGATTTGTACCTCCAAGAATGTCATCTTCTCTAAAACCTGGATAGTTAGGAAGTTCAAAGTCATCGGAATTTTCTAACTCAAATCTGATTTTTACTGACTTTGAATACTTGAAGGGATCCACGGACTTTCCTTCATCCATAACTACTAGATGCTTTATTAAGATTATATCTTCTCTTTTTAGATCATAAACTGTATATCCTTTAACATCCTCATCCTCTCCTAATAAGTATCCCGGTTCTCCTTTAGGATCAAGCTTCCAATTAGACCGATCTGTATTTAGACTGAATACTTGACTGCCGAAAACCTTTAAGTGAGATATGTTTGGTTTTCGCCATGTCCATCTCTCATAAGGTGTTTGATCTTTTATAGCTGAAGTAAAAACTTTATTTGTGAGGTAATTAGCATAGTTCATTTTTTCGGCCCAAAACCTTTTTCCTATCTTCTTGTCCGACAACATACTTCTAGCTCTATATCAGTTAGTGTCCTATTTAATCTTTCAGATACCCTATTCTGTTCTGGGTTTTGTAGAACTGTCTTTTTGTGTTGGACTCCATCTTCCCTCAGAAAATCCTCAAACTGGTTAGAAGTATACTCTCCACCATTGTCACTCCTAACTCTCTTGATTGGAGTTTCATGGAGTTTTTCGCTCCATGCTTTATATTGTCTAAAAGAATCCTAAGCTTCTGACTTGTTTTTCAAAAAATACACCCTAGAATACCGAGACCAATCATCAGTGATAGTCATCATAAATTTCTTCCCCCTCGGTGAGAGCACTTTCGTCGGTCCCGAAATATCTCAGTGTACTAAATCTATAATTTTTTTCTCCCCTATAGGTGACTGTTTTGGAAAAGGGCAATCTGTGTTCTTTACCTTCTGCACATCCACTACAATCACTTAGATTCTCACTCTCACTGAACTAAATTCCTTCCACCACTCCCACTTTTTTCATCTCTTTTTGCTTATCTATATTCACTGCCCAAGCCTCTTATGCCACATCATTATATCATGAACACCAGCATAATAAAGTTTCTTCTTTTCATTTTTTAAAATCAGCCTAAACATCCCTTGGCTACCTTTTTCAGTAGTGAAATAAACTTCCTCCTCAAAACTAGCAGTAAAGACTCCTTTCCTAGTGCTAGTATCAAAACCCTTATCATCTAATACAGACGTAGAGATGAGGTTTTTGTTTCAGCTCCGGAATAAACAATACATTGGAGAATGTTACTATGGATGTCTTTCGTTCTACTAACACTTTCAGATCTACTGATCTTTCAAGAGTAATAGTGACTATCCTCGCATCCCCGTACTCTATCTCTACGGTGGGAATCTTTCTTATCTTAGTGAACAGGTGTTTATCCTTACACATGTGTATGGAGGCACCTGAATCTACAATCCAGCCCGCTTCACCTTTCAATCCACTAAAAGCACATTTATGCTTTCGTGGAATATCTACCTCGTTTGTCACTTCCTACCATCATCCAATAAGAGCTCATCGTCCTCGTCTTCAGATTCCACCTCATGCACCTGTGTCACAAGAGACCATTTCTTTCCTCTCCGAGTTCCACCAGTCAGCCCCTCCTTTAATAGAAGTTCGGTTAGTTTAGTGCACTCCGCCATATAGTGCCCTTGTTTCTTACACAAATGACATAAACCCTTGGGAGCCCTTGGCCCGAACTTTTCAGTCTCATTTTTTTGCCCCCCCCCTCCGTAATTTCCGACCGGTCTCCGCGAATCCTTGTTCCACCAGTCAATCCGAGCTGCGAAGGCTTGCCCACTCTGTCCTCCCCTTCGGATCTCAATTGTTTTCTCACGAAAGAGAATCATTCTTATCAATGAGTTTTATATCCACCTTG
The DNA here is from genome assembly GCA_037447655.1 of Zygnema cylindricum. NCBI lineage: Eukaryota > Viridiplantae > Streptophyta > Zygnematophyceae > Zygnematales > Zygnemataceae > Zygnema > Zygnema cylindricum. The sequence goes on from JBBHKE010001973.1 coordinate 1,264,887, forward strand.
ATTCCGGCAAGTCCAGCATATGGTTCACTATGTTCTCGAACTCATTGGGTAACTTCATCAGTAGACAGGAAACCTTTTCTTTTTCACTAAAATCTATTCCATAACTCTTTAGCTCCATCAAAAGTGTAGCAAGCTCATTGCAAATATCCAACATCTTCCCCCCTTTGTATACGTACTCTTTAACTTTCTAATTAGCCAACTGTTGTTGCTGAATCGTACCACTTTGGTACATCTCTATGAGAGCCATCCAAAGATCAGATGCCCTTTCTACTTGCAAATGAGGACATGCTAGTCCCTGAGTAAGGTGGCGGAGGATGAAGTGCTTTGTCGCCATATTGTTGAAGTCCTAGGTATCAGTATCATTCTCATCGTTCCCCGAAATAGGTGATATGAATGCCGAACGAGTTGGTATTCGTGTGATCATCTCCTTCTCCTTTCCTTTGTCCACCATCTCTCTTTCCTTTGTCTCCTCCGTTGAAGATGGATATGCATCTCTAGTGAGTCTGCCTCTTGTAAACTTTGGAGGTATCTCGAGAGTGGATGGTCGCCTCACCCGTCCACTCACTATTCCCCAAAACCTTTTGTCATATAGAGCTCCTGTCATCATACTTTTCAAATATATGAAGCCAACTCCATTGAATATGGGTACCCTAGATGGTGGGCCCATAACCTGCAACTCTGAGACCTCCATAAGACCTCAGAGTAAGCAACTCACACGAAGCCTCTAGGATAACCCTAACCCCTTTGTTTTTCAGCACGATTAAAAGCCACACTGGCAAACAAAAGCTCTTACCACCTTCACCCTTGTGAAGGCAAGACTCCTTTGAGTCGATAGCAAAAAGAATCTCTGAATTTGCTCCCCTGAGCAATAGGTATGGAGGGTCAAAGTTTACCTTTTGTACAGAAGCTCTCTGGGAGAGAGGGTCGTATCTTCCAATTTTTCTAAGTCTTATCTCTCTCTAAAACTCTATCTACTTGTGTACGACACCAATCATATTACACTGCCGTACATAAAAGTACAGTTGCCGGTGTACTTTATGAATGGAATTTGTACAACATGGCCTAAATGTTGACACATGTCATATCTGGATTCGGTCCTGTAATTCCTGGAGATGCCACGATCCAACGTAATCGTGCCACGTGTCATCCGATATGGCGATGACAACAAACTGTTGAGAATCTCTTCCGCGATCTCGACTTTCTTTTTGGCCGTCCGATTGAATGCAAATTTCAATCGTAGCCCTTATAAATGCTTTTGCGGAATTTGTTTCTTAAAAGAAACATAATATGCTGTACTTGTTTCTTGTCCATACCAAAATCCGTACGTTTACATAACGAGATCTATGTAACTCTAAACATCCGCCGTTAAATGAATTTTCCTACGTGTTAACATTTAAATAAATATCAAACCCTATAGTATGTATCGAAACTGCTAGACTTAACGGTTAAGGCTACCGACTACCGGCGTTCTGACGATCCGCAAGTACCAAGATCAAATCATGTTACCGACATACACCTTTTAGTAAATAAGCCTACCTATCTGTAAATTAACTAATCTATTTCCCGTAAACCTCTGGATAGCCTAGGTAGCCATGGCTCTAGCTTCCTCTCCAACTTCTTAGTGACTGCAACAAGTGTGGGAGTTGGAGAGAGAAGGTAGAGGCAAACTTCCTCGGCTTCTTTCTATATTCCAATTTAGACATAAAAAATAATAAAATAACCATCGATTTTTACACGGAGCAAAATTCTCCTCGTAGTCAATTCCCTCTTTTTGGGAAAATCCCTTTGCCACTAACCGAGCCTTGTAGCGCTCAATGGTGTTATCCGGGTTGATTTTCAGCTTAAATACCGACTTACATCCAATTGGCTTCCTCTCAGAAGGACAATCCACCAATTCCCATGTATTGGTCGCCATAATTGAGGCCATCTACTCATTATTGGCTGTCTTCCACCGATTTCTTTCGGGACAAGTCATTGCCTCATTATAAGTTTGAGGTTCATCGGGGTGAGACAGTTTGGTAACCTTATTGTTATCTTGTCTCTCTTGCAGTCTTTTGCTACTTCTTCTTCCTCCCTCAAACTCGATTGCCGGAATAGATGGCTCTCTGGGATTATCCCGAACAGTTTCTAGTTCTCTCCTATCCCTTGATTTTAGGTCGATTTCCACCACGTCTTCCGCTTTGATTGGAGTTATTACTAGGGGTTCCACATTTGAGTCCTTCTCAATTTGAACCGTACGTGTAAGATCATCATCTTTTTGAAATCCTGGATAGTTAGGAATCTCAAAGTCATCAGAATTTTCTGACTCAAATCTGATTTTGACTGTCTTTGTATGCTTAAAGGGATCTATAGATTTTCCTTCATCCATAACCACTAGGATAATATCCTCTCTTTTGAGATCATAGACTCTATATCCTTTTACATCTTTATCACATCCTAGTAGATATCTTGGTTTTTTTTTTTGGTGTATATTCCAGTTTGACCGATCTGTGTCTAAACTATATACTTCACTACCGAAAACCTTTAAGCGTGAAACGATTAGTTTTCGGCCTATCCATCTCTCATAAGGTGTTTGGCCTTTTACTGTTGAAGTAAGAACTCTATTCTTGAGATAATTTGCACAATTTATTGATTCGGCCCAAAACTTCTTTATGATCTTCTTACCTGACAGCATACTCCTAGCACTATCACTCAGTGTTCTATTGAATCTTTCAGCTACACCATTCTGCTCGGGATTTTCAGGAACTGTCTTTTGGTGTTGCACTCCATCTTCTCTAAAAAAATCCTCAAACTGGTTAGTGGTATACTCTCCACCATTGTCACTCCTTACTCTCTTGATTGAGGTTTCATGAAGTTTTTCACTCCATGCTTTATATTGTTTAAAACATTCCTGAGCCTCTGACTTATTTTTCAAAAAATACACCCTAGAATACCGAGACCAATCATATGTGATTGTTATCATAAATCACTTCCCCCAGGGTGATGGCACTCTGGCCGGCCCCCAAATATCTGTGTGTACAAAATCTATAATCTTTTCTCTCTTATAGGTGGCAGTTTTTGGGAAGTGTAACCTGTGTGCTTTACCTTAAGCACATCCACTACAATCATCTAGATTCTCACTTTCACCGAACTGAATCCCTTCCACTACTCCCAACTTTTTCATCTCTCTTAACTTATCTAGATTTACATGCCCAAGCCTCTTATGCCACAACATTATATCATGAACACCAAAATAATAAAGTTTCTTCTTTTAATTGCTTAAAATCAGCCTAAACATCCCTTGGCTACCTTTTTCAGCAGTGAAATAAACTTCCTCCTCAAAACTAGCAGTAAAGACTCCTTTCCTAGTGCGAGTATCAAAACCCTTATCATCTAATAAAGACGTAGCGATGAGGTTTTTGTTCAGCTGCGGAATAAACAATACATTGGAGAATGTAACTATGGATGTCTTTCCTTCTACTAACACTTTTGGATCTATTGATCCTACAAGAGTAGTAGTGACTATTCGCTCATCCCCGTACTCTATCTCTACGGTGGGAATCTTTCTTATCTTAGTGAACAGGTGTTTATCTTTACATATATGCATGGATGCACCTGAATCTACAATCCAGCCTTCTTCTCCTTTCAATCCACCGAAAGCACATTTATGCTTTTGTGGAATTTCAACCTCATTTTTCGCTTCCAACTCCTCATCCAATAGGAGTTCATCGTCCTCATCCTCGGATTCCGCCTCATGCACCTGTGTCACAAGGGCTTTTTTCTTTCCTCTCAAGGGTCCACGTCTGCCCCTCTTTTAACTGCAGCTCGGTTAACTTAGTGCATTCAACCATATTGTGCGCGGGTTTTTTACAAAAATGGCACAACCCTTGGGAGTCCTTGGTCCGAATTCCTCGGTCTGATTTTTCTGCCCCTCCCCTCGATAATTTCCAACCTGTTTTTCTGGAATCATTGTTTGTCCAATCGGGCCTAGTTGCCAAAGCTTGACTCTTTCCTCCCCTTTGGATCTCAATTGTATTCTCCGGAACGAGATTCAACCCTACCACTAAATGCCAAATCCACCTTGAGTTCGCCAAGTCTTTTACACGGTTGACTATGTTCTCGAAATCATCGGACAACTTTATCAGTAAACATTCCACCACTATCTAGTTCCATGATAAGTGTAGCAAGCTCATTGCAAAAATCCAACATCTTTCCTCTTTTGTATTCATACTCCTTAACTTTCTAATCAACCAACTGTTGTTGCTTAATCGGATCACTTCAGTACATCTGTATGAGAGCCATTCAAAGATCGGATGCCCTTTCTACCTGCAAATGATGACATGCAATTACTTGAGTAAGATGGCGGAGGATGAAGTGCTTTGCCGCCATATTGTTGAAGTCCCAAGTATCAATATCATTCTCCTCGCTCCTCGGAATAGGTGACATGAATGTCGAACCTGTTGCTATTGGTGTGGTTGTCTCTTTCTCCTTTTCTTTGTCCACCACCTCTCTTTTTTTGTCTCCTCTGTTGAAGATGGATCTGCATCTCTAGTGAATCTGCCTCTTGTAAATCTTGGAGGTATCCCAAGACTAGATGGATGCCTCACCCGTCCACTGACTATTCCCCAAAACCGTTTCTCACATAGAGCTCCTGTCATCATACTTTCCCAGTATATTAAGCCAGCTCCATTGAATATGGGCACCCTAGATGGTGGGCCTATAACTTGCGATTTTGAGACCTCCATAAGACCTCAGAGTAGGTAGCTCTCACGAAGCCTCTAGGATAACCCTGACCCTTTTGTGTTTCAGCAAGAATAAATGACACCCTGACCAAAAAAAACTCTAACTACCTTCACCGGTGTGAAGGTAAGACTTCCCTGAGTTTATAGCAAAAAGAATCCGTGAATTTGCTCCCCCAAGCATTAAGTTATGAACGGTCAAAGTTGACCTTTTGTACAGAAGCTCACTGGGAGAGAGGGTCCAATCTATAAAAATTTTCTAAGTCCTTTCTCTCTCTAAAACTCTATCTATTGAAGTACGGCACCAATCATAATAGTGTATCGTACATAAAGGTATAGGTACAGGTGTACTTTCTGTACGGCCATTGTACGACATGGCCAATAAGTTGACACATGTCATTTTGGATTCGTTCGTGGAATCCTCGTAGATGCCATAATCAAATGTGATTGTGCCACGTGGCGATTCATGTGACGTCGTCCCCAAACCGCCAAAAAGCCATTCTGCGATCTCGGCATGCTTCGTGGCCGTGCGATTTAGCCGGATTACAATCGTGGCTGTCATAAATACTTGCGCAATATTTTTTTCGCCTTCGAAACAAAATGCGCGAGATTTGTTTCAGATTTGCGTACGCCGTACATTACAAACTATATCTATGTCAAAATATCCCGTTGAATGAAATAGCCTACGTTTTAACATTTAAATAACTACTAAACCCTATATCATATATCTCCGGTTTAGACCAGATGGCTAAGGCTACCGGCTACTGGCTGCCTTGGCTGCCTTGACGGACGACAGGTACCAGTTTCAAATCCTAGGTCCGCCAAGATCATTTTGGTAAAATCTACCAACCTAATATCTGTCCCCGTTGGGATAGCATAGGCGGCCATGGCTCTATCTCCCTCTCTAACTTTCAGTGACTAGGACAAGTGTGGGAGCTAGAGAGAGGAGTTAGAGGCATGCTGCCTTTGCTTCTTTTTTGAATTTTACAAAACCTATAAAATACTAAAATAACCTTTTATTTATACAAGTAACACAAACTTAAAAAAAAGGGGTTACTAAAATAGGAGTTGAAGGAAGTAAAGGGCACCCGGAAGTGGATGAGGAAGTGGAAGGACCTGAAAATAGTGTGGTTATCGAAGATAGTGTGGAAAAAAAAAGAGGGAAAAAGATTCGGTTTTTGTGTCTTTCTTGTGATAGATTGAAGCGTGAAAATAACTTAGAAGGGGATAAGAATCTCGAAGAAAGAGGAGTAAAAGGAAGTGAAGTACACTTAAAATTGGATGCTGAAATTTGTTTAGATGTAGAACATATGGAACTGAAAACAAAACTGAAAAAAAGGCCGAGAAAAGATGATAAGATAATCAATGTAACGAGGAGAATGATGATAGAGAAAATGGTGGATTAGCACAAAATGAGAAAACACAAAAAGATAATAGAAAGATAATAGTGTCGTTGAAGAGCAAAGGAATGAGAATGGAAAACCTTAGGATAATAACTCTAAAGGGGAGTGGTAAAACTACGGAAAAAACCAAAAATTAGTTAGAAGAATCTCACTTTATAGAGGTAATGGGGAGGCAACCCATGGGAAAGGTAGAAAGTCTATGAAGAAACAAGAATGCTGTAAGAAAACAAGAAAAAGATACAGATTAAGAAAGATCAGCTGGAGAAGACACAACCTCCAAAGACGACCACACAAACGACCAGAAAAGCCATCTTTTAGGGGGAAAAACTTGAAGACTTCTATGGGAAAACTTACATTTAAACAAGCCAAAAAAAATGATGCTGATTAAGGGTTTGCAAAATATAATATTTACAAGTGTAGAATGGCTAGGAGTTAAACCATCCAAAACTTAGGAGGAGTGTTGTTTTTGTGAAGTTTTGGATGTTAGTAGTGGAGGTTGTGAGAGGGAATTTCCGAACTTAGACTATTTTCTAAGTCCTTGCTTTAGTGTGTACCTAAATTATAGTTGACAGCTCTATAGACTTAGTGCAGTACTGAGTCTTAAGCTTTAGGGGAGTGTTGTGATTTGAAAGCTTTAGTACTCAGTAAATAGGTTAGTGAGAGAGGGATTAGTACTTAGAATATTTTTGAGTGTAAAACACTTTAGAACTGACCCCTAATAGTGTTACATTAGTATAAGGATAATAGAGTGTATCGTACTTCTACAGGGACACGCGTTGGCACATGTGGACTTTGCAGGTATTTTGGAATGGCGTCGACACTCACATAGACGTGTCGAATGTCAAACGAGCGGATTCGCAGATCGGACGGACAAAGTTTAGACCGGACATCCGGTAAATGTACTGTACGAATTCAGTATGGAACGTTGATTCGAATCGTGTCGATAGACGCCATTCGCGCGAGACTACAAGTGACGAAGTAAGCGTACGCACTCAAGTGCTTCGTACCGTACAACAACAATCGGCTAGACTTATATGAACTATGTTGACAAAGCATCGCTAACATCATTTGTACGGACAGGTATCAATAAATATTTGGAAAAAAACTGTTTGTATTTTAGTATATAATAAAATAGTGTTCCACTGTTCCATTTAACGGCAGGTTGCAATTAGGGTTTTGACGTACCTCAAGTACATTAGACGTACATTATTTTATTGTGTACAATACATAGTGACAGGTGTAGCTCCAAGATTAGTGTAGGACCTAGTTAAATACTCTGCTACTATAAACTTGTATGACTTAGATTATTTTTAGCATCACAATTGAGTTTATCAAAGTTATGGCAGGTTGTTTTTCTACAACTTTGACCTGATGGTGTGATCACCCTGATTAAAGTTTTTGTATAAAACTTTGTGGTTATATTTGATGACTTAGATTTTTTTTTTTTATAAAGTTTCATATGTTTTGTCCATTCAGTAGAATTCTGTGAGAAGTCTACTTGGTTAGTTTGATAAGCTGTCAGTTTTTTTTAGGAAACTCTCGAGCTCGTATCTTTTGAATTCCTTTGTGGACAAGGCTGTAATTTTGGGAAGTTATAGTGTCTAGTATATACTATATACTGGTGCAGTTTGAATTGTTTTTATTAAATGTGTTGTCTGAAACACAACTTTTTGGGGTAGCCTGTGGGTGTTTTCTGTGAGTAATCCATGGCTGAAATAGGCTATGGACAACAATTTCAACGGCTTATTTTAAAATCCGATTTAGTCGGACGGCCATGATAAGCATCGACGTCCCGAGAAGGACGTTTTGGTGGTTTTCAGACGCCGCCACTCCAAACTACACGTGGCAACATCTTACGGGATTTACAGAATCTCTAGAGCGCACGATAACAATAATAAGTCTGGATGTGATAGATGTCATTGGTATAGCCATGCCGTACAAATGTGGTACAGAAAATACTCCAGAACACGTACTTTATGTACGGTATAGTCTCGTGGTTGGTGCGTACCTCATTACTAGAGGGTTTATAGAGGGGTTTTAGAACTTAGGAGAAATAGTAGGTAGCCGCCTCTATCTGAGTTAGCTTCTATACAAAAGGTTAACTTTGACCAGCCATAACTAATTGCTCAGTGGAGCAAATTGAGAGATTCTTTTTGTTGCTGCTCAGGGGAGCAAATTGAGAGATTATTTTTGCTGCAGACTCTAAGGAGTCTAGGCTACATAGAGGTGTAGTTGGTCAAATATTTTGACTGCCAGGGTGGCAGTATTTGTAAGGGAAAGTCAAAGTGGGGGAATGTGTCCAATTACTCATATTCTAACTTTGCATTTTGTTGGGGAACTACGCACATAGATTTTCTACTTTCACAGGGGTGAAGCCCTATTGGTGTTCTGACTGTCAAGGTGATTATCATTTGGGTTGCATCAACTTGAAGTCGGCACTATCTAGATAAGATTATTTGGATCTTGGATTTATGTGAGGGAATGGAGCTCACATAATTTCATCTCCCTTCTCGCCCCCCACCGCCCCCGCACTAAGCGGGCTCGAATGGGGAGAGGGGGGCGGGTTCCAATATTGTTTTTTTCCTTTATGTCATTTCTATATATCGCGATAGAAATATATTGAATTATAAGCCGATATATATAGTTTCGTGATCTCTATTGGTGCACAAAATATATAGCTTACTAAAAGCATCTAGGATACTTTTGTGTACCCCTCTTGTCCTTAGAACAACTTCCACCCTAGCAAACAATAACTCTCACTGCCTCCTTGTGAAAACTAGAATCCCATGAGCCAAAATAAATAAAAATCAGTAAAAAACGCCCAACAAGGCGATTAATTATGAAGTGGCAAAGATGTCAATATTTATACAAGATCTCACAGAGAGAGAGGCGGCTACCCATCAAAAATCTGAGTCCCAAAACCCCTCTCTAAGCCCCCTAGTATTGGAGTGTGGAACCAATCAGAATATTATACTGTTGTTCTGTGACAACTGGAGCAGTATCAACTGCCACTAAATCACAAGCCATTATAGAACCAAAAGGGAAAGCACTCAAGATACCGACTTTGACCTACTTCTTAAAGCAGTCAATATGGTTAAATGGCCCTTAACTACACCAGAGAACATTTTACTGCGTGTGCTGACAACTCACAAAGTTTCAAGCAAAACGCCCAATTTAACTAAGAGATATAGGCCAAATAATATCCTTTAATATGTGCAAAATGTGCCCTTTGAAACCTTGTACAAAGAAAACATAAAAATACTAAGTCCTTGAATTTGTACTTATACATTCTTTAACTACCTATCTAGCGAATCACATCACTGTAAAGAATATTACGGTACTTTTTAACTCTACTCTAAAGTAATCTAACTAGGTACGTGATATACGTTAAATTAGTCAACGGTGCGTCTACTGTTCCGTTCAAAAGGACAAACCCTAATTGTCTACGAACGACTTTTACTAACTGTACATAATAATATACAATTACACGTGAAGACAAACTCCCGTTTCCATAAAGCTATCACCGACATTCAAACTTTACACGTGACGAGATCCGTCGGGTCATAGTGGTTCACATTCAGATTTTGGTTAATCTTTGTAGGCCCGATCTTGTCTATCGAACGGTATGTCATAAAAACGTATAGCGTGCCATTTCGATTTTTTTTTTTTTTACTTAGATTTCGTCCGATGTGATTTATTTAAATTTGTACAGTCTATATTGTCAAAGTACACTAATTTTGATACATGTCTGAATTTGTTGTAAGTCATGGAGTTTTCCTCTCACATAATATAGAGAGGACTAAAGCTTTTAAAACCAACATGTACAGTACAGAAGGGTACTCCGGCCGATGTACTTCTTGTACAACCTCTGTACGACATGACCATGGAAGGGACTCCTTTCACTCTTAGAATTGTCTTTATGTTTTTCGCAAATTCTAGTAAAATTTGGCAGAATGCCACGTGGCGTTTGGTGACTGTTGTTCCACGGCCACAGGAGTAAGTGGAGCAGCAACAATAGTAGTAGAAGTAGACATAATTCACTCATAGATGCTTAACAAGAATCCTACCCAAGAGTTGTTTTCTACAGCTCACCAAATTTGACACAAAGGTCCAAACTGATTCAAACTATACCACACTATAAAATATCACAAAGTTTGACAACTCTCAAAGTTTCAGCCCAATTGATTGAACATACAACAAGATATACAACTTAGAAGTTTCCCACAAAAAAACTAGTAAATTACACATACTCGAACTCTGGATACATCAAATGTGCTAAGTCCAAAGTCTTATACTCGTAGTGAGTTCCTACTTCTAGTTGTCCTATTACATAGTGTTGTACCTTTGGTACAAATGTTATTGAGAGATACGTCCAAAATCCTAACTGCCACTAAGATCAAGTACTCCAAATCATGCGAAAGCTAATTCTGCCACTGTATAATCAGTATTACTAAGAGGTCAATACAATTACTTGCTGCCCGCTTAATTACTATTGTCCCAATGAGTTCATCCAGATGTTGTGAAGACACCTGCCAACAAATCACTATGAACCACGTCCATTCACTTGATTCAGATCAACCGCACATGCGTTGTCTCGTTTCGAATAATTTTCAACGTAACCGCAGCTGCATCACCCCGTACTAAATAACCGCAACTGCTTTGTCCCATCTGCGTCGTTGCTGCTTTGTCTCGTTTAATGAGTGACAAGCATATGTGAATGTCGATGCCATTCCGAAATACCTGTTTTGTACTTAAGTGACGACGCATGTCTTTTATGTTATATTTTACTATCTTTCTGCCGTCACACTAATTTACTGAGACTTAAAGCTTTCCAAAAACAACACTCCCCTAAAGCTTTAGACTCAGTGTATCAACATGGCTGCGATGTCAAGAAGCGCAGCTGCGTTGGTGTACTAGCTCAGTATGGCAGCATAACAACGCAACAAATTTACCTAGTTCCACTGCATCCTAATGTAGGACTTAGCGCAGTATGGCACCATAACAACGCACCAACTCAGCTAGCCACTTAGTCCCATTGCATCCCCACAATACTTCAACTTAGAAGCAAAAAGAGCTTTAATCAACAATCATTTTTGCATGTGGCAGATAACATAATTTAATTACCTAGGAAAACAACTTTTTGGTGTTTACTCTTGAAGCAATAACTTGGGTTAGAGGGAATGGCAATGGCAGCTTGGTTATCACACCAGATCAGCAGTGGACCAACATGCATGTATCCCAATTCTTGCAATATGGATTTCACCCATAATAGTTCTTTGAGGGCCGAGCTTGCTTCCATGTATTCTGAATCCATTGTCGATTGTGCCGTAACCTTTCGAAGTTTGATGCTCCAGCAGCAAGTCCTATTCCCAAGCTGCAGAACGAATCCCGTGGTGGATTTCTGGCTTGGCTTGTCGCCATAGCTTGCATCACTCTATGTTTGCAGCTTCACTTCTCCTCCGCCTAGTGTGAGTTTGATGTCTTTAGTTCCTGTCAAATATCTTAAGACTCTCTTTGCTGCATCACGGTCAAATTTTATAGGATTTTCTAGACTTCTGCTCACTACCCCAACTACTGCAGCAATATCAAAACGGGTACAATTCATGAAATATATTAAACTTCCCGTTATTTGTCAGTAAGGTATTAGTGTCATACAATCATCCTCCCCTGACTCTAAATACTCACTAACAATAACACTTGGTTTTGTCTCTTCTCCCTCTAACTTATGCCGAAACTCCATTGGAGTTACACATCCTTTTGCCCCCCGCTTTCCATTCTTATCTAACATGTTTCCAATAGCCTTATTTTGATTCAATTATATTAATCACTTATTTCTATCCTTTTCTTCCTGAATACCTAGAATATATTTCGCGTCACCGAGGTCTTTCATCTCAAATCGTGAATTTAATGCAGTTTTGATTTTATTAATTTCAACCATTAATTTGCTAATTAGTAGTAAATCATCTATATACACTAATCCCTCCTCACCCTTTAGAACGTAAATAGAATGATTAGAACTTATCCTTTGAAATCCTAAGCTAGTTAAGAATTTGTCAAGCTTCAGATTCCATGGCTTAGCGACCTGTTTTAGAGCGTACAACGATTTTAACAATTTGCATACTAAGTGCTCTCTTCTTGGCTTTGCATACATTTCAAGCTGCTCCATGTAAATGGTCTCTTCTAGCTCTTCATGTAACAAGGCCGTTTTTACATCCATTTGATGTATTTTTATATCTTCTATAGCATTTAGGGACAGCAAGATCGTAACTGTCGGAAATCTTACAACCGGAGAAAAAGTTTATTCAAAGTCAATTCCTTCTTTTTGATTATGCCCCTTTGCCACAAGCCTAGCTTTTTATCTTTCAATGGTGTGATCGAGATTTAACTTCAACTTGAATACCCATTTGCTGCCGATCGCTTTTTGGTTGGGAGGAAGATCCACAAGCTCCCATGTCTGAGCTTCCATGATCGACTTGATTTCGTCATTGGCTGCCTCGATCCATTGATGTCGTTCTGATGATGAGAAGGCCTCTCAAATGGTTAAAGGCTCCCTTGAGGCCGTAGAGTAAGCAAAGTAGGAGTTTGCTTGCAGCCGAATAGTGGATCGTCGTCCCCCCGGAAATTTTGAGGCTGAAATGGTCGGATCACTCGTATTTCTCTTTTGTCTTTGTGTAGAATCCGTAGGATTTGAAATCTGGTCACCGGGCCGAAACTGAAATTGTTGACGAACTTGGTTAGTTACAGACATTGGTGTCACCACCAGATGTCTGTGCATCGGTGTGACAATCTCTTGTTTGCAGCCTAAAATGACATACTCTTGTACTTTTTGCTGCCTTTGTTGCACTCTCATTTTAAATAAATCTATCAAGTCAAGCTCATCTTTTACAATAAAATTTTGTGCTGTTTTTATATTTTCTTTTTCTCAAATACAAAGACTTTATACCCTTTGGAGTGATCATCATACCCCAACAAAATACCCGATAGTCCTTTCGATTCCATTTTCCATCTGTCTTTAGATGTATTTAAAATAAAGCATTTGCTACAAATTGTAGAAATTAATGGTCCTTTTAAAGTATTTTCTAGGTCTAAAAAGAAATATAGAAAGAAGATGAGGCAGTCTTTCTCTAACTTCTCTCTCCAACTCTCAAACTTGTCGTAGTCATTGAGAAATTGGAGAGGAAGGTAGAGCCATGGCTACCTAGGCTATCCAGAGGTTTATGAGATATAAATATTAGTTTATTTACCATTAAGGGTTTATTTACTAAAAGAATATTTGATGCCTCCAGGATTTGATCTAGGTACTTGCCAGACGGTATGCAGCCGATAGCTGGTAGCCTTATCGGTTAGGTCTAGACCTAGTGATACGTACTATAGGGTTTGATATTTAGTTAAACATTAATACGTAGGATTATTCATTTAACTGAAATTGTTTACGGGAGACATATATCCATTAATATAAAAGAGCGGATTACAGTACGTATGAGAATTTGGCGCATTTATTTCTTTAGCAAAACGAATACCGCGGATGTATTTATTACGGCTACGATTAAATGTGAATTTAATAGGACGGCCGGAATTAAACGCCGGGATCGCAGAAAAGGATTTCGGCTGTTTTTGGTCATCGCCATATCGGATGACACGTGGTGGAATGACATTGGATCGCGGCATCTCCGAGGATTAAAGGAGCGAATCCGAATATACCACCTGTCGACATTTAGGCTATGTCATACAGTGTTCGTACAGAAAGTACATTGACAGCTGTACTTTTGTGTACGGAAGTGTAATCTGATTGGCTCCGTACATCAGTAGATAGAGTCTGTGAGATAGATAGGACTTAGAAAAATTAGGAGATAGGACCCTCTCTCCAGAGAGCTTCTGTACAAAAGGTCAATTTTGACCCTCCATAACTTACTGCTCAGGGGAGCAAATTCAGAGATTCTTTTTGCTATCGACTCAAGGGAGTCTTGCCTTCAAAGAGATGAAGTTGGTCAGAGTTTTTGTCTGCCAGGGTGGCAATTGTTCTCGCTGAAACACAAAGGGGTCAGGGTTATCCTAGAGGCTTCTTAGAAGTTGTCCATTCTGAGGACTTATAGTGGTCTCAGAGTTTCACGTTATGGGCCCACCCTCTAGGGTACCAATCTTTAATGGAACTTGATTCATGTACTTGGAAAGTATGATGATAGGAGCTCTATGCGAAAAAAGGTATTGGGGTATAGTGAGTGGACGAGTGGGGCATCCATCAAGTCTTGGAATTCCTCCAGGGTCTGAAGGAAGCAGATTCACAAAGAAAGCAGGTCCATCTTCAACGGAGGAGACAAAAGAACGAGAGGTGGTGGACAAATGAGCGGAGAAGGAGACGACCACACCTATAGCAATTGGTTCAGCATTCATGTCACCTATTCCGAGGAACGAGGAGAATGATACTCAAACCTAGGATATCAACAATATGGCGCCAAAGCACTTCATCCTACGCCATCTTACTGAAGGACTTGAATGTCCTCATTTCCAGGTAGAAACAACATCCGATCTATGGATGGCTGTCAAAGAGATGTACCGAAGTGGTACGATTCAGCAACAACAGTTGGCTGATCAGAAAGTTAAGATATATGTATATAAAGTGGGGAAAATGTTGGATTTTTGCAATGAGCTTGCTACACTCTTCATGGAGCTAGAGAGTGCGAAAAAGATTTTAGTGAAAAAGAAAAGGTTAACTGTTTACTGATGAAGTTACCCGATGAGTTCGAGAACATAGTCAACCGTGTTCAGGACTTGCCAGACTCAAGGTGGATATGGAACTCAGTGGTAGGGATGATTCTCGTTTGGGAGAATACGATTGAGATCTGAAGGGAAGGAAAGAGTGGCCAAGCCTTGGCAACTTCGACCGATTGGAGGAACAAGGATTCCCGAAAACCGGTCTGAAACTATGGGGGAAGGGAGCAGAAAAATCAGGCCAACGAGTTCGGACTAAGGGCTCCCAAAGGTTTATGTCATGTTTGTAAGAAATCGGGCACTATATGGCAGTGTGCACTAAGCTAACCGAGCTTCGATTAAAGGAGGGGCAGACCGATGGTACCCCGAGAGGAAAGAAAAAGGCCCTTGTGACACAGGTACATGAGGCGGAATCCGAGGACGAGGACGATGAGCTTCTTTTGGATGAGGGGTTGGAGGCGAAAAACAAGGTCGAAATTCCACGAAGGCATAAATGTGCTTACGTGGATTGAAAGGTGAAGCAGGCTGGATTATAGATTCGAGTGCCTCCATGCGCATGTGTAAAGATAGGCACCTATTCATTTAGATAAGAAAGATTCCCACCGTAGAGATAGAGTATGGGGATGGGAGGATAGTCACCACTACCCTTATAGGATCGGTAGATCTAAAAATGTTAGTAGAAGGAAAGACATCCATAGTAACATTCTCTGATGTATTGTTCATTCCGGAGCTGAACAAAAACCTCATCTCTACATCTGTATTAGATGATAAGGGTTTTTTTACTAGCACTAGGGAAGGAGTCTTTACTGTTAGTTTTGAGAAGGATGTCTATTTCATTGCCGAGAAAGGTAGCCATAGGATGTTTAGGCTGATTTTAAGTAATGAAATGAAGAAACCATATTATGCTGGTGTTCATGATATTATTATGTGGCATAAGAGGCTTGGGCATGTGAATCTAAAAAAGTTAAGAGAGATGAAAATGATGGGAGTGGTGGAAGGGATTCATTTCAATGAGAGTGATAATATGAGTGATTGTAGTGGATGTACTCAAGATAAAACACACAGATTACACTTTCCTAAAACAGCCACCTATAAAGGAGAAAAAATTCTAGATCTAGTCCACACAGATATTTAGGGACCGGCTAAAGTGCCCTCACTGGGGGGGAAGAGATTTATGATAACTATCATTGATGATTGGACTCGATATTCCCAGGTGTATTTTTTGAAAAACAAGTCCGAAGCTCAGGATTGTTTTAGACAATATAAAGCATGGAGCGAAAAACTCCATGAAACTCTAATCAAGAAAATAATGAGTGATAATGGTGGAGGGTATACTTCTAACAAGTTTGAGGATTTTTTGAGGGAAGATGGGGTCCAACACCAAAATACAGTTCCAAAAAACGCGGAACAGAATGGGGTAGGTGAAAGGTTAAATAGAACACTAAGTGATAGTGCTAAAAGTATGTTGTCAAATAAGAAGATAGGAAAAAGGTTTTGGGCAAAAGCAAGTAACTGTGCTAATTACCTCAAAAATAAAGTTCTTACTTCAGCTATAAAAGATCAAACACCTTATGAGAGATGGACAGGCCGGAAACCAGACTTATCTCACTTAAAGGTTTTTGGCAGTCAAGTATTTAGTCTAGATACTGATCGGTCTAATTGGAAGCTACATCCTAAAGGAAAACAGGGATACTTATTAGGATATGATGAGGATGTTAAAGGATATAGAGTTTATGAACTAAAAAGGGAAGATATAATCTTAGTAAAGCATCTAGTAGTTATAGATGAAGGAAAGTCTGTGGATCCCTTCAAATATACAAAGTCAGTAAAAATCAGATTTGAGTCAGAAAATTCCGATGACTTTGAGCTTCCTAACTATCCAGGTTTTAGAGAAGATGACATTCTTGCAGGTACAAATCAGACCGGAAAGGACTCAGCTGTGGAAACTCTTGTAACTTCTCTACCCGAAGCGGAAGACGTGGTGGAAATTGATTCTGAATTAAGGGACGGGGGAGAAGCCGAGATTGTTCGAAAGTATCCACGAAAACCATCTATTCCGGCCTCAGATTTTGAGAGAGAAAGGAGAAGTAGCAAAAGATTGGAAGAAAAACAGGTTAATAACAAGGTAACAAAACTATCTCATCAAGATGAACCCCAGAGTTATGGAGAGGCGATGACTTGTCCAGAAAAGAACCGGTAGAAGACAGCCATCAATGAGGAGATGGCCTCAATTATAGCAACCGATACTTGGGAGCTGGTGGATTGTCCACCTAACCAAAAATGAATCGGTTGTTAGTGGGTTTTCAATTTAAAACTGAACCCAGATAACACAATCGAGCGCTAAAAGGCCAGATTAGTGGCAAAGGGATTTACACAAAAGGAAGGAATTGACTACGAGGAAACCTTTGCCGCGGTAGTCAAATTTCCCTCTGTCCGCATACTTCTCAGTCAGGCAGCAGCGGAAGACATGGAAGTGCACCAGATGGACATCAAGACAACCTTTTTGCATGAAAAATTGAAAGAGGGGATCTTCATGCGATAACCCGAAGGGTTTGTGGAGGAAGGAGAGGAGAGTAAGGTATACCGACTGATTAAATCTCTTTATGGTTTGAAACATGCGCCTCGACAGTGGAATAAGAAGCTTGATGAGTTTTTTACAGGTCTGGGATATATCCGGATAAGCTCACATCACTCAATCTATGTTTTTGAAGATGAGGAAGGTTTTATATTTATTGCAATTTATGTTGATGATTTGCTTGTTTTAAGTTAATCAATGGAAAAAATTAATAAACTCAAATCAGATCTTAAGGGGAGATTTGAAATAAAGGATATGGGGGAAGCAAAATATATTTTGGGAATTCAAGTAGAAAGTGACCGAAAAAGAAAGAGTATAAGATTGACTCAAAAAGAAGCAATAGGGAACATGCTTGAAAAATTTCAGATGGATAAAGCTAATAGTTGTACAACTCCAATGGAGTTGAAGAAGGGAAGTGAGGGGAGTGAGGAAGAAAGAGTCATAGTCTAGACGAGGAATTATCTCCTGAAGAACAGAAGTTCATGCAGACTATTCCTTACAGGCAAGTAGTGGGAAGTCTAATCTATTTTATGAATTGTACCCGGCCGGATTTAGCTGCAGCTGTAGGAGTGCTGAGTAGAAGTCTAAATGCTCCCACTAAGAAGGATTGGGAGGCAGCTAAGAGAGTCCTTAGATATTTGTTAGAAACTAGGGATCTATGGTTGCATTTGGGTGGGGAGAATACTGACATCGCTACTTGGAGTGATGCCAGTTATGGTGATGCTCCGATGAGGAGATGTACTTCGGGATTTGTATTATATGTGGGTGATGGGGCTTGCTGTTGGAGTAGCAAACAGCAAAAAGTTATTGCTCAGTTCACGATGGAGGCTGAGTATATGGCCTCTTGCTCTGCTGTAAAAGAATTGATGTGGGTCAAGTCTTTGCTTGGTGAGCTTGGTCACCTTAAGAGTGGTGTGCAGAAAATATTTTGTGATAATCAGGCAGCAATCGCTATTTCTACCAATCCTAAACATCATTTTAAAGCCAAACACATGAACATTAGACTCAACTCTGTTAGAGAGAAAGTAGAAAACAAAATAATCAGTTTAGAGTACTCACCAGATAGTGAGATGGTAACATATATGATGACCAAATCTGTGCCTTCCCCTAAGCTAATTTTCTGCAGGGAGAAGTGTGGTTTGAAATTAAAGATTGACTAGAAAATAAGGGGAGTGTAGAAATTAATGGTCCTTTAAAAGTATTTTCATGGTCTAAATACAAATATAGAAAGAAGCGGAGGCAGTCTACCTCTAACTTCTCTCTCTTACTCTCTAACTTGTCGCAGTCACTGAGAAATTGGAGAGGAAGCTAGAGCCATGGCTACCTAGGCTATCCAGAGGTTTACGTGATATAAATATTGTTTATTTACCATTGGGGGTTTATTTTTCTAAAAGAATATGTGATGCCTCCATCATTTGATTCTGGTACCTGCCGGACGGTAAGCTGCCGGTAGCCGTTAGCCTTATCCGTTAAGTCTAGACCTAGTATTACGTACTTTAGGGTTTGATATTTAGTTAAAAATTAATACGTAGAATTATTCATTTAACTGAAACTGTTTACGAGAGACAAAGATCCATAAAAGTAAAAGTACGGATTACAGTACGGATAAGAAATGAATACTATGCATTTATTAATTTAGCGAAACAAATACCGCGTATGTATTTATTACGGCTACGATTAAATGTGAATTAAATCGGACGGCTGGAATTAAACGCCGAGATCGCGGAAAAGGATTTCGACGGTTTTTGGTCATCGCCACATTTGATGACACGTGGCATAATGACAATGCATCGCGGCATCTCCAAGGATTAAGGGAGCGAATCTTGATATACCACGTGTCGACATTTAGGCCATATCATACAGTGTTTGTACAGAAAGTACACCGGCAGCTGTACTTTTGTGTACGGAAGTGGAATATGATTGGCAACGTTCATTGGTAGATAGAGTCTGTGAGAGAGATAGGACTTAGAAAAATTAGGAGATAGGACCCTCTCTCCCAGAGAGCTTCAGTACAAAAGGTCAACTTTGACCCTCCATAACTTACTGCTCAGGGGAGCAAATTCAAAGATTCCTTTTGCTATCCACTCAGGGGAGTCTTGCCTTCAGAAGGGTGAAGTTGGTCAGAGTTTTTGTCCTCCAGGTGGCAGTTGTTCTTGCTGAAATAAAAAGGGAAGTAGATGTGGAAGTAGATTCTAGAATATCTGGACTTGTCATCGGTAATGGTTAGCATATACCTCTTCCCCCAACCGAAGTCACTCTTGCTGGTCCCTAGATATCTGTATCAACCAGATCTAATACATTCTCGCCTTTATATGTGGCAATTTTGGGAAAGGGAAGTTTGTGAGCCTTACCTTTGGCACAGCCACCACAATCATCCATCATTGAATTATCCCTAAACTCAATGCCTTTTACTACACCAAGATTCTTTATTTCCCTCAGCTTATCAAAATGCACATGCCCCAACCGCTAATGCTAGATTATCAAGCTTGGAACACCACCATAGTAAGCACTCTTCTTTTCATTACTTAGGTTAAGCCTAAACATTCCTTGGCTACCGTTATTTGCTGTGAAGTAGAATTCACCTCCATACTTAGCTGTAAAGACTCCCTTTCTAGTGAAGGTATCACAATCCTTGTCATCTAATACAGAGGTAGACACAAGAATTTTACTCAGCTGAGGAATGTAAAGCACATCTGAGACGGACAGTATAAAAGTCTTACCCTCCACAAAGACTTTCAGATCTACTAAGCCTACTAGATTTGTGGTAACTACTCTCCCATCCCCATACTCTATTTCTAAAGTAGGGATCTTTCTTAGCTTAGTGAAGAGGTGCTTGTCACAACACATATGCATGGATGCACCTAAGACGATGATCCATCCTTCCTGTGGAGTTCCTCGAACGGCTCCAAGAGCACTCTTTTGTTTCCGAGGGATCTCTTTCTCCTCCAGTTTCTCATCAAGAAGAAGCTCCCCATCCTCCTCCTCAAAGGACTTGTCCTCCTCGGTCTCTCATTTGACAGGTGTGACCACAAGTGACTTTTTCTTCTCTCCGGAAGATCTTCCTCCACGGTTTTCTTAGAGCCTTAGCTTCAACAGCTTGGTGCAATCAACTAAAAAGTGTCCCGATTTTTTGCAGAAATGACAAAGGCCTTTTGGGGGCCTAGGTTCCCCAGAATCCTCTCCTTTCAAGTTGTTGTACAGCTTCTTGTGATCCTTTCTCCACCTGTTGGTTCCCCTAGCTAGAGCTTGAACGCTCTTTCCTCCTCTACGAATCTCAATAGCGTTCTCTTTTACAAGTATCATTGGGACTAGTGTGTTCAGCGATTCTGTGTCCTGCATAGACCACAAAATACAAGAAGACTCTAGATAGTTTTTACTAACCCACTTCAAGCCACAACCACTCCTGCCCAAGAAGTCAAACTTATAGTTTGATTGCACCCCTGTATAGCCTGGACTCCCTTGACTCCGTAGGAAAAAGAATCACTGAAAACGGCCAACTAGCCGATAAGTTATGGGTCGGCAAAAATGCCAAGTTTATACAATCTCTCTAAGAGAGAGAGGTGCTATCTACCCAAAATCCACTTAGTCCCAAACTCTCTCTCACAACCCCTATCTACTGAAGTATGCTCCTATCAGGAAACTGTAAAGTACCAAAAAGAATTGTGGCCGATGTACTTTTTGTACGCCCACTATACGACAAGGTCATAGAGTGGACGCGTGTCGCTGTCTGAGTTGTCCTTATGTCGTCCGGGATCCCCGCTGCTGAATTCAATCTAGCCACATATTGCTAGGTCACACTAAGTCACGCCACATCCGATAACCGCCAAAATGACCATTCCGCGACCTCGGCGACGATTAGCGCTGTTGGATAAAGACCGGCATTTAATTTACGCCGTCGAAATTAATGTCTAATTCATTTGTTTTGTTCGACGGGTTGTACGCACTGTATTTGATATGTTCTATGTTTCCTTTTTCATAGTTACGTTAATCATATTCATGTTCTACTCAATGTTTAAATAAATATTGTACCCCATGTATTGTAACGAACTTCTACGACAGACTGGTTAGAGCTGGCGGCTATTCCGCGCTCTGCCGGTCGGAGGTTCGAGTCCTGCCGGACTCAACCTTTTGTTGAGAGTGACTTAGGTCACTCTTAAGTCTTGTGTATGGAGCTGAGGCAGCCATGGCTCCACCACCCTCTCTATCCTTCAGTGACTACAACATGTATGGGGGATAGAGGGAAGAGGTGGACGCAGGCTGCCTGCACTTTGCTTTTTCTTGTTTAAACTAATGTATTAGAACCTAGAAAATACCTTATAAGTCTAATATTTTCAACACTCCCCTTATTTCTGGTCCAACTTTAACTTCAGTCCACACTCTTCTCTACAATATTTCAACTTGGGAGAAGGCACCGGTTTTGTCATCATATTAGCCACCATTTCCTAATCTGATTTATATACAAGATTCACAATCTTATTCTCAACTTTTTCTCTCAAAAGCTTAATCTTATGTCCATATTCTTAGCTTTGAAATGATGCTTTAGGTTAGCTGCAATTGCGATGGCTGCTTGATTATCACAAAACACTTCATGCTCCCTTTTCTTCATATACCCCAGTTCTTGCAATAAGGAGTTGACCCACATCAACTCTTTCACGGCAGAACAAGAGGCCATGTACTCAGCCTCCATAGTAGACTGAGCAACCACCTTTTGTTGCTTACTGCACTAACAGCAAGCACTTTCCCACACATACAACACATACCCAAAAGTGCATCTTCTCATAGGTGCGTCCCCATAGCTGAAATCACTCCAAGTAGTAATGTCAGTGTGCTCCCCTCCCAAATGCAACCATTACTCTCTTGTTCCCACCAGATATCTCATGACTCTCTTGGTTGCCTCCAGTTGTTTTTAGAAAGCTTTAGTCCTCTCTATGCTTCAGCTCTGAGGGAGAGAGAGCTATTCAAGACTTAAGCTATTTTTGGTTGAGTTCGATTCAGTGGTTACCAAAATTAGTGTGACAATGAAGTTGGGAGTTCACGGTTCATTCACACTTGGGACACGCGTCGTCACTTGAGAGAAATGCGTGAGTATGTCCTCCGTGGACGTACGGAAATTCGGTAGGACCACGGGACTTCGTGAAGTCAATTCTACGGTGCCAAATCCTCTAGTCGGACGGCTGAGAGCCGCCGCCAACAAATACTGACGAGGCGTGACTAGATCACTATCACTTTACGTTGTCTGAACTTCGGTGTAAATATTTGGTAGAATAGAATTTTGTTTATAGTGAATTAGTTGTTTAGTGTTGAGAATGTGGTTTATGACATACCTTCAGTACATAGGTATACTCATACTATTAGTTGTGTTAGAATGTTATATGTACGGCTGGAATGCCTCCGTACATTTTAGTGTAGTTTCGGTGTATAGAAGTAGAACTTAGTGAATTTGATTCATTAGGAACTAATGATATGAAAACTGTACACTCAGTTTTATGTAATTTCATTTCTGCATATCTCACAGATCTGTTAGCGGAATTCATAGAAATTTTGTGAGTGTGTTTCTTTGTATGTTATCTACACTATGTTGTATTATCAAGACCATTGGATGATATTTCTGGAAGTTATAGTGTGTCAAAGTTGCTCTTCAGTTATCGATATTCGTGGAAGCTTCCTCTTTTGTTTTGTTCTACGATGACTACTGCTACATCTTCTTCATCTTCAGTGCCAGCAGTTGTCTCTGAACAACACCTCCCAGTCTATTTTACTAGGATCATTTAGACTCCTACCTAGTACTCTAACTGCTGCCGCTATGTCCGGCCTGTTACAATTCATAAAATAGATCAAACTTCATAAGACCTGTGTATAAGGGATAGACTTCATAAACTCTCTCTCCTCTGGACTCATCTAATCATCTAAGATCATCACTCCTCTTACACTCCCATCACTTACTTTTTTCAAGTCTATGGGAGTGGTACAACTGTTACCATTTTCCATCTAGAATTCCTCAAGCATATTACCTATTTCTTCTTTCTGAGTAAGTCTGATAATCTTCTTCCCCCTATCTCTCTCCATTTGAATCCCCAAAATATATCTTGCCTCCCCTAAATCTTTCATATCAAATGTTATTCTAAGATCTTTTTTTAACTTATTTATTTTTTCTAAAGGATTTACTCAACAGAAGCAGATCATCCACATAAATTGCAATAAAAATGACACCATTCTCATCTTCAAACATATAGATATAATGGTCAGAGGTTATCCAGATATATCCCACACCGGTGAGATCCTCATCTAGTTTCTTATTCTAGTGTTGGGGAGCCTGCTTCAGTCTATATAAGGTCTTTATGAGCTTGCAGACTTTGCTGTCTTCTCTTTTTTCCATGAACCCGTTAAGTTGCCTCATGAAAATTTCTTCGTCTAACTCACCATTAAGAAAAGCAATCTTAATGTCCATTTGGTGTATTTTTATGTCTTCCGCTGCTGCCAGACTGAGGAGAATCCTTACTGGTGGGAACCGAACAACTGGAGCAAAGGTCTCCTCATAGTCAATCCCCTCCTGTTGGGTAATCCTTTTCGCTACCAATCGAGCCTTATATCTCTCTATGGTATTATCTGGGTTCAGTTTTAGTTTAAATTCCCATTTACACCCAATAGGTTTTTTGTCTGGAAGACAATCTGTTTGTTTCCAACTGTTTGCTTCCATGATGGAGGCCATCTCATCATTTATGGCTCTAATCCATCTTTTTTTCTCCAGACTATTCACTGCCTTCGAGTAAGACTGAGGCTCATCTTGGTGAAATAGCTTAGTTACCTTATGATCCGTTTGTTTTTCCTGTATCCTTTTGGTGTTCTTTCTCCCCCCCTCAAACTCTGAAGCTGGAATGGATGGAAGTCTAAGATTTCTCCTCACAGTCTTATCGGCTCCCTTGTCCATAGAAGCCGGTTCTGGTCCCACGTCTTCTATCTCCTTAAAGTCCCTAAGAGTATGCAAGGTTTTCGGTGAATCTTATGTATCTTAGATCTCCCATGAATTTGCAATCACGGTTTCACTCATGTCCCTTTTGGGAATGACCGAGTTCTCCTCACTTTCCGACTCAAATCTGATTTTTATCTTATTTCTATATTTGAAGGGGTCAAATGCCTTCCCTTCAACCATGACAACTAAGTATTGGACCTGAATGATATATTTCTTAGCTAAGTCATAGACTCTATATCGCATAACATCCTCATCATATCCCACAAAGTATCCAGGTTTTCCCTTAGCATCTAGTTTCTAGTTTTTTCTATCCGTGTCAAGACTGTAAAATTGGCTACCGAATACTTTAAGGTGTGAGATATCTAGTTTCCTTCCAACCCATCTCTCATATGGTGTCACTCCCTTTACAGTTGAGGTAAGGACTCTATTCTTAATGTAGTTCGCACAGTTTATTACTTTTGCCCAAAATCTCTTTCCTATTTTCTTGTCGGCCAACATACTAAATGCACTATCTCTTAGTGTTCGATTTCACCTCTCAGCTACCCCATTTTGTTTCAGGTTATATGGTACTGTTTTCTGGTGTTACACTCCCTTATCTCTCAGATATTCCTAGAACTGGTTAGAGGTATATTCCCCCCGATTATCACTCCTTATCCTCTAAATGGGGGTTTCATGCAACTTCTCACTCAATGCTTTATATTCTTTGAAGTAATTTGATGCTTCACACTTTGTTTTTAGAAAGTATACTCTAGAGTATCTAGACCAGTCATCCGTTATTGTCATCATAAACCTTTTTCCTCCAACCGAAGGTACTTTTGCAAGCCCCCAAATATCTGTGTGGACCAAATCTAATACTTTCTCACCTTCATATGTGTCGGCTTTGGGAAAGGGAAGTCTGTGAGCCTTACCTTGAGCACAGCCAATACAATCATCCATCATTTCATTATCCCCAAATTGAATGCCTTTTACCACCCCAAGCTTTTTCATTTCCCTCAACCTATCAAAATGTACATGCCCCAACCGCTTATGCCAAATAATCAACTTAGGAACACCAACATAGTAAGCATTCTTCTTTTCATTACTCAGGTTAAGCCTATACATTGCTTGGCTACCCTTATCTGCTGTGAAGTAAACTTCATCCCCATACTTAGCTATAAAGACTCCCTTTCTAGTGAAGGTATCAAACTCTTTGTCATCTAACACAGACGTAGAGACAAGATTTTTTATCAAATGAGGAATGTAGAGTACATTTGAGAATGTAAGTTTAGAAGTCTTACCCTCCACTAAGACTTTCAGATCAACTGATCCCACTAGATCTACAGTAACCACTCTCCCATCCCCATACTCTATCTCTACAGTAGGGAGCTTTCTTAGCTTAGTGAAGAGTTACTTATCACGACACATATGCATGGATGCACCGGAGTCGATGATCCATCCTTCCTGTGGAGCTCCGCGATTTGCTCCAAGGGCACACTTCTGTCTCCAAGGGTTCTCCCTCTCCTCCGACTCTCGTCAAGAAGAAGCTCCTCATCCTCCTTAGAAGACTCATCCTCTGTTTCTACTGTCAATTTTGTAACAACAAGTGCCTTTTTTTTCCCTCAGGAAGAACCCCCTCCACGGTTCTCTTGAAGCCTCAGCTCCGACAGCTTGACACAATCTGCGATGAAGTGTCCCAACTTTATGCAAAAATGACAAAGACCCTTTAGGGGCCTCGGTCCTCCAGAATGATCTCTTTCCCCTTTGTACAGTTTCTTTGGGTCCTTCCCCCATCGGTCCCCTCCTGCTGCTAGAGCTTGAATGCTCTTTCCTCCTCTCCTAATCTCCATTGTGTTTTCCTGCACAAGTATCATCCTGACCATTGTGTTCCATTTCCATTAACTATCAACCATTTCTTGTACTCGGTACACTATGTTCTTGTACTCATTTGGTAACTTCATGATAAGGGTGTTAACTTTCATTTTCATTGTACTTGTCCACCTAGCACTTTCCATCTCCATATACAAACGAGAAAGATCATTAGAGTAATCTAACATCTTTCCTCCTTTGTAAGTGTAACTCACTAGCTTTTGCTCAGCCTATTGGAGCTCTTGAATAATTCCACCTCTATAAATCTCCACAAAACTCACCCACAACTTCTCGGCCTTGTAAATGTGAAAATGAGGAGTGGCCAAATCTTGAGTGAGGTGCCTCAGAATGAAGTTCTTGGCAGGGATGTTTACATCTTCCCACATTTGAGTATCGTTCTCCGCGGTCTTCACGGTCGCCGCTCCCGGTACTGTGGCAATAGGAGTGAGGGGTGTCTCCTTCCCTTTCCCCTTTTTGGACACACTGTTGTCCCCATCATCTGCCTCCTCCGCTGAGGCAGCAGTTGCTCCAGGAAACCTTACTTGTCCAAATCTTGGTGGAGTTACCAAAGGTGGACGTTTCACTTGTCCATTGACAATACCCCAGTATCATTTTTCGCATAAAGTTACCATCATCATGGCTTCCCAATAGATAAACCCAGATCCATTGAAGGTGGGCACCCTAGAAGGTGGGCCGATAACCTGCAATTCTGTGTCCTCCATTGGACCACAAAATACAGGAAGACTCTAGATAGTTTTAACTAACACTTTTCAAGCCACGACCACTCCTGCCCAAGAAGCCAAGCTGATAGTCTGATTGCACCCCTGTGTAGCTTCGACTCCCTTCACCCCGTAGGAAAAAGAATCACTGAAAACAACCAACTAGCCGATAAGTTATGGGTCGGCAAAAATGCCAAGTTTATATAATCTCTCTAAGAGATAGAGGTGCTATCTACCCAAAATCCACTAAGTCCCAAACTCTCTCTCACAACCCCTATCTACTGAAGTATGCTCCAATCAGGAGACTGTAAAGTACCAAAAAGTATTGTGGCCGATATACTTTCTGTACGACCACTATACGACAAGGTCATGGAGTGGACGTGTGTCACTGTCTGAGTTGTCCATATGCCGTCCGGGATCCCCGCTGCTGAATTCAATCCTGCCTCGTATCGCTAGGTCACACCACATCCGATAACTGCCAAAATGACCATTCCGGGACCTCGGCGACAATTAGCGCTGTCGGATAAAGACCGGCATTTAATTTACGCTGTCGAAATAAATGTCCGATTCATTTGTTTCGTGCGGCGGGTTGTACGCACTGAATTTGATATGTTGTATGTTTCCTATTTCATAGTTACGTTAATCGGATTAATGTTCTACTCAATGTTTAAATAAATATCGTACCCCATGTATTGTAACGAACTTCTACGACAGGCCGGTTAGAGCTGACGGCTACGCTGCACTGTGCCAGTCAGAGGTTCGAGTCCTGCCAGACTCAACCTTTTGTTGAGAGTGAATTAGGTCACTCTTAAGTCCTGTCTATGGAGCTGAGGCAGCCATGGCTCCACCACTCTCTCTATCTTTTAGTGACAACAACAACTATGGGGGATAGAGGGAAGAGGTGGACGCACACTGCCTGCACTTTACTTTTCCTGTTTAAACTAATGTATTAAGACCTAGAAAATACCTTATTAATGTAATAATTTCAAAAACTTCGAAGAAGTTTCCTCCATTTCTTGCACTCGGTACACTATGTATTCTAACGAACTACTACGACAGGCCGGTAAGAGCTGACGGCTACGCCTCGCTCTGCCGATCAGAGGTTCGAGTCCTGCCGGACTCAACCTTTTTGTTGAGAGTGACTTAGGTCACTCAGTAGTCCTGCCTATTGAGTTGAGGAAGCCATGGCTTCACCGCCCTCTCTCTCCTTCAATGACTACAACAAGTATGGGGGCTAGAGAGAGAAGGTGGAGGCAGGCTTCCTATGCTTTTCTTTTAGCTATTTTAATAAATTAAGACCTAGAAATACCTCCCCTAAATCTAGTGATTTCAACAAGCTCAGCATACCTTGGAACGCAACGATGACAACAAGAGAGAACGAAATATAATCCGATAACAGTGAAGTAGGTAAGGTCCTCCTTCACTCCTCGATTTCCGCAACCTGGAACCAACAAGACCCTTCTTGGTGCCCAATAGCAAAAATCCCAAACTACCCAAAAGGGTCCAACGGAACAACGATCTCCACAAAAGACGAATGCAAACCAAGATGGCAATAGGGTTGCAATCACATACAAAACAAAGGTTTTCCAAATGAAAGTTTGTTAAAATTTTTAGGGGTTTTCTTATAAGACTGTATTGAAATAGCAACCTGTCTCCTTTGGCCCCAAGTGCCTTATACCACACAATTTGTTCAGTCTCAGGTCCCAAAGTCAACGCAATGCCAAGGGCCAATAAGTAGAGAGCAAAGGCTATTGAACTGACATAGGACAAATTTGGCCGTACCATACTCAGGGCAAATTTTTTTACGTCAGACTGCGTCTAAATTTGTAGCTAAAGTGCAAATATGATCAACTATGGGATCAAAAGTACCTAGGTGGCGCTGAAACACTAAAATTTGACCTAAGGTAACTGATTAACCAAAAATCGGTTGGACCCGAACTGAAATCCTTCGACGTCTAACACCCTAATCTAGTTTACAATCCCAAGAGTTACATGCCATTTTACAACGTACACTCTGCTAGGGCGGCTAGAAACAATCTTCATGTAACTAGACTGCAATCTTGGAAGCGCGATTAATTTGTCGTTTGGCCTCCGTTACGCGTGAAGTAAAGTGCGCCGCGCTCCGTTGAGGAGATATCGGGAGTCAGTCCGGTCAGTTGCACCTCCTTCCTCTATATTCTGGTGGCCGTATAGGATTAAAAAGGGTCCGGAAATCTTGGGCGACATTGGTGTACTGATATTGCACATGAGCTTGACAAGTATGAAGTGTTTTGCCACCATCTTATTGTAATCCCATGTATCAATATCACTCTCCTCATTCCTTTGAACAGGTGACATGAAAGACGATCTGGTTACTATAGGTGTTGCGATCGGTGTGATTGTATCTTTTTCTTTCCCCTTGTCTATTATAATGCTCTCCCCATCCTCACTCTCCTCCAGTGAGACTAGATCTGCCCTTTTGTTAAACCCTAGAGGACTTGAATACCCTATAAACCTTCTAGGAATACCTAGGCTGGATGGACGCCTCACTCGTCCACTCACTATTCCCAAAAACCTTTTCCTCACATAAAGCGTTTGTCATTATACGCTCCCAGTATATGAATCCAGTTCCATAAAAGATGAGCACCCTAGAGGGTGGGCCCATAACCTGCAATTGTGAGACCTCCATAGGTCCTCAGAATGGTAGCTCACACGAAGCCTATAGGATAACCGTGGCCCCTTTCTGTTTTTGCAAGAGTACCTACCACCCTAGCAGACAAAAACTTTAATCACCTTTAACCCTCTAAAGAAAAGACTCCCTTAAGTTAATGGCAAAAAGAATCATTCAATTTGCTCCCTTGAGTAGTAAGTTATTAAGGGTCAAAGTTGATATTTTTTACAAAAGCACCTTGGGAGAGGCGGCTACCTACCAAATTTTATAAGTCTTATATCCCTCTCTTACCCTCTACTACTTGAGTACTTCACCAATTAGAAGACTGTTGTACAAAAAGGTACAAGTGTCGAAGTACTTTTTGTACGGCCATCGTACACCATGGCGGAAATGTTGAAGCTTGCCATATCCGGATTAGTTCCCATATTCTCCGCAGATGCCACAAGCCTATGATGTCGTGCCACGTGGCGCTTGACATGGGGGAAACCGAAAATGGCCAAAGCGCCTATTCCGCGATCTCGGCATATATCGTGGTCGTTTGATCAAAACAAGCTTTTGATTGTAGCCGTTGAAATTCAATGCGCGGTATTTGTTTTTTTTTCAAAACAAATGCGCGGTATTCGTTTCGCAAAGTACCGTAAGCCGTATATATATTCCAACTGTATCTATGATAGATGTTTGTTCGTGCCGTTTAATGAATAAATATAGACATGCATCTTTAAATACTTCTCAAACCCTATATAGCCTAGCACTGATCGTAGACTATAGGATAGAGCTACCAACTATTGCTGACTTGCCGGTTGGTAAGTACCAAGATGAAATCCTAGGTCCGTCAAGAATATTTTGCTAAACCTGCCAAAATCTACTACGTGTCTCTCTCTCTCTCTGGACACCATAGGCAGCCAAGGCTCTAGCTCCCTCTTTAACCTTCAGTGACTAAGAAATGTTTGGGAGCTGCAAAGAGGAGTTAGAGGCACACTGCCTGTGCATATTTTTTGCATTTCATTTTACATCTTTAGACCTAGAAAAATACTTAAAGAGCCATTAATTTCTAAACTCTCCTTTGAAGTGATGCTTTGGGTTTGCTGCAATTGCAATTGCAGCTTGATTATCACAAAATATTGTCGAGCCTGCCTACGAAACTTAAGGGAAGGGCCCATTGCTAGAAGTAGTGTGCATTAGAGTCCTGCAAATAACCTCGAATGTGGATGCTTCCCGTGCAGGTGAGAATGCCCAATTCTACCATTTATCCCTTCTGTGGACATGCATGCAAGGCGTGGGAGAAAAGAGAACAAGAAATAGGAAGAAATGCATGGAAAGGTGAAAAAGATAACCCCCTCCCCCTTCCATTTTCCCATCGGTCCGAGAAAAGGGTGTAGAAATTAAAGGCTATTTTAGTATTTTCTAGGTTTTGTAAAATGCAGAAAAGAAGCAGAGGCAGTCTGCCTCTAACTCCTATCTCCAGCTCCAACACTTCTCGTAGTCACTGAAAGTTGGAGAGGGAGATAGCACCATGGTCGCCTATGCTATCCAGACGGGGACAGACATTAGATTGGTAGATTTACCATAAAAGTTGTTGACGGAACCGAGATTTGAACCTGGTATGTGCTGTCCGTCAGAGCCGCCGGTAGCCGGTAGCCTTAGCCAATTAGACTATGATCAAGGTAATACAATATAGGGTTTGATAATTAGAAAAATATGTACACGTAGGCTATTTCATTTAACAGGATATTTGGATATAGAAACAATTTGGAATGTACGGCATACAGTATATCCGAAACGGATACCACGCAAATTGTTTTGAAGGCGAAACAAATATAGCGCAAGTATTTATGACGGCTACGATTGAAATCTGGTTTAATCAGACGGCCGCAAAGCATGCCGAGATTGTGGAATATAGTATCGGCGGTTTCCGGTCAATGTCACATCGAATGACACGTAGCACAACCATATTGGAATACGACATCTCGGGGGATTACAGGAACAAATCCAAAAATGACATGTGTTGCCTTGTTGGCCATGTCGTACAATGGCCGTATAAAAAGTACATCGGCACCTGTACTTTTCTGTACGATACCTTATTATGATTGGTGCCTGTTGTTATATGACTACTAGTGCAGGTGGAGCTACAGCACTAGTTGTAGAATTAGACATAACGTAAGCAAAAACTTTTCAAGAAGTCCCCACAAAACACTGTATTTCACCACTCTAATACCTCACAGTTCTATTAAACTTTACCACATTATAGATCTTGACTCACAAGTCCAATTAACACAAAACTCAACGTATAAGAACCTCAGCATTCACACTGTTAAATCCCAAAGTTATAGCCAAATTGACATAGTACATATAAGATAGAAGACCTGCAAGTTTCCCAAAAACTAGCTTTGGTTTCCCTTATCTCAAAATTGGATACAATAATATTTCTAAGTCCTAATCTTTATACTCTGAGAGAGCATCTACTGCCTATTAGCCAATCAGATGTCAGTACCCTAAATAGTAGTACTTTACAATAGTAGGACAAGGTACACTAACGTACTTCCAAAAACCTAATTCCAACTTGCCTAAAAGTGAATAGTGAAACACTATTTTCTAAAGCGGTACAATACAAAAACAATATCTTAAGGTATTTACAATCTGATGCCGTACACATAATGTTGCTTGCTTAGTCAACAACCTCAAATACTTCCAACCTGTTGTGGTAAACTTGTACGACTATCTGGGAGGTTTACCAAGCTCCTCGTCATCTGTGGTCCCCCTTAGAGTTCTCGGCGTTAATCTAATACGAATCAACGTTTGGTATTTGTCATTTCCACTTGTGTTCCCAGATATCTGGTTTATTTTCCGTCCTCCCGATCCAACAATTTCAGTCGTCAAATAGATGACATGTGGCCATGACTATTCCGCATTTCTTGCAGTGTCTAAAACGTCGACGCGTGTATATGTGACCGTATTGATACTATTTGAGAAAACATTCTGCTGTCACACTATTTAAGGTTAGTGTAACATTTCAAAATACACCAAAATATTCTAAGTACTTAGGCTTCCCTGACATCTCTATATACTGAAGTCAAATCTTTCAAAACAACACTCCCCTAAAGCTTTAGACTCAGTTAATCACTTAGACCAATAGCCTTTCTACAAAATTGTAATGTAGGTGCAGGAAGAGCTTTAGTTAGCATATCTACAACCATGTTTTCATCCGGAAAATAGCAAATTTTAATGACCTTTGCAAGCATATTTTCACAGACAAAATGGAGTCTAATATCCATATGCTTGCTTTTAAAGTGGTGAGCAGCGCAGCATAGCAACGCCGCAATTGTGTAGATTGAACTGTATAGTTCTAGAAGGAAGTTTGGATAGATCTTGGATTGGCCGAGAAGGTCCACGTGTACAGCTGTATAGTACTAAGTTGACCAGTAGTTAGCTAGTTTAAATAGACAGGTAGACCTAGTGAATAAGGGACCGGAAGTAGACCTGAAATAGACTTACGCAGCTTGCGCAATCTTGTACTCTCTTTTCAATTAATAAAGCCCAACCCTGTCTGCGAGTTCTGTGTGCTCCTACTGTTGCTACGGGGAGATCCTTGGTGTTTTCCGCTGTGCATTGTGACGTATTGTGGGGTGTTGCTACCTCTACGGCCTCGCTCAAGTTTTCACTTTGTTCTCCTCGCCGGGGACAGTTTAGATTTGGTGTGCCAAATACCTGGACTCTTTGCGACTTCCCAATCTACCACAGTTTTGCGGGGCACCTCTTAATGCTCCAACAGTTGCTGCCACATCCGGCCTAGTGCAATTCATAAAATAAATAAGACTTCCAACTACCTGCCTTTATGGTTTTGAGGCTATGAAATCCTCCTCCTCTGACTCTAGCATCTCATCAACTAGAATACCTGTCTTAGAGTTAGCTCCCTCTAATTTATGTCTGTATTCCATATGAGTAACACATCCTTTAGCCTCTTTCATATCAAACTTTTCAAGGATGGAACTTATAGCCTCCTTTTGAGTTACCATGATTTGCCTCTTACTTCTATCTCTCTCTACTTGTATTCCTAAAATGTATTTGGCCTTACCGAGGTCTTTCATCTCAAACCTTGATTTCATAGCATTTTTGATCTTATTTATTTCATCCATGGATTTGTAGATAAGCAGCAAATCATTTACATAAACAACAATATACAATTATCCATCCTCCCTTTGAAAAAAACATAAACATAATGGTTTGAACTGATTTTTTTGAAACCTAGTTTGGTGAGGAACTCATCTAACTTTAGGTTCCACTATCTGGGGGCCTGTTTTAGCCCATACAAGGATTTCATCAGTTTACATACTAGGTTTTCTTTTCCATTTTCTACATACATTTTTGGTTGATGCATATAAATAGTTTCTTCCAGCTCTCTTTGAAAGAAAGTTGTCTTAACGTCCATCTGATGGACTTCTATTTTTTTAATAGCAGCTAAACTGAGTAAGATTTTGACAGTTGGAAATCTTACCACTGGAGAGAAAGTTTCCTCAAAGTCGATTCATTCTTCTCTGATTGTAACCTTTGGCCACAAGTATGGCCTTGAACCGTTCAATCGTGCCATCTGGGTTTAATTTCACTTTAAAAACCCATTTACTTTTGATGGCTTTCCGGTTTGGAGGTAGATCAACCAGCTCCCATGTTTGAGCTTCCATTATAGAATTCATTTTATCATTTGCCGCTTCATTTCAGTGAGTTCTTTCTGGTGAAGAGAAGACCTTGCGGATGGTCTAAGGTTCTTCAGGGTTAGCGGAGTAGGCAAAGTGGGAACTTGATTGGAGGCAACTGCTAGTTCTCTTTCCCCCCGAAAATTTTGAGGCAGAGACCGATAGATGTCTTGCGTTTTTTTGCTGTCTTGCAGCTGGTTGTGACTGATCCTGTAGGTGGTCTCTTTGCTCCATTTGTTGTTGAAGAGGAACTCAAGTTTCTGAAATCACCGGATCTGCAAGAGGTTGTTGAACGGGTGGATAGAAAACTGTTTTATTTGTGTCAAAAATAACATATTCTTGAGATTTTTCTATAACCTGATTTTTTGTCATAGAAAATATATTTGCTGATTCTGCCTCATCTATTATAATAATGTTCCTAGACACTACTATCTTCTGTTTTTCTAAAACATAGACTCTATAGCCTTTTGAATTATCATCATACCTCGTAAGAATACTTGGTAGACCTTTTGGTTCCATTTTTCAAGTATTTAGGGATATATTTAGAATGAAGCATTTAATGCAAAAATACTTTGAAATGATTGACGTCTGGTTTTTTGCCTGTCTATAGTTCAAAAGGTGTGGTTGTGATTGAACAAGATGCAATCCTGTTTTTGATATAAAATGCACAATTTGCGGCCTCAGCCCAAAATTTCAAATTTATATTCTTCTCAGCCAGCATAGATCTAGCACATTATGTAATTGTCCTATTTAGTCTCTCATAAACACCATTTTGCTGAGGAGTGTAAGGAATTGTTAGCTAACGACTAATCCCTTCATCAAACAAAAAGTTTTCAAATTCTTTTGACATATACTCTCTTCCATTATCCGATCTGATTTCCAGAATTGGAACTCCATGCAGTTTCTCTACCCAAGCCTTATAATGTTTGAAGTAGCCAAACACTTCACTCTTTTCTTTCATGAAGTAGACTTTTAAGAACCGAGAAAAGTCATCTGTATAAGCAACCATGAACTAAACCCTCGCAGCAAAAGGCACCTGTGCGGGTCCCAAAACATCCGAATGAATAAGTTGTAAAACTTTTGTAGATCTGTCATCTGATTGCTGGGGAAAAGGCAACTTATGTATATTGCCTAATGAGCAGCCACCACATGTTTTTACTGGCTGATTTGTTTGTGAAACACCTTCTATTTTAAGAGCTTTTACCATTTTTGTTAAGTTATCATAGTTAACATGGCCTAATCTTTTATGCCATAATTCATTCTCAGATTGTACACCAGAATAGATAACATCATTTTCTTTAGAATCAGCCATATCCATACGATACATTTTGCTTGCATATCTAGTTCTTGTGACTGCTATCTTGCCTAGCTTGCTCACAACCTGCCTACCTCCTTTAAGGGAGACCTCAAAACCTTTACTCTCAACCAAAGATGTAGAGAAAAGGATTTTTTTGAAATCAGGATCAAATAAAACATTAGAAAGTGTTCTTTCTACTGGTTTCCCTCCTACATCTACCAACAATGAGACATCACCATGTGCAGATGTCTGCACACCCACAAGCAGAGTAAATATTTCTTGCAGGTGTAGACTTCAGATTAGTGAAAAGTGATTTGTTCCAGCACATATGTGTTGATGCTCTGGTGTCCATTATCCATCCAATTTCCTTGGAGCCTTCCATTGCTGCTGCCATTGCAAATAATTCCGAATTATCCAGCTCAATGAAGCTCAATGGCTCATCTTCCTCAGTAACAGATGATGAAAATAAGGTGTTGTTGTTGTTCTGTAACTGCTAACCAGAAAAGCTTTAGTTAAATTGACTCTACTGCTTTCCTGGCCTATATAATCCTGTCTCATTTGCCTTCTTGAGTTTAGGACAGTACCTATAACCATGACCTCTTTCTAAACAGAAAAATCACGTAGTAAAAGACTGTCTATTCTGTCATTGATTAAACTGTTTAAACTGACCCTGATTTTGATTAAACTAATTCCTATGGGGATTAAACTGATTTCTTACCTGATTAAACTGTCCCTTCTTGTCAAAGTCTGTGTTGAATGCTTCTACGATCTTTTCTCCACTAAGCATCTTTGACATAGACTCTTCTTAAAGTATTATATTAATAGCTAACTCAGGAGTCCAACTAGACTTGTCATGCTATTTCAATTCAGCAAGTGCATCTTTCATGCTACTATCAAGACCCCTAACTATCAGTGCAGCTTGCTGGAATTCTGGAAATGAACCTCCAGCACCAGCATGAGCTTCAATGAGAGCTTTGAAATTGTCGGTATACTCGGCAATTGTTCCCCGCGAGTATTTGTAGCCCCATATCTTTCAGCCAACAGGAGTTCATTCGAACATTCGCTTTCGCAAAAGAAGTCTTTAAAGACTTCTATATGTCGATCGCCTTTTTGATTTTGATCCACGACATGACCATGTTCTCCGAAAGGCACAGTTTGAGAGTATTTCCAGCCTGTCACCTATGTTGGATCAGCCTCATCAAGTGATCCATCTAGAACGTTCAGCAGACCTGCATTTTCAAAATGTGACTCAAGCATATCTGCCCAGTAAACATACTTCTGACCATTAAAAATAGGAATTCTTGATGACACGCCCATAACCTGTTGTTCTATGGCAACTGGTGCAGGTAGAGCAGCAACAATAGTGGTAGAATTATACATAACTTAAGCAGAAGCTTTTCAAGAAGTCCCCTTTTAACACTGTGTTTCACCACTCTAATACCTCACAGTTATATTAAACTTTACCACGATATAGTCTTGACTCACAAGTCCAATTAACAGAAAACTCAACACATAAGAACCTTTGCATACGCAGTGTTAACTCCCATCGTTACAGCCAAATCGACCTAGTAGACCATAAGATATACGACCTGCAAGTTTCCCAAAAACTGCCTTTGATTTCTCTTATCTCAAAACTGGATACAATAATATTTCTAAGTCCTAATTTTTATACTCTGAGAGAGCATCTACTGCTCATTAGCCAATCAGATGTCAATACCTTGAATAGTAGTACTGTACAATAGTACGACAAGGTACACTAGTGTACTTCCAAAAACCTAATTCCAACTTGCCTAAAAGTGAATAGTGAAATATTATTTACCAAAGCGCTACACTACAAAAAAAATCTATTCAAGTATCGAGAATCTGATGCCGTACATATAATGTTGCTTGCTTAGTCAACAACCTCATATACTTCCAACCTGTTGTGGTAAACTTGTACGACTATATGGGACGTTTACGAAGCTCCTCGTCATCTGTGGCCCTCTTTAGAATTCTCACTGTTAATATGATACGAATAATCGTTTGTAATTTGTCATTTCCACTTGTGTTCTTATATATCCGGTTTATTTTTCGTCCTCCCGATCCGACGATTTCAATCGTCAGATAGATGACATGTGGCCATGAATACTTCGTATTTCTTACACTCTCTAAAAAGTCGACCTGTGTATATGTGAGCGTAATGATACTCTTTGAGAAAACAACCTTTTGTCACACTATTCAAGATAAGTGTTACATTTCAAACTACACCAAAATATTATAAGTAATTAGGCTTCCCTCACAGCTGTGTATACTGAAGTCAAAGCTTTAAAAAGAATAGTGTCATACTTCAGTAGATAGAGTTTTAGAGAGAGATAGGACTTAGAAAAATATGATAGATTGGACCCTCTCTCCCAGAGAGCTTCTACAAAAAAAGGTCAACTTTGATCCTTCATAACTTACTGCTTAAAGGAGCAAATTAAAAGATTCTGTTTGTTATCGACTCAAGGGAGTCTTGCCTTCACAGAGGTGAAGGTGGTAAGAGTTTTTGTCTCCCTGGGTGGCAGTTATTCTTGCCGACACACGAATGGGTGAAGGTTATCCTAGAGGCTTCGTGTGAGCTGCCTACTCTAAGGACCTATGTGTTGTTTTGAATAGTCAGTTTCGTGCGTACGCGACACTTCGTGCGTAAGTGCTAATTGGATTTAATATAGAGGTTCGAATTGATTCACGGATTATTGGAGAGAACGTACGAATATTATTTAAGTGACGTAAAAGACTCATTGAGTGGCGTGAACAAGCATTGACAAATGGACGGTGGATTGCAAAGCGATCAGATGTGGAATAAACGAAATGTTGAAATAGGCGCGGCCAGTATGGAGTATGCTCTCTTCTCCTTCTTCCACAAACCTCTCTGGTTGCCTCATGAAAATTTCTTCCTCCAACTCACCATTAAGAAAAGCAGTCTTAATGTCCATCTGGTGTATATCCATGTCTTCCGCTGCTGCCAGATTGAGGAGAATCCTTACTGATGAGAACCGAACAACTGGAGCAAAGTTCTCCTCATAGTCAATCCCCTCCTTTTGGGTGAATCCCTTCACCACAATTCAAGCCTTATATCTCTCAATTGTATTATCTGGGTTCAGTTTTAATTTAAATACCCATTTACACCCAATAGGTTTTTTATCTGGAGGACAATCTGCCAGTTCCCAAGTATTTGCTTCCATGATAGAAGCCATTTCATCATTTATGGCTCTAATCCATCTTTCTTTCTTTGGACTATTCACGGCCTCCGAGTAAGACTGAGGCTCATCTGGGAGAGATAGCTTAGTTATCTTATGAGCCGTTTGTTTTTCCTGTATCCTTTTAATGCTCACCTGCAAATGAGGACATGCTAGTCTTTGAGTAAGATGGCGTAGGATGAAGTGCTTTGCCGCCAAATTGTTGAAATCGTAGGTTTGAGTATCATTCTCCTCGTTCCTCAGA
Source organism: Zygnema cylindricum (assembly GCA_037447655.1). Lineage (NCBI taxonomy): Eukaryota > Viridiplantae > Streptophyta > Zygnematophyceae > Zygnematales > Zygnemataceae > Zygnema > Zygnema cylindricum. The sequence continues at coordinate 1,303,923 of JBBHKE010001973.1, forward strand.
ATAGGTGACATGAATGCTGAACCAGTTGCTATTGGTGTGGTCGTCTCCTTCTCTGCTCCTTTGTCCACCACCGCTCCTTCCTTTGTCTCATCTGTTGAAGATGGACCTGCTTTCTTTGTGAATCTGCTTCTTTCAAACCCTGGAGGAATTCCAAGACTTGATGGACGCCCTAATCCTCCACTCACTATCCCCCAAAACCTTTTTTTGCATAGAGCTCCTATCATCATACATTCTCAGTATATGAAGCTAGTTCCATTAAAATTGGTATCCTAAAGGGTGGGCCGATAACCTGAAACTTTAAGACCTCCTTAAGTCCTCAAAGTGAACAGCTTCTAAGAAGCCTCTTGGATAACTCTGACCCCTTTGTGTTTCAGCAAGAACAACTGCCACCTTGGCAGACAAAAACTCTGACAAACTTCACCGCTGTGAAGGCAAGACTCCCCTGAGTTGATAGCAAAAAGAATCTCTGAATTTGCTCCCGTAAGCAGTAAGTTATGGAGGGTCAAAGTTGACCTTCTGTACAGAAGCTCTGTGGGAGAGAGGGTCCTATCTCCTAATTTTTTTAAGTCCTATCTCTGTCACAAACTCTATCTACTGATGTTCGGAGCCAATCAGATTACTCCTCCGTACACAAAAGTACAGCTAACGGTGTACTTTATGTACAGACATTGTACGACATGGCCTAAATGTGAACAGATGTCATATCCAGATTGGGTGCCGTAATCTCCGGAGATACCATGATCCAATGGAATTTCGCCACGTGTCATCTGATGTGGCGATGACCACAAACTGCCGAAATTCTCTTCCGCGATCTCGTCGTTAATTTCGGCTGTCGGATTACATTCACATTAAATCGTAGCCGTAATAAATACATGCGCGGTATTTGTTTCACTAAAGAAATAACTGCGCGGTATTCGTTTCTTATCCGTACCGTAATCCGTACTTTTACATTACTGGATCTATGATCCCCGTAAAACTATTTTAGTTAAATGAACTATCCTACGTATAAATGTTTAATTAATTATCAAACCCTATAGTACCTAACAATATCTCTAGAGTTAACGGTTTAAAGCTACCGGCTATCGGCTGATTTCCGGCCGGCAGGTTGCAAGTTCAAATCTTAGAGGTGGTATATGTATTTTAGTAAATATATCCTTAATTACAAATAAACTAATATTTATATCCCGTAAACCTCTGGATAGCCTAGGTAGCCATGGCTCCAGCTTCCTCTCCAATTTCTCAGTGACTGCGACAAGTTTGAGAGTTGGAGAGAGAAGTTAGAGGTACACTGCCTCGACTTCTTTCTATATTTCTATTCAGACCTATAAAATACTTTAAAAGACCATTAATTTCTACACTCCCCTTATTTTCTAGTCAATCTTTAATTTCAGACCACACTTCTCCCTGCAAAAAATTAGCTTAGGGGAAGGCACAAGTTTGATCATCATATCTGCTACCATCTCACTATCTGGTCGGTACTCTAAACTGATTATTTTTTTTCTACTTTCTCTTTAACAAAGTTGAGTCTGATGTCCATGTGTTTGGCTTTAAAATGATGTTTAGGATTGGCAGAAATAGCGATTGCTGCCTGATTATCACAAAATATTTTCTGCACACCACTCTTAAGGTGACCAAGCTCACCAAGCAAAACCTTACAACCGGTGAAAATGTTTCTTCATAATCTATCCCCTCCTTTTGATTATATCCCTTAGCAACCAAGCGAGGCTTATACCTGCCTATGGTTTTATCTGGGTTCAATTTTAATTTAAACGCCCATTTACTTCCAATAGCCTTTCTTCCGAAGGAAGTTCCACCTGATCCCATGTTTGGGCCTCCATTATGGACTTCATTTCCTCATTAACCGCTTCCACCCAGTGTTCACTTTCATTACTCTAAAAAGCTTCCGTCAACGTTAGAGGCTCCTCTATGTGTGCTGAGTGAGCAAAGGCTGCATTTTCTCTCCTAAGTCGCGCACTTTGCCTCACTCAACCAGGAAATTATGTCGCTAGTATAGATGGTTTGGTCCTCCTCCTTGATACATGTGATTCTTCTTGTGATTCAATTTCGACTTGAGGTAGAGGAGAGTCTACAACTCTTTCGGACATAACACTTCCTATTTGTGGTGGAAAAGACTATTGCAAGTCACTTTGAGCTAATGTAGATGCATTTTCTATAATTTTCTTGAAAAACATGGGATTTTCCTCTAAAAAGATATAATCAACACTTCTATCATTTTTCTCATCCATACGCTCATTAAATACATCTACTCCTTTTCCTTCATCGTTCACAATAATGTTTCTGGCTACCACAACTCTATTTCTCTTAGTGTCATACACTCTATAACCTTTGGCATGATCATCAAACCCTAGAAATAGCCCTGGTATACCTTTTGGTTATAGCTTCCATTTCTGCGGATCATAATCTAACTTAAAAACCTTACTTCCAAAAACCTTGAATTGACTTACATCTGGTTTGTATCCAGTCCACATTTCATAGGAAGTTTTACCTTTTACTGCCCTTGTTTCTAGCCTGTTTCTCACATAAGCTGCACAATTCATAGCCTCAGCCCAAAATTTGTAAAATATGTCAATATCAGCCATCATTGTCCTAGCACACTCTGATATAGTCCTATTCATCCTCTCTAAAACACCTTTTTGTTCTGGAGAATAAGGAACACTAAGCTGACGTGAGATTCCATGCAATTTTAAGAATTCTGCAAACTCATTAGAAATGTACTCCCCTCCATTATCATATCTGAACCCTGCTATCTTTTTCTCATGCAGATTTTCAACCCAAGCCTTATACTCCTTAAATTTTGCAAAGACTTCATCCTTACTTTTCAAAAAATAAACTGTAGTAAACTTACTATAGTCATCCGTAAAAGTAAGCATAAACTTAACCCCTCCCACAGATGAGTATCTAGATGGCCCCCATACATCTGAATAAATTAGTTCTAGCACCCTGCTACTTCTATGATGAGTTTGCAAAAGGAAAGGCAACTTATGGATTTTTCCCATTGCACAACCATCACATACATTTGATGCTGGTTTTTGACTAATTTTTACACGTTCCACCATTTTCTGATTTACCATCTTTTCTAATCTGTCATTGTCCTAAACGTTTATGCCATAAATCACAATCACTGATTATACTTGAGTAAATAACGTCATTGTCATTATAATTTGCAAGACTCAATCGATACAAATTGTTTCCACCAGCAAAACCCTCTGCAGCAATTTTCCCATTCTTACTCACTGTTTTCTTCCCATTCTCAGATATAGTTTTAAAACCTTTCTTTTCTACCACTGACGTAGAGAAAAAGTTTCTTTTAAAAGCTGGGACATGCAACAGATCTTCTAAAACCCTTTTCACAAGTTTTCCCTCTACATTGAATATAAATGACACCCTCCCCTTTGCTTTTGACTCAACAAAGGTATAATCACTAAAATAAATTTTGACAGGAGAGGTAGATTGAATACTCTCAAAGAGATGGCGACTGTGGCACATGTGTGGAGATGCACCCGAGTCCATAATCCATTCGTCTTTCTCCACGCCTTGCGTTGCTTGTGCCATCGCAAAGTATTTCTTTTTGATGTTATCGAGAAAGCTTCTCACATCCTCCTCTTGAAGTGCTTTGGAAAATGTTGTTGGGCGTCCATTTGACGTAGATGGAACTCGGCTTTCGTCCCAACCAGAGCCAAAATTTCCCGTAGCTTTAGCTCTCTTGTAGGCATGACACATCCTGAAAACATGGTCTTTTTCATCACAATAATAGCATGTCAAAGGTGACCTTCTAGGACCACTACCTCTACCACTACCACTACCAATGTCACTACCAATGTTAGAGTCTGAAAATTGGTTAGCTAGTGCCTGAACAGACTTACTACTACCTCTTTGTGAAATCTGGTTATGTACATTCTACACAAGAGTTAAGGAAATGAGAGCACTGAGTGCAGTTTAAGGTGTTTTATGCTCTATTGTCTCTAATTTGCTTGTAGTACATGTTTGTTTGGTTGAAAGACCTCTTTCGTTTGGAGAAACATATCTTACACTATAGATCTAGTCTTCTAGGCATTTCTCTTTGGGTTTGCTTCCGCTAACATGTTTGATAATGGCTCAGCTCTTATTGCAAGTGCTCTTATTAGCCATAGTGCTCCACCTGCTCCTACTGGTTCTAGTGTGACTCCTAGTGGGAGTGGATCACAGTCAAGTCTTAATGCCCATGACCTTCAACACATCTAGCTGAACATACATAGCACATACGCTAAACTAAACTTCACAAGCTTTCTTCAAATCAAGATACGACATTACCAAATCTTTTGTCATTGCCTGTTTCAAGACGTTGAGGCAGTGGAGATTCTTCTTTCTCTAATCCGGTGCCGTCTCATCGGCAGTTCCTTCCACAATGGGTGACAAGTCCCTCTCCTCGAAATATGAGCTTAGTATATCTTCCCAATATAAAAAATCAGTTCCATCAAAAATAGGCAATTTGGGCGGTGGGCCCATAACCTGTTGAAGGTCATGGGCATTCTGACTTGGCTTTGTTCCACTCCCACTAGGCGTCACACTTGCACCAGCAGGGACTAAGTTATTAGTAGACATGACAGCAGAAGCAAACCCAAAGAATAATACCTATTTGACTAGATTTATGTTCTAAGATATGTAGCTTTAAGTGAGAGAGGTCTTACTTCCACACAAACATATACCACAGCCAAAATAAGGACAATAAAACAGTAAAACACCTTAAAGTGCACTTAGTGCTCTCATTTCTTAAACTATGTGTACAATGTACATTCTGTATCAAATTGATCAATCCTAATTGAACTAAATACTCAAAAGATCTAGAAATCATCTAAAACGTATGTACAGGGTTCACCATACAACTTACTGACAAAAATCTAAGTGTTTGGACCAGAATCGTCAACTAACAATATCTATACCCAAAAAATCCCGGTGATTCTTATCACGTCCACATTCATTGGCATCCCAACACACTAATTTACTTAAAGATAACTATTTGTGAAAATACTACAAAAATTCCACACCAAATTTGGTCAATATTGAATATTTGGTATTCCAAAAATATTCTAAGTCCTAGACTCTAATTTCTAAGACTTACTAAAGCTTACATTTCAATATAAACTTCATCCCCATACTTAGTTGTAAAGAATGCTTTTCTAATGAAGGTATTAAACTCCTTGTCATCTAGCACAAACGTAGAGACAAGATTTTTACTCAGCAGAGGAATGTAGAGTACATCTGAGAATGCAAGTATAGAAGTCTTACCCTCCACTAAGACTTTCAGATCTACTGATCCCACTACATCTGTAGTAACACTCTCCCATCCCCATACTCTATCTCTTCACTAGGGATCTTTCTTAGCTTAGTGATAAGTTCTTTATCACGACACATATGCATTGATGCACCTGAGTCAATAATCCATCCTTCCTGTGGAGCTTCCCGAATTTCTCCAAGGGCACACTTTTGTATCCGAGGGATCTCCTTCTCCTCCAGGCTATCGTCAAGAAGAAGCTCCCCATCCTCCTCAGAGGACTTATCCTCGGTTTCTCCTGTAACTTTTGTAACCACAAGTGCCTTTTTCTTCCCTCCGGAAAAACCCCCTCCACGGTTCTCTTGGAGCCTCAGCTCTGACAGCTCGACACAATTTGCGATGAAGTGTCCCGACTTTTTGCAAAAATGACAAAGACCCTTTGGGGGCCTCATCCCCCTAGAATGATCTTTTTCCCCTTTGTAAGGTTTCTTCAGGTCCTTCCCCTATCGGTCCCCTCCTCCTGGTAGAGCTTAAATGTTCTTTCCTCCTCGCCTAATCTCCATTGTGTTTTCCTGCACAAGTATCATCCAGACCACTGTGTTCCATTTCCATGAACTATCAGGCATTTCCAATACTCGATACACTAGGTTCTCGAACTCATCTGGTAACTTCGTGATAAGAGTGTCAACTTTCATTTTCATTGTACTTGTCCCCCCGGAACTTTCTATCTCCATATACAAACAAGAAAGATCATTACAGTTATCTAATATCTAACTTTCTTTGTAAGTGTAACTCACTAGCTTTTGCTCAGCCAACTGGAGCTCCTTAATAGTTCCAGCTCTATAAATCTCCACCAAACTCACCCACAAATCCTTAGCCTTGTAAATGTGAAGATGAGGAGTGGCCAAAGCTTGAGTGAGGTGCTTGAGAATGAAGTTTTTGGCAGCCATGTTTACATCCTCCCACATTTGAGTATCATTGTCCGCGGTCTTCACGGTTGCTGCTCCTGAACCTGTGGCAATAAGAGTGAGGGGTGCTCCTTCCCTTTCCCCTTTTCGGACACACTGCTGTCCCCATCATATGCCTCCTCTCTTGAGGCAACCGTTGGTGCAGGAAACCTTTCTCCTCCAAATCCTAATGGAGTTCGCGAAGGTGGACGTTTCACTCGTTCACTGACAATACCACAGTATCGTTTTTCGCACAAAGCTCCCATCATCATATCTTCCCAATAGATGAACCCAGATCCATTGAATGTGGGCACCCTAGAGGGTGGGCCTATAACCTGCAATTTTGTGTCCTCCATTCGACCATAGAATATAGGAAGCCTCTAGATAGTATTTAACTAACCCACTTCAAGCCACAACCACTGCTGTCCAGGAAAGCAAAATGACAGTTTGAATGCATCCCTATTCAGCATGGACTCCCCTAAGTATGTAGCAAAAATAATCACTAAAAACGGCCAACTAGTCGATAAGTTATGGGGCAGTAAAAATGCCAATTTCTATAAACTCTCAAAGAGAGAGGTGACTACCTACCAAAATTTTCTAAGTCCTCATTCTCTCTAATAACTTTTATCTAGTGAAGTACGGACCAATCAGATTACTGTACCGTACCAAAAAATACTACTATCGCTGTACCTTTCTGAAACTCTGAGACCTCCATAAGTCCTCAGAGTGGACAGCTTCCAAGAAGCCTCTAGGATAATCCTGACCCCTTTGTGTTTAAGCAAAAATAACTGCCACCCTGGCAGACAAAAACTCTGACCAACTTCACCCCTGTGAAGACAAGACTCCCCTGAGTCGATAGCAAAAAGAATCTCTGAATTTGCTCCCCTGAGCAGTAAGTTATGGAGGGTCAAAGTTGACCTTTTGTACAGAAGCTCTCTGGGAGAGAGGGTCCTATCTTCTAATTTTTCTAAGTCCTATCTCTCTCACAAACTCTATCTACTGATGTACGGAACCAATCAGAATTGAGTTCCGTACGTAAAAGTACAGCTGCCGGTGTACTTTATGTACGGACATTGTACGACATGGCCAAAATGTCGACACATGTCAAATCCGGATTCGGTGCCATAATCTCCGGAGATTCCACAATCCAACAGAATTTCGCCACGTGTCATCCGATGTGGCGATGGCCACAAACCGCCGAAATTCTCCTCCGCGATCTCGGCGCTAATCTCCGCCGTCCGATTAAATTCGGCTTTAATCGTAGCCGTAATAAATACATGCGCGGTATTTGTTTCATTTACGAAACAAATGCGCGGTACTGATTTGTGTCCGTACCGTAAGTCGTACATTATTTATTACTGGATCTATGTATCCCGTAATTCATTTCAGTTAAATGATTTATCGCACGTATACGTATTTAAATAAATATCAAACTACATGCTATGTAACACTACTGCTAGACTTAACGGCTAAGGCTACCGGCTAATTCCTATCTGCCGGCCGGTAGGTACATGGATCAAATCCTGCCGCCGGCACATACCTTTTAAATAAATAATTAAATCCTAACATAAAATTCCCGTAAACCTCAGGATAGCCAAGGTAGCCATGGCTCTAGCTTCCTCTCCAATTTCTCAGTGACTGCGACAAGTTTGAGAGTTGGAGAGAGAAGTTAGAGATAGACTGCCTCGACTTCTATATTTCTTTTCAAACCTAGAAAATACTAATAAACCATTAGTTTCTACACTCCCCTTATTTTCTAGTCAATCTTTAATTTCAGACCACACTTCTCCCTGCAGAAAATTAGCTTAGGGGAAGGCACAGGTTTGGTCATCATATCTGCTACCATCTCACTATCTGGTCTGTACTCTAAACTGATTATTTTGTTTTCTACTTTCTCTCTAACAAAGCTGAGTCTGATGTCCATGTGTTTGGCTTTAAAATGGTGTTTAGGATTGGCAGAAATAGCGATTGCTGCCTGATTATCACAAAATATTTTCTGCACACCACTCTTAAGGTGACCAAGCTCACCAAGCAAAGACTTGACCCACATCAATTCTTTTACAGCAGAGCAAGAGGCCATATACTCAGCCTCCATGGTGGACTGAGCAATAACCTTTTGCTGTTTGCTACTCCAACAGCAAGCCCCATCACCCACATATAATACATATCCAGAAGTACATCTCCTCATCGGAGCATCACCATAACTGGCATCACTCCAAGTAGTGATGTCAGTATTCTCCCCACCCAAATGCAACCATAGATCTCTAGTTCCTACCAAGTATCTAAGGACTCTCTTAGCTGCCTCCCAATCCTTCTTAGTGGGAGCATTTAGACTTCTACTCAGCACTCCTACAGCTGCAGCTAAATCCGGCCGGGTACAATTCATAAAATAGATTAGACTTCCCACTACTTGCCTGTAAGGAATAGTCTGCATGAACTTCTGTTCATCAGGAGACAATTCCTCGTCTAAGACTATGACTCCTTCTTCCTCACTCCCCTCACTTCCCTTCTTCAACTCCATTGGAGTTGTACAACTATTAGCTTTATCCATTTGAAATTTTTCAAGCATGTTTCCTATTGCTTCCTTTTGAGTCAATCTTATAATTTTCCTTTTTCGGTCTCTCTCTACTTGAATTCCCAAAATATATTTTGCTTCCCCCATATCCTTCATTTCAAATCTCCCCTTAAGATCGGTTTTCAGTTTATTAATTTTTTCCATTGATTTACTTAAAACAAGCAAATCATCAACATAAATTGCAATAAATATAAAACCTTCCTCATCTTCGAAAACATAGATTGAGTGATCTGAGCTGATCCGAATATATCCTAGACCGGTAAGAAACTCATCAAGCTTCTTATTCCACTGTCGGGGCGCCTGTTTCAAACCATAAAGAGATTTAATCAGCCGGCATACCTTACTCTCCTCTCCTTCTTCCACAAACCCTTCGGGTTGTCGCATGAAGATCTCCTCTTCTAATTCTCCATGCAAAAAGGCTGTTTTGATGTCCATCTGGTGCACTTCCATGTCTTCCGCCGCTGCTAAACTGAGAAGTATGCGGACGGAGGGAAATCTGACCACCGGGGCAAAGGTTTCCTCGTAGTCAATTCCTTCCTTTTGTGTAAATCCCTTTGCCACTAATCTGGCCTTGTAGCGCTCGATTGTGTTATCTGGGTTCAGTTTCAATTTGAAAACCCACTTACAACCGATTGGTTTTCGGTTAGGTGGACAGTCCACCAGCTCCCAAGTATCGGCTGCCATGATTGAAGCCATCTCCTCATTGATGGCTGTCTTCCACCGGTTTCTTTCTGGACAAGTCATCGCCTCTCGATAAGTTTGAGGTTCATCTTGATGAGATAGTTTAGTTACCTTGTTATTAACCTGTTTTTCTTGCAGTCTTTTGCTACTTCTCCTCCCTCCCTCAAAATCTGAGGCCGGAATAGATGGTTCTCGTGGATTCTTTCGAACAAACTCGGCTTCTCCCCTATCCCTTGATTCCGAATCAATTTCCACCACGTCTTCCGCTTCGAGTAGAGTTGTCACTGGAGTTTCCACAGCCGAGTCCTTTTCGGTCTGATTTGTTCCTGCAAGAATGTCATCGTCTCTAAAACCTGGATAGTTAGGAAGCTCAAAGTCATCAGAATTTTCTGACTCAAATCTGATTTTTACTGACTTTGTATATTTGAAGGGATCCACAGACTTTCCTTCATCCATAACTACTAGATGCTTTACTAAGATTATATCTTCTCTTTTTAGATCATAAACTCTATATCCTTTAACATCCTCATCATATCCTAATAAGTATCCCGGTTTTCCTTTAGGATCTAGCTTCCAATTGGACCGATCAGTATCTAGACTGAATACTTGACTGCCGAAAACCTTTAAATGAGATAAGTCTGGTTTCCGGCCTGTCCATCTCTCATAAGGTGTTTGATCTTTTATAGCTGAAGTAAGAACTCTATTTTTGAGGTAATTAGCACAGTTCATTGCTTCTGCCCAAAACCTTTTTCCTATCTTCTTATCCGACAACATACTTCTAGCACTATCACTTAGTGTTCTATTTAACCTTTCAGCTACCCCATTCTGTTCAGGATTTTCTGGCACTGTCTTTTGGTGTTGAACCCCATCTTCCCTCAAAAAATCCTCAAACTGGTTAGAAGTATACTCTCCACCATTGTCACTCCTTACTCTCTTGATTGGAGTTTCATGGAGTTTTTCGCTCCATGCTTTATATTGTCTAAAACAGTCCTCAGCTTCTGACTTGTTTTTCAAAAAATATACTCGGGAATACCGAGACCAATCATCAGTTATAGTCATCATAAATCTCTTCCCCCCCGGTGAGGGCACTCTAGCCGGTCCCCAAATATCTGTGTGTACTAGATCTAGAAGTTTTTCTCCCTTGTAGGTGGCTGTTTTTGGAAAGGGTAATCTGTGTGCTTTACCTTGAGCACACCCACTACAATCACTTATATCATCACTCTCACTGAACTGAATCCCTTCCACCACTCCCATCTTTTTCATCTCTCTTAACTTATCTAGATTCACATGCCCAAGCCTCTTATGCCACATCATAATATCATGAACACCAGCATAATAAAGTTTCTTCGTTTCATTACTTAAGATCAGCCTAAACATCCCATGGCTACCTTTCTCAGCAATGAAATAGACATCCTCCTCAAAACTAGCAGTAAAGACTCCTTCCCTAGTGCTAGTGAAAAAACCCTTATCATCTAATACAGATGTAGAGATAAGGTTTTTGTTCAGCTCCGGAATAAACAATACATCGGAGAATGTTAATATGGATGTCTTTCCTTCAACTAACACTTTCAGATCTACCGATCCTACAAGAGTAGTGGTGACTATCCTCCCATCCCCGTACTCTATCTCTACGGTGGGAATCTTTCTTATCTTAGTGAACAGGTGTCTATCCTTACACATGTGCATTGAGGCACCTGAATCTATAATCCAGCCTGCTTCACCTTTCAATCCACCGTAAGCACATTTCTGCCTTCGTGGAATTTCAACCTCAGTTTTCGCCTCCAACTCCTCATCCAAAAGGAGCTCATCGTCCTCGTCCTCGGATTCCGCCTCAAGTACCTGTGTGACAAGGGCCTTTTTCTTTCCTCTCGGGGTACCACCGGTCTGCCCCTCCTTTAACCGAAGCTCGGTTAGCTTGGTGCACTCTGCCATATAGTGCCCAGGTTTCTTACAAAAATGACATAAACCTTTGGGAGCCCTTGGTTCGAACTCGTCAACCTGTTTTTCCCGCTCCCTACCCCCATAGTTTCTGACTGGTTTCCGGGAATCCTTGTTCCTCCAATCGGTCGCTGTTGCCAAGGCTTGGCCACTCTTTCCTCCCCTTCGGATCTCAATCGTATTCTCTCGAACGAGAATCATCCCTACCACTGAGTTCCATATCCACCTTGAGTCCGGCAAGTCCTGCACACGGTTGACTATGTTCTCGAACTCATCAGGTAACTTCATTAGTAAACAGTTAACTTTTTCTTTTTCACTAAAAACTTTACCCGCACTCTCTAGCTCCATGAAGAGTGTAGCAAGCTCATTGCAAAAATCCAACATATTTCCCCCTTTGTATACATACTCCTTAACTTTCTGATCAGCCAACTGTTGTTGCTGAATCGTACCACTTCGGTACATCTCTATGAGAGCCATCCAAAGATCGGATGCCCTCTCTACCTGCAAATGAGGACATGCAAGTCCTTGAGTGAGATGGCGTAGGATGAAGTGCTTTGCCGCCATATTGTTGAAGTCCCAGGTTTCAGTATCATTCTCCTCGTTCCTCGGAATAGGTGACATGAATGCTAAACCAGTTGCTATTGGTGTGGTCGCCTCCTTCTCCTTTCCTTTGTCCACCACCTCTCCTTCCTTTGTTTCCTCCGTTGAAGGTGAATCCTCTTTCCTGGTGAATCTGCTTCCTTTAAACCCTGGAGGAATTCCAAGACTTGATGGACGCCCCAATCGTCCACTCACTATCCCCCAAAACCTTTTTTCGCATAGAGCTCCTATCATCATACTTTCCCAGTATATGAAGCCAGTTCCATTAAATATTGGCACCCTAGAGGGTGGGCCCATAACCTGAAACTCTGAGACCTCCATAAGTCCTCAGAGTGGACAGCTTCCAAGAAGCCTCTAGGATAATCCTGACCCCTTTGTGTTTAAGCAAAAATAACTGCCACCCTGGCAGACAAAAACTCTGACCAACTTCACCCCTGTGAAGACAAGACTCCCCTGAGTCGATAGCAAAAAGAATCTCTGAATTTGCTCCCCTGAGCAGTAAGTTATGGAGGGTCAAAGTTGACCTTTTGTACAGAAGCTCTCTGGGAGAGAGGGTCCTATCTTCTAATTTTTCTAAGTCCTATCTCTCTCACAAACTCTATCTACTGATGTACGGAACCAATCAGAATTGAGTTCCGTACGTAAAAGTACAGCTGCCGGTGTACTTTATGTACGGACATTGTACGACATGGCCAAAATGTCGACACATGTCAAATCCGGATTCGGTGCCATAATCTCCGGAGATTCCACAATCCAACAGAATTTCGCCACGTGTCATCCGATGTGGCGATGGCCACAAACCGCCGAAATTCTCCTCTGCGATCTCGGCGCTAATCTCCGCCGTCCGATTAAATTCGGCTTTAATCGTAGCCGTAATAAATACATGCGCGGTATTTGTTTCATTTACGAAACAAATGCGCGGTACTGATTTGTGTCCGTACCGTAAGTCGTACATTATTTATTACTGGATCTATGTATCCCGTAATTCATTTCAGTTAAATGATTTATCGCACGTATACGTATTTAAATAAATATCAAACTACATGCTATGTAACACTACTGCTAGACTTAACGGCTAAGGCTACCGGCTAATTCCTATCTGCCGGCCGGTAGGTACATGGATCAAATCCTGCCGCCGGCACATACCTTTTAAATAAATAATTAAATCCTAACATAAAATTCCCGTAAACCTCAGGATAGCCAAGGTAGCCATGGCTCTAGCTTCCTCTCCAATTTCTCAGTGACTGCGACAAGTTTGAGAGTTGGAGAGAGAAGTTAGAGATAGACTGCCTCGACTTCTATATTTCTTTTCAAACCTAGAAAATACTAATAAACCATTAGTTTCTACACTTTCGTACGACCTATGTACGATAAGGCTATGAAGAGGACGGGTGTCTGCTTTTCACTCGTCCGTACATTCCTCGGAATTCCTATGACCGAATGTCATCTCTCTACGTGGCTCCAGGTCATTCCACGTCATAAAACGCCAAAGTGACCACTCCAGGATTTCGGCGATGATGTGCGCTGTTGGATTTGCAGCGAGACGCAATCTTAGCCGATATAAATACTTGCGCGACATTTGTTTCGCTGTTAAAACAAAATGCGTGGTATTCGTTTTGAAAAAGTGATATACTTCGTATTTTCATAAAACTCTATCTATGCAAGCCGTATACAGTTTTAGTTAAATGAATTTGTTCCTCCTTATAGATATATATATCTATCACATACTATAGCATTTAGCATTGGTCCTAGTCTTATAGGATAAAGCTGACCGCTATCGGCCACCTTGACGAACCAAAGGTAACGGGATGAAATCCCGGGTGTGTCAAGTATATTTTTAGTAGCCTATTAAAAATAACTGCCTGTTGAACTAAGGCAGCCATGGATCAACCACCCTCTCTATCCTTCAGTGACTACAACAAGTACGGGGGCTAAAGAGAGGAGGTGGAGGCAGGCTGACGGTCCTTTTTCATTTCTTTTATACTAACATATTAAACCTAAAAAATGCTCTAGAAATCTATTCAGTGACATCATTTTGTCAAGCCTCGCTGTGGACGAAATGGTCGTACAGTTTCATGGCTACCAGGGAGATTTCCTTAGCAGAGAGATTAATATCCTTGATGGCTTGCCCTCTAATCTAATTATCCAGAGCAGTATCCTTCTATGTCCGAACGAATTTCGGACTTCGATAATATTTGGTTGCCATTGCAAGAAGGTCAATTGTTCATAGTTTTGTCTTCTGGAAAATGCTTGAGAGCCTATTGAAAAGGTTTTGCGGCGTCTCATTTTTCAAGCATCGGAATTCCGTGAACTCCTTGATGGCATGCTCATATCTCTCCGTGTATAGGAGCCTCCATTTGTTCAGAAGAGAAGTGCAAGGGTTGGGATTTGCGACCATTCGAGTCGCTGCCCGCGCGGCTTGAGTTGCTTGCAGCAGGGTGACATAGGCTCTTCCCTGTCCCTGCAACTTCATATCATCTTTAAAAGTGGCAGTTACAGGTGTTGCCGCCGCTACAGCCAAGTTGGCTTCTGCTTGTAAAACCGCCGCATCGAGAGCTAAGTCCAAAATCTTGATGCTAGGAGCTATCAAGAGTGGTTGTCGCTCCTTGTAGTTTGCCAAAGCACCTCTTGAAAGGTACACCGCGCATCGTTATTAGTGTGAAGGTCACTAATTTGGGTTCTTAAAATTTTGATTTTTTTCCAAAAATAGTGTACGTGATTTTAATTTTTCCTTGACGTTAAGTGAGGTTCCGTACAAATTAGCGTACAGAACGAAAGTACATTAATATGTAAATAGTGTGATGTACGGTATATGTCAGACCGTACATAAATGTACCTTTTTAAGTGAAAATTTTACAAAAAATGAATCAAATCAGACGCGTTCGCATAGGAACGTGCGATAAAAAAACGGGATTGGTCTGACATGTAAATAAGTGACATTTACGGATATTTAAATTTCACTACGGTGTACGATTTTATATATTTTGTACGGATACATATAATAATGTATATAATCGTACAGAAAATTTTCCATTTTTGCTGTTCCAAATTAGCGTTAACACTGAAATTAGAACAAACCTTTTTTTTTTAATTTTCAAATTCTTAATTAGCGTCAATGACGGTATATTTGCTTACACACTATTTAAACTTTGACACTAATAACGATGCGCGGTGTAGTATTGTAAGTTTTACGTACAATAGGCATATTGTATGGGCGACTTTCACCTACTTTAAAACTATGTTGTAGAACAAATCAACTTTCCATCGGTTTGAAAAGCGGCCAAAAAGCGGATATCCACAACAATTTGAAATCAGAGAAAGCAATCCATGAGCTATCTCTTGTAAAGATCCTTATGTCACCCATTTTTTTCTCCTCCGAAAAGTTGGTGAACTATGGAGAGGCAAGTCTGGTGGGGTTGACAAACTGAGCCGGTAAAATTGCTCTACGATCTGCTCCTTCTGGATTCAAACGGCTTCCTCCTCCGATAGGAATGGCAAGTGTAACAGTAGGGATCCACCCCCAAGTGAGAATGGTCTTGCTGTTAAAGGAGGTGTTGAATTTCTTGCTCCTCTATTTCCAGGAGAGTAATGTTCCTCTCTTCGAACTGTTCCCACGGATGGGATGTGGAGACGAGGTCTGTTTGAAGGCCTCTGTGGAATGGATGGTGGCGGAGACAAGATCAGACTGTTTGGGCCTTGTAGGATAAGGCGTCTGTCTCTTGGTTCGCCTCCTAGATTTATAGGGAGGTGGAGTTCCGGAGTTGATAGAAGGGGAACGCCCGTGAGGAGGTGAGTAGGCGGGGAAGTCGTGTTTGTAAGGTAAGATAGACAGGCCCGGTGACCCACGGACTGTTGCAGCAAGAGAAAAGGATGACGAAGGAGAGGAGAAGTGAGGTGGTGATGGTGGAGGAGTGGACAATCCGAGGGAAATGTGTAGTCTCTGTTCCGGTGGTAGTTGCACCACGGCCTCCACAACGCAAGATCCCGCCTCTGAGACAAAGGTAGAAAGCTCAGTGGTAGCTGGTGGAAACGTACCCGGTAGATCTACACCCAACCCCTCTCTGTTAGGCCCTGTTGTTTCCAACCCTTCCTAGTGAAAGGGAGATTTCGGTCTAGGTCCCAGTGAAGTCCTTTGAGCTTCCGTCGCAGGAGGAGTTGCCTTTCGTAGAAGTTGTCCTCTTGCAGAGGGACCTGTCATATGAAGATGAGCTACCTGTCCTATAAAGATCCCTCCTGATCTCCGTCTAGCCTCCCAAATGAGGAAAAGTTCCTGTTCCAGTGCCTGCTTCCATTCCTTTTCAAGAGCCTCCATGTCAATAGTGACAAGTCCGGCCCCCGCCGTAGCCTGACTCTGCAACCGCACAACATCAACCAGTTTTTATGTGCTACTCACCTCACCCAAGAGATCCGCAATCCCCAAACCCGGAACCTCGAGGTCTTCGGGTCTCGAACGCCACAACCCTTCAGAAGGTCGAACAACCGGTGTTGATGGAGATAGGAGCTCGAAAAGACTAAGGCAGAAGGGAAGAACGACTTCTCTTTTGGTCGGGGAGCAAACCTGCCCTTGCCGTCTTGATGGTCAAACCCGTGCACCCTCTGGGGCTCTGGTAACCCTTGCCTGCTAGTTCCTTCCCCGGCCAGGGCCCTAAAGATCGCCCTTCCCCTAGACAGTCTGTTGGTTGTAGTGTCTTGAGATTTGGTGGGCTGCTGGTGTGAAGTTGATAGCATCCCCTATTGCTCTCGAACTGAGGTTGAACAGCTGCTCTCGTACGAACTGCTCATTATTTGCATTACACCTCCCACTAGGCGTAAGATCTTGGCTCGGTCTGTTCGGGCTACCCACTCCACCAACTCCTTAACCTTCAACCCATAGAGATAATAAAGGGCTAAGATTTCCTTGCAACCTGGCCGGTTAAGATCGGCCAAAATCTCAAGATCCATCTACATCTCAGCTATTGGAGCCTTAGATCTTGTATAGCGGCCAACTTCGAAAAGGTTGGCCAGGGACAGCTTCCTTATGGGCCAAACCCTTCTTGGGTGATTTAGGAGACAACGTATGTCTCTCAATCTTCTTCGCGGCCCGAGCACAAGCAGCCTCGGACAATGTACGGAAGTTCTCGGGAGAAACGACAAGGGGAGGTGGAAGAGAGAGTTACCTCACAGGCTGCTTTAGAGGAGTCTCAGCTATAACAGCCTCAAGCATCATTCCCAATAAAAACTTCTCTAGGTTTAAAGTTAAAGCCATAGGGACTACTTCCTCGGCTGTGGCTCTTCCTCTTGTGCAAGCGTATCCTGACTTCCCTGCACCTCAGATCGGATTTCTAGAGCTCATTTTTCCTGAGCTTCTCCTTCTTTGTAGAAATTAATGGTTCGTTTTTAAGTATTTTCTTGGTCTAAATAGAAATATAGAAAGATACCGAGGTATTTTTTCTCTAACTTCTCTCTCCCACTCTCAAACTTGTAGCAGTCGCTGAGAAATTGGAGAGGAAGCTAGAGCCATGGCTACCTAGGCTCTCAAGAGGTTTACGGGAAAATATTAATTTATTTACCGTTAGGGGTTTATTTACTAAAAGGATATATTTGCATCGAGGATTTGATTGTGGTACCTGTTGGACGGTGAGCAACCGGTAGCTTGTAGCCTCATTTGTTAAGTCTAGAACCAGTGATACATAGTATATGGTTTGATATTTATTTAAATATTTTCACGTAGGATAATTTATTTAACTGAAACTATTTACGGGATACATAGATCGAAGAATGTAAAAGTACGAATCAAGGTACGGACAAATAAAATGTACCGCGCATTTGTTTAAATAGCGAAACGAATACCACGCAGGTATTTATTACGGCTACGATTAAATGTGCATTTAATCGGCAGGCCAGAATAAATGTCGAGATCGCAAAAGAGGATTTCGGCGGTTTTTGGTCATCGCCACATCACATGACACGTGGCAAATTAACATTGGATCACGGCATCTCCGAGGATTAACGGAGCAAATCCGGATATAGCACATATCGACATTTAGGGCATGTCGTACAATGTCTGTACATAAAGTACACCGGCAGCTGTACTTTTGTGTACGGAAGTGTAATATTATTGGCTCCGTATATCAGTAGATAGAGTTTGTGAGAGAGATAGGACTTAGAAAAATTAGTAGATAGGACCCTCTCTCCCAAAGAGCTTCTATACAAAAGGTCAACTCTGACCCTCCATAACTTACTTCTCAGGGGAGCAAATTTAAAGATTATTTTTGCTATCGACTCAAGAGAGTCTTACCTTCACATGGGTGAAGTTGGTCAGAGTTTTTGTCTGCCTGGGTGGCAGTTGTTCTTGCTGAAACACAAAGGGGTCAGGGTTATCGTAGAGGCTTTTTGGAAGCTGTCCATTCTGAGGACTTATGGAGGTCTCAGAGTTTCAGGGTAGGGTAGCAATCTTTAATGGAACTGGCTTCATATACTGGGAAAGTATGATGATAGGAGCTCTATGCGAAAAAAGGTTTTGGGGGATAATGAGTGGAAGATTGGGGCATCCATCAAGTCTTGGAATCCCTCTAGGGTTTGGAGGAAGCAGATTCACAAAGAAAGCAGATCCATCTTCAACAGAGGAGACAAAGGAAGGAGAGGTGGTGGACAAAGGAGCGGAGAAGGAGACCACCACACCAATAGCAACTGGTTCAACATTCATGTCACCTATTTCGAGGAACGAGGAGAATGATTTTGAAACCTGGGACTTCAACAATATGGCGGCAAAGCACTTCATCCTACGCCATCTTACTCAAGGACTTGCATGTCTTCATTTGTAGGTAGAAAGGGCATCCGATCTGTGGATGGCTCTTATAGAGATGTACTGGGTGGTAAGATTTAGCAACAACAATTGGTTAAGAAAAAAGTTAAGGAATATGTATACAAAGGGGGGAAGATGTTGGATTTTTGCAATGTGCTTGCTACACTCTTTATGGAGCTAAAGAGTGTGGGAAAAGATTTTAGTGAAAAGAAAAGGTTAACTGTTTACTGATGAAGTTACCTAATGAGTTCGAGAATATAGTCAACCGTGTGCAGAACTTGCCGAACTCAAGGTGGATATGCAACTCAGTGGTAGGGATGATTATCATTCGGGAGAATACGATTAAGATCTGAAAGGGAGGAAAGAGTGGGCAAGCCTAGGCAGCTGTGATCGATTGGAGGAACAAAGATACTTGAAGACTGGTCGGAAACTATGGGGCGAGGGAGCAGAATAATCAGACCGACGAGTTCGGTCCAAGGGCTCCCTAAGGTTATGTCATTTTTGTAAGAAACCGGGGCACTATATGGCGGAGTGCACTAAGCTAACCGAGTTTCAGTTAAAGGAGGGGCAGACCGGTGGAACCCCGAGAGGAAAGAAAAAGGCCTTTGTGACACAGGTGCATGAGGCAGAATCCGAGGACGAGGACGATGAGCTCCTATTGGATGAGGAGTTGGAGGCAAAAAACGAGGTCGAAATTCCACGAAGGTAGAAATGTGCTTACGATGGATTGAAAGGTGAAGGAAGCTGGATTATAGATTCAGGTGCCTCCATGCACATGTGTAAGGATAGGCACCAGTTGACTAAGATAAGAAAAATTCCCAACGTAGAGATAGAGTACGGGGATGGGAGGATAGTCACTACTACTCTTGTGGGATCGATAGATCTAAAAGTGCTAATAGAAGGAAAGACATCTATAGTAACATTCTCTGATGTATTGTTTATTTCTGAGCTGAACAAAAACCTCATCTCTACATCTGTATTAGATGATAAGGGTTTTTTCACAAGCACTAGGGAAGGAGTTTTTACAGCTAGTTTTGAGGAGGAGGTCTATTTCATCGCTGAGAAAGGTAGCCAAGGGATGATTACGTTGATTTTAAGTAATGAAACAAAGAAACTTTATTGATATTATGATGTGGCATAAGAGGCTTGGGCATGTGAATCTAGATAAGTTAAGAGAGATGAAAAATATGGGAGTGCTGGAAGGGATTCAGTTCAGTGTGAGCCATATTATATGTGATTGTAGTGGATGTGCTCAAGGTAAAGCACACAGATTACCCTTTCCTAAAATAGCCACCTATAAGGAAGAAAAAATTATAGGTCTAGTACACACAGATATTTGGGGACCGGCTAAAGTGCCCTCACCGGGGGGGAAGAGATTTATGATGACTATCACTCATGATTGGTCTCGGTATTCCAGGGTGTATTTCTTGAAAAACAAGTCAGAAGCTCAGGATTGTTTAAGACAATATAAAGCATGGAGCGAAAACTCCATGAAACTCCAATCAAGAGAGTAAGGAGTGACAATGGTGGAGAGTATACTTCTAACCAGTTTTAGGATTTTCTGAGGGAAGATGGAGTCCAACACCAAAAGATAGTTCCAGAAAACCCAAAACAAAATGGGGTAGCTGAAAGATTAAATAGGACACTTAGTGATAGTGCTAGAAGTATGTTGTCAGACCAAAAGATAGGAAAAAGGTTTTGGGCCGAAGAAATGAACTGTGCTAATTACCACAAAAATAGAGTTTTTATTTCAGCTATAAAAGATCAAACACCTTATGAGAGATGGACAGGCCAAAAACCAGACATATCTCACTTAAAGGTCTTCGGCAGTCAAGTATTCAGTCCACATACAAATTGGTCTAATAGGAAGCTAGAACCTAAAGGAAAACCGGGATACTTGTTAGGATATGATGAGGATGTTAAAGGATATAGAGTTTATCATCTAAAAATGGAAGATATAATCTTAGTAAAGCATCTAGTAGTTGTGGATGAAGGAAAGTTTGTGGATCCCATCAAGTATACAAAGGAAGTAAAAATCAGATTTGAGTCAGAAAAATTCCGATGACTTTGAGCTTCCTAACTATCCAGGTTTTAGAGAAGATGACATTCTTGCGGGTACAAATCATACCGAAAAGGACTCGGCTGCGGAAACTCCAGTGAGAACTCTACCCGAAGCGGAAGATGTGGTGGAAATTGATTCTGAATTAAGGGACGGGGAAGAAGCCAAGATTGTTCGAAAGAATCCACGACAACAATCTATTCCGACCTCGGATTTTGAGAGAGGAAGGAGAAGTAGCAAAATATTGCAAGAAAAACAGGTTAAAAACAAGGTAACAAAACTATCTCATATAGATGAACCTCAGACTTATAGAGAGGCGATGACTTGTCTAGAAAGAAACCGGTTGATGACAACCATCAATGAGGAGATGGCCTTAATAATAGCAACCGATACTTAGGAGCTGGTGGATTGTCCACCTAGCCGGAAACTAATCGCTTATAAGTGGGTTTTCAAATTAAAACTGATCCCAGATAACACGATTGAGCGCTATAAGGCATGATTAGTGGCAAAGGGATTTACACAAAAGGAGGGAATTGACTACGTGGAAACCTTTGCCCTGGTCGTCAAATTTCCCTCCGTCCGCATACTTCTCAGTCTGGCAGCAGCGAAATACATGGAGGTGCACCAGATAGACATGAAGACAGCCTTCTTGCATGGAGAATTGGAAGAGGGGATCTTCATGCGACAACCCGAAGGATTTGTGGAGGAAGGAGAGGAGAGTAAAGTATGCCGGATGATTAAATCTCTTTATGGTTTGAAACATGCGCCTCGACAGTGGAATAAAAAGCTTGATGAGTTTCTTACCGGTCTGGGATATATCCGGATTAGCTAAGATCACTCAATCTATGTTTTTGAAGATGAGGAAGGTTTTATATTTAGTGCAATTTATGTTGATGATTTGCTTGTTTTAAGTTAATCAATGGAAAAAATTAATTAACTGAAATCCGATCTTAAGGGGAGATTTGAAATGAAGGATATGGGGGAAGCAAAATATATTTTGGGAATTCAAGTAGAAAGAGACTGAAAAATAAAGATTATAAGATTGACTCAAAAACAAGCAATAGGGAACATGCTTGAAAAATTTCAGATGGATAAAGCTAATAGTTGTACAACTCCAATGGAGTTGAAGAAGGGAAGTGAGGGGAGTGAGGAAGAAAGAGTCATAGTCTTAGACGAGGAATTATCTCGTGAAAAACAGAAGTTCATGCACTCTATTCCTTACTAGCAAGTAGTGGGAAGTCTAATCTATTTTATGAATTGTACCCGGCCGGATTTAGCTGCTGCTGTAGGAGTGCTGAGTAGAAGTCTAAATGCTCCAACTAAGAGAGATTCAGAGGCAGCTAAGAGAGTCCTTAGATATTTGATAGGAACTAGGGATCTATGGTAGCATTTGGGTGGGGAGAATACTGACATCACTACTTGGAGTGATGCCAGTTATGGTGATGCTCCGATGAGGAGATGTACTTCGGGATATGGATTATATATGGGTGATGGGGCTTGTTGTTGGAGTAGCAAACAGTAAATAGTTATTGCTCAGTCCACCATGGAGGCTGAGTATATGGCCTCTTATTCTGCTGTAAAATAATTGATGTGGGTCAAGTCTTTGCTTGGTGAGCTTGGTCACCTTAAGAGTGGTGTGCATAAATGTTTTTGTGATAATCAGGCAGCAGTCGCTATTTTTGCCAAATCCTAGACATCATTTTAAAGCTAAACACATGGACATTAGACTCAGCTTTGTTAGAGAGAGTAGAAAACAAAATAATCAGTTTAGAGTACCGACAAGATAGTGAGATGGTAGCAAATATGATGACCAAACCTGTGCCTTCCCCTAAGCTAATTTTCTACAGGGAGAAGTGTGGTATGAAATTAAAGATTGACTAGAAAATAAGGGGAGTGTAGAAATTAATGGTCAGTTTTTAAGTATTTTCTAGGTCTAAATAGAAATATAGAAAGATACCGAGGCAGTCTATCTCTAACTTCTCTCTCCCACTCTCAAACTTGTCGCTGTCACTGAGAAATTGGAGAGGAAGCTAGAGCCATGGCTACCTAGGCTCTCCACAGATTACGAGAAATATATTAGTTTATTTACCGTTAGGGGTTTATTTACTAAAAGGATATATCTTCATCCAATATTTGATCCAGGTACTTGCTGGATGGTGAGCAACCGGTAGCCGATACCCTTATCCGTTAAATCTAGAACCAGTGATACATAGTATATGGTTTGATATTTACTTAAATATTTTCACGTAGGGTAATTCATTTAACTGAAACTGATTACGGGATACATAGATCCAGGAATGTAAAAGTACGAATCAAGGTACAGACAAGAAACATGTACCACGCATTTGTTTCAATAACGAAACGAATACCGCGCATTTGTTTCAATAGCGAAACAAATACCGCGGAGGTATTTATTACGGCTACGATTAAATGTGCATTTAATCAGACGGCTAGAATAAATGTCGAGATCAAGGAAGAGGATTTTGGTGGTTTTTTTTCATCGCCACATCGCATGACACGTGGCAGAATAACATTGGATCACGGCATCTCCGAGGATTAAGGGAGCAAATCCGGATATACCACGTGTCGACATTTAGGGAATGTCGTACAATGTCCGTTCAAAAAGTACACCGGCAGCTGTACTTTTGTGTACGTAAGTGTAATATGATTGGCTCCGTACATCAGTAGATAGAGTCTATGAGAGAGATAGGACTTAGAAAAATTAGTAGATAGGACCCTCTCTCCCAGAGAGCTTCTATACAAAAGGTCAACTTTGACCCTCTATAACTTACTGCTCAGGGGAGCAAATTCAAAGATTCTTTTTGCTATCGACTCAAGGGAGTCTTGCCTTCACAAGGGTGAAGGCGGTAAGATTTTTTGTCTGCCAGGGTGGCAGTTGTTCTTGCTGAAACAGAAAGGGGTCAGAGTTATCCTAGAGGCTTTTTGGAAGCTGTCCATTCTGAGGACTTATGGAGGTCTGAGAGTTTCACCCTCCCATTGAGTGATGGCTAATGGACAGAACTGTAAAATCTGTAACGAGAACTCTAACTCCTTTTAGGAACTGATTGTCCCAAATTTTGAAACTCCTATTCCCTCTATTTTGAAGGAGACAGGTGGATGTTTCAAAACTGTGCTTGACTGCTAAAAGTCAGCCAAATGTGTCCTTAAAACACACTGTTATGGTACAAAAGATTTTAGTAGCCAGTTCCGGAGGGACTGTCGCCGGAGCCAAAAAGGACTATTAAAACAGAATAAATAAACTTCAACGCAAAAATAACGAAAATAAAAAAGAATTAGCTAATTCACATTTAACAATATCACCTTGCCCGGAAAATGGAATCAACGATATAATTAATAATGAAGGTAAAGCAAGCTCAAGATACCGCGGAAAGCCAAGCGGACATAAAGAGAAGACGAAATATCTCCTTGTGGCACCAGTGACCGGTATGATCCTCCTTCACACCTCGATTTTCGCAGATCGGATCCGACTAGACTCTTCTCAGTTTGAAATGGCAAAAGTCAAGATCACCCAAAAGGATGGATAGTGCCAACTAACCCTCCGAACTACGACCTCCAAACAAGACAAATCCAAACCAAGATGGCAATAGAGTCAAACACTCAAGCAAGATAAAGATTCTCCAAAAGAAGGTTTGTTTGGAATTTTTTGAGGGTTTTCACAGAAGACATTACTGAAACAACAACCTGTCTCCTTCGGACCCAAGTGCCTTATACAGCAAAGTTTGTCCAATTTTAGGTCCAAAAGTCAAAGCCATGCTACTAACCAATGAGCGGCAAGCAAATGTAAATGAAATGACATAAGATAATATAATCTATAATACACTTGATGTAAAACGTTATGCTCCTCATTGCGGCTGGATTCGCGGGCGAAAGTAATTATTCGTTCCACTACTACAAGACAAAGTACTGGAAAAGGACACGAAAGTGCCAGACTTTGACCTAAGGTAATTAAAGGACCGAAAGTCACCTGAACTTGAACTGAATTCCTATGGACAGCTAACAAAATAATCTAGACGACAATCCGAAAAGTTACGTGGCCATCTACAATGTACCCCCCACGAGGGCTGGCAGAAACTAGTCCCATGTAACGAAATCGCAATCTTTGAGAAGGTAGAACTTGGTCGTTCGGCCTCCGTTAGGCCCGAATTAAAGTGCGTACCACTCGGTTTAGTAAATACAAGCATTTCGTCCTCATTGGTGCACTCCCTCTTTTTTACTCTGATGACCATACAAGTAAAAAAAGGTCCGTAAATCCTTGGTAATACAAACGTGTGCCGGAAACGCACAGAAGCTTGACAATAATTTTTGCAATCCATTCTTCATATACCTAAGTTTTTGAAAAAATGATTTCACCCACATCAATTATTTCACCATCAAACAAGAGGCCATTGTTGAAATGTATGTATTTTCTAGGTTTGAATAAAGGAAAAATTAATAAGAGGAATTCAGCAAAGGCAGCCTGCCTCTCGCTCCACTCTCCAAACCCTCACACTTGTCGCATTCATTCAAGGTTGAAGAGGAAGCTAGAGCCATGGCTGCCCATGATGCCTAGAAATAGAGACAAGCTATAGTTTTTGGTAGGTTTACCAAAAGGGTTTTGACAGACCCAGGAATTGATTGTGATACCTGCCGTACGTCAAAAATCTGATAGGTGGTAGCTTTATCCTATAGTCTAGGATTAATGCTAAAGGTGAGTTTGATAATTATATAAACGTGAACCACACAATATGTTTCATTTAACTGATTATGGGACTGAATATACACCGAAACGGATTAGACTCACGAATTCCGGACCGCACGGAATTAACTACACGACATTTTATTTTGACGGCCAATATTAAATGCCAGTCTTCATCGAACAGCTGTGGTGCGAGCCAGGATTCCAAAGTGGGTGACTTGGCGTTTTTGGGCTGTTGAAAAGAGGTGATTAATAGTTCACTTCTATATTTTAGTTAGAATGTAAAGAGAGAGAAAGAGAAAAACAAAGGCACGCCATGGTTGCCGCGTCATTTAAAAGGAGGCAAAATGAAATAGAAGGTATTTTACTATTTGTAGCAAAATACAGCCTCTAGCCGAATTTGAACCGGGGTCTACAGACTACTATTTAGACCTAAGCCTTATCCATTAAGGCACTAGAGAAAATTTATATGTGCTACGTTTTACGCATATTCATCTATTTATTAAACGGACTAAGTTACAGCAGATTAACGAAAACACGCATTAATCAATTCATGCATGGAAGCGAATCAAAACCGCATAAATACAAATGATAGGACGGCCACAATTGCAGCTGCCACCCGCAATAAACTTTCGGTGGCCTTTGGGGATAGCGTCACGCGATGCCACGTGGCACCATACTATTGGATATCGGAGAAGTTGGGAGGAGGAACCATGGCTCCCGTTTTGACACACGTCACTTTGAAGGCCATGTCTTACAATGGTCGTACAATAAGTACATTGCCTAGTGTACCTTCTTGTACTATATAGTGTTTCTATTGGACTAGGGTTTAGTAGTAGGCAGTCGTAAGTAGGCAGACCAAGACTTAGTGAAATTTAGGTACCTCTCTCTAAAAGAGCTTGTAACTATAAAGGTCATCTTTGACCAGCCATAACTTACTGCTCAGGGGAGCAAATTCAGTGATTATTTTTGCGTTTGACTCAGGGGAGTCTTGTCCTCATAGGGGTGAGAGTGGTCAGAATCTTTGTGTGCCTGGGTGGCGCTTATTTAGCGGGAAAGTAGAAGGGGAAAATATTATCCTATAGGCTTTACATAGGTTGCTCATTCTATGGGTCAATGGAGACCACAGTATTGCATGGTTACTGCCACTCCTGATGACACGTGGCAAGATCTAGAAGGATTGCAAGATCTCCAGAATGGAGATGACAATTCCAAAAGTGACAAATGTTACATTATGGCAATGTCATACATGGACCATATAAAAAGTACGTCAATACCTGAAATTTCTTGTACGGTAAAGTCTTATGATTGGTCCGTACCTTTGTACAAACGGGCTTAAAAAGAGGTTTTATGAATTATAATAATTTTGGTAGGTAGCCTCCTCTCTCCCATAGAGCAACTATATAAATAGGCAAACTTTGCCATTTAATTATAACTCATTTAGTTAACCATTTTCATTCATTCTTTTTGTTGAGGACTCCAGGGAGTCCACGCTACACAAAAGTTTACTCGGTCAGAGTCTATGCCTGCCAGTGTGGCTGCATTGCTAAGGGAAAGTCATAGTGGGGGAATGTGTCCAAATACTCATATTCTAACTTTGCATTCTGTTTGGAAACTAAGCGCACAAAAAGTCTTATTTCACAAGGGTGAAGCTGTATTGGGGTTTTGACTGTCAAGGTGTCAGTCATTTGGGTTTATATCAACTTAGAGTCGGCACCATCTAGATAAGCATCTTTGGATATGCAAATTTTGTGAGGGAATGGACCCGATAGAATTTCAAGTTATGGGCCCACCATCTAGGGTGCCTATATTAGATGGAACATACTTCACTTATTGGGAATTTACGATTGAGGAATTACTTTTCGAAAAGCACTTATAGGGAATTATTTCGGGAAAGGAGAAGTCTCGGCCACCAGGCTTTCTTGGAACTCACTACGGAGATTCATTTGAGGCTTCCCAGAAAAACCAACTGGAGTTCAAATGGAACCAAAGGTGAAGGGAAAATCATTACCATGGAAGAGGGAAAACGGGTAAAGGAAAAAGAAACACGTATAGATAGGGGAGCTAGGCTCTCGGCTACGGTTCCACTTGTAGGGGTCATAACTAAAAGTGAAAAAACCAACACTAGAATTTGGGAGTATAAAAACACTATAGCAAAACATCTCATACTTAGATATGTGTTTAAGGCCATATCTATCATTCTTTTAAATCTAGCCAAGTCTTCACAAATCTCGGAAACACTAAGTCAAATTTATAAGAGTGAGACTATACAGAGGCAACAGTTAGTAAAACATGAAGTAGAGGCCTATGTTTATAAAGGTGGTAGCATAATAGAGTTTTGAAAAGATATTATTGCGTTATATGTTCAGCTTGCTAGTGCGGGATATGTAGAATTCAAGGAGAGAAAGATTAACACACTAATCATGAAACTCTAAGATGAGTACGAAAACATCATTAACCGTATGCAGGAAATGGATGGCTCCTCATCGACTTGGAGCATTACCATGGGGATAATTCTTGTGAGGAAAAGCACTTTGGAGCTTCGTAGGGGAAGTGACTGGGTGAATGCACTAACAACTGGTGGTGACTGGCGGAAGCGTGATGACAAGAACGGCGGTGACGAGCGGAAGCATGATGAGAGTAAGAAAGACAAAGGTAAACCTTATCGGAAATTTGGTGGAAAGAGAGGGAGAGGAAAAGAAAGGGGAGCTTTGAAAAAAGGGGTTTGCTTCTTTTGTAGGGAACCATGTCACTATATGGAGGAGTGTCCTTGTTTTGAAGAAATTAGAAGTTGGAATCTGAATGAGGAGGAATAAGGGGAAAAGGGAAAGAGGATGAAGAAAATTTTGAGCTTCTTCACATCGCTAGTAAAGGGAAGAGAGAAAAGCACACAAAAATTCCACGAAAGCAAAAGTGTGCTTTTGGTGGCATAAAAAAAGTAAAGGGAATTGAGGTACTTAAGGGAGTTAGACATGATGAGGATGTCAAGGAGTGTGGAAAGTATGATTTAAAAATGAGAAAGTCAGATTTAGGATCCATAATTGAAAAAAAAAAAAAAAAAAATAATGTGGATAATTTTATAAATATTTTGGAAATAGAAAACTCGTCAGAAATAAACACTTCAACAGATTTCGAGGAAAGGGAAGAAGTAAATCTAGAGAGGGTTTTGAAGAATAGGGGATAAGAGGAATATTTAATGAAAGATTTAGGAGAAAAATGTATTTTGGGAATAAAAATAGAAAGTGATGGTGGAAAAAATTCCATGGGAGAAGTGAGGAAAGTTCAGAAAATGGGGTTATTATCATGGATAAAAACATGAGTTCGGAAAATGTAGATTTTATGAGAAATTTAGTGAGGACTCTTGATTTAAGGATAAATTTAGGGGGTAACGGTTTTGACATCACTAATGGGAATGATGCCATCTATGAAGGTGTGCTTATAAAAGGGTTAGCATCTGGGTGTGTGTTGAAGATTGGAGATGGGGTTGGCTGTTTGAATTGCAAGAGGAAAATTGGATTTTGTGTGGATGGAAAAGAGATGAGGTGGATAGAATCTTTGTTCAGATTTTTGAAAAGTGGGATGCTAAATAAAATGTGTGATCAACAAGATGCGATGTTTATTTCAACTCATCTAACATAACTTTTTGAATATTTACTAAAATATTTATGAGAAGAAAAGAAAAAAGAGAAAGAAAAGAAAAATGTATTTGATCGGAGTTGAAAGAAAAGTAGACTAGAAATAAAGGGAGTGTTGAAATGTATCTATTTTCTGGGTCTCAATAAAGGAAAAATTAATAAGAGGAAGTTAGCAAAGGCAGCCAGCCTCTCGCTCCACTCTCCAAACCCCCACACTTGTTGTAGTCACTAAAGGTTGGAGAGGAAGTTAAAGCCATGGCTTCCCATGCTGCCCAAAGATAGAGACAAGCAATAGTTTTTGGTAAGTTTACCAAAAGGGTCTTGACAGATCCAGGATTTGATCCTGGTACTTGCCGTACGTCAAAAATTTGATAGCCAGTAGCTTTATCCTATAGTCTAGTATCAGTGCTTAAAGTGGGTTCGATAATTATATAAACATGAACGACGCAATATGTTTCATTTAACTGTTTAAAAAATCGAATGTACACGGAAACGGATTAGACTCACGAATTCCAGACCGCACGGAATTAACAAAACAACATTATATTTAGACGGCCTAAATTAAATGTCGATCTTCATCGAACAGCCGTGGTGCGAGCCGGGATTTCGGAGTGTGCGACTTGGCGTTTTCAAGCACCGCCACTCCGGATGAAACATGGTAGGATCTGGGAAAATTGCAAGATCTTCGGAACGCAAGATGACAACTCTAGATGTGACAAATGTCACATTATAGCAATGTTGTACATAAACCGTACAAAAGTACGCCGGTACCTTTACTTTTTTGTACGGTACAGTCTTATGATTGTTCCGTACCTTAGTACTAGGGGGCTTAGAGTGGGGTTTTATGACATAGAATAATTATGGTAGGTACGCCTCTCTTCTAGAGGGCATCTGTATAAATAGGCAAACTTTGCCTTTTCATTACAACTCATTTAGTTCACCATTTTCAATGATTCTTTTTGCAGCAAACTCAAAAGAGTCCTGGAAACACGGGGGTGTAGTCAATCAGAACTTTGTCTGCCAAGGTGGCTGCATTTCTAAAGGAAATTCAAAGTGGGGGAATGTGTCCAAATACTCATATTCTAACTGTGCATTTTGTGGGGAAATTTAGCGCACAGAAAGTTTAATTTCACAAGGGTGAAGTTGTATTGGGGTTTTGACAGTCACGGGGTCAGTCATTTGGGTTTGTATCAATTGAGAGTGGCACCATCTAGATAAGCTTTTTTGGATCTGCGAATTTTGTGGGGGAATAAACCTCATAGAATTTCAGCCATATACTCAACCGCCATGGTGCACTGAGAAATCACCTTTTGTTGTTTGCTGCTCTAACAACAAACCCTATTCCCAACATATAACATATACCCCGAAGTACACCTTCTCATTGAAGTATCCCTATAACCGGCATCACTCGAAGTGGTGATGTTAGTATTATCCTCCACCAAATGCAACCAGAGATTCTCTTGCTACTACCAAATACCGCATAACCCTCTTGGCCGCTTCCCAGTCCTTCTTCTTAGGATTATTCAACCTCCTATTTATTATTCTTAAAGCTGTCGCTATATCATGACGAGTTCAATTCATAAAATATATCAAACTACCGACAACTTGTCTGTACGGAATATTTTGCATAAACTCTCTTTCCTCTTGTCCTAACTCATCATCTAAGACCACAACTCCTCTTTTTGAGCTCCCGTCAATTACCTTATTTAAATCCATTAGAGTGGTAAAACTATTTGCCTTATCCATTTGAAAATTTTCAAGCATGTTTTTGATTACTTCTTTTTGAGTAAGTCTAATTCTTTTCTTCCCTCTATTCCTCTCTATTTAAATTCCCAAAATATATTTTGCTTCCCCCAAATCCTTCATTTCAAATCTACTCTTTAGATCCGTTTTCAGCCTACTAATTTTCTCCATGGATTTACTTAACACAAGCAAATCATCAACATACATTCCAATGAAAATTATACCTTCCTCATCCTCAAAGAGATAGATGGAATGATCCGAGTTGATTCGCATACATCCCAAACTTGTCAAAAACTCGTTCAGCT
This sequence comes from Zygnema cylindricum, assembly GCA_037447655.1. Lineage (NCBI taxonomy): Eukaryota > Viridiplantae > Streptophyta > Zygnematophyceae > Zygnematales > Zygnemataceae > Zygnema > Zygnema cylindricum. The sequence goes on from JBBHKE010001973.1 coordinate 1,335,158, forward strand.
TCTTGTTCCATTGGCGTGGAGCTTGCTTTAGTCCATAAAGGGACTTTATCAATCTGCACACCTTACTTTCTTCTCCTTTTTCAACTAACCCTTTCGGCTATCGCATGAAGATATCTTCTTCTAATTATGCGTGTAAGAAAGCAATTTTTATATCTATTTGGTGCACTTTTTATGTCTTCCGCTCCCGCCAGACCTAGTAAGATTCGAACAGGTGGAAATCTAACAACCAGAGCGAAGGTCTCCTCGTAATCGATCCCTTCCTTCTGTGTGAACCCTTTGGCCACTAATCTGGCCTTATACAGCTTGATAGTGTTATCTGGGTTGAGTTTCAACTTGAACACCCACTTCCATCCAATCGAATTTTTATCCAGGGGACAGTCCACCAACTCCCATGTGTTTGCCTCCATAATGGAAGCCATCTCATCATTAATGCTTGTTAGCCATCTACTCCTTTACGGACTATTAATTGCTTGCGAATAAGTTTGGGGTTCACTCAAATGTGAAACCTTAGTTACCTTGTTCTTCACTTGTCTTTTTTGAAGTCTTTTGCTGCCTCTTCTCCCTCTTTCAAAATCCGAAGCCAGAATGGAGGGTAATCTCGAATTTCTCCGAATGACTTCATCTTCTCCCCTATGCGCGGAGTCCATCTCCGGTCACTCATCAACCATATCCGGTCTTTCTTTGTTCCCTTCCTCTGTTTGAACTAGAAACTGTGGCTCCATGAGAGTGTCATTCTCGATCTGCTTCTCCTCTTGAACTGTAAAGTCTGGCTGAATCGAAGATCAATAAAAAGAATATGAATCTAACTCACTTTCGGATTCAATTCTAATTCTGACTAGTTTAGTATATTTAAAAGGATATACTAACTTTCCTTCATCCATCACTACCAAGTGTTTGACTAGAATGATATCTTCTTTTCCAAGATCATAAACTCTATATCCATTTACATTTTCATCATTACCAATTAATTACCTCGGCTTTCCCCTTGCATCTAACTTCCAATCAGATTTTTCTGTGTTTAGACTAAAAACTTGACACCTTTAAGTGTGAGATATCCAGTTTTCTCCCGGTCATCTTTCATAAGGTGTTTCATCTTCCATTGCCGAGGTAAGGACTCTATTCTTAAGATAATTAGCACAGTTCATAGCTTTTGCTCAGAAGCATTTTCTTATTTTTTTATCCGATAGCATTAAGTCATTTACACAAGCATAGTAAACTTTGGTCTTTCCATTACCCAAATTCAGCCTAAACATTCCTTTGCTACCCTTTTCAGCTATAAAATATACTTCATCCTCATAGGTAGCAACAAAGACTCCATTCTTAATATTAGTCTCAAAACCGTTATCATCTAAAACTGACGTAGAGATAAGCTTTTTGCTCAACCCTGGAATATAAAAAACATCGAAAAAAGAGACTATGGATGTCTTACCTTCAGCTAAGACTTTCAAATCCAAATATCCCACTAAACTAGTGGTCACTATTCTCCCATCCCCATACTCTATCTCTAGAGTAGGGATCTTTCTCGTTTTGGTCGATTGGTAACAAAGGGGTTCACTCAAAAATAGGGGATTAACTATGAGGAGACCTTTGCTCCAGTTGTTCGGTTCCCCTCATTAAGGATTCTCCTCAATCTGGCAGCAGCGGAAGACATTCAAATACACCAGATGGACATTAAGACAGCTTTTCTTAAAGGTGAGTTAGAGGAAGAAATTTTCATGAGGCAACGCGAAGGGTTCGTGGAAGAAGGAGAAGAGAGCAAAGTCTGCAGGCTCATAAAGTCCTTATATGGACTGAAGCAAGCTCCTTGACAGTGGAATAAGAAACTAGATGAGTTTCTCACCGATGTGGGATATATCCGGATAACCTCTGACCAATCTATCTATATGTTTGATGATGATAATGGTGTCATTTTTATTGCAATTTATGTGGATGATCTGCTTGTGTTGGGTAAGTCTTTGGAGAAGATCAATAGGCTGAAGAAAGATCTTAGGGGCAGATTTGATTTGAATGATTTAGGGGAGGCAAAATATGTTTTGGGGATCCAAATGGAGAGAGATAGGGGGAAGAAGATTATCAGACTTACTCAAAAAAAAAAAAACAATAGGTAATATACTTGAGAAATTGCAGATGGAAAATGCTAACAGTTGTACCACTCCCATGGACTTGAAAAAAGTAAGTGGCGGGAGTGTAGAAGGAGGAGTGATGATCTTAGACAATTAGATGAGTCCAGGGGAGAGAGTGTTTATGAAGTGTATCCCTTATAGACAGGTCGTAGGAAGTGTGATCTATTTTATAAATTGTACCATGCCGGACATACCAGCAGCAGTTCTCACTAGGAGTCTTAATGATCCTAGAAAGAGAGACTGGGAGGCAGCCAAGAAAGTCATGAGATATTTGGTTGGAACCAGAGAATTATGGTTGCATTTGGGAGGGGGGCACACTGATATCACCACTTGGAGTGATGCCAGACATGGGGATGCACCTATGAGAAGATGCACTTTTGGATATGTTTTGTATGTGGGGGAAGGAGCTTGCTGTTGGAGCAGTAAGCAACAAAAGGTGGTTGCTCAGTCTACTATGGAGGCTGAGTATATGGCGTCTTGTTCTGCTGTAAAAGAAATAATGTGGGTGAAGTCATTGTTGCAAGAACTAGGATATATGAAGGAGGGAGTGCATGAAATCTTTTGCGATAATAAAGCTGCAATCGCAATTGCAGCCAATCCAAAACACCATTTTAAAGCAAAACATATGGACATAAGATTAAGCTTCGTAAGAGAAAAAGTTGAAAATAAGATTTTAAATCTTGTGTATATACCTGATGAAAAAATGGTGGCTGACATGATGAACAAACATGTGCCCTCTCCTAAATTAAAATATTGTCGGGAAAAATGTGGGTTGAATGAAAAATTAAAATTAGACTAGAAAATAAGGGGAGTGTTGAAAATAATAGATTTCTAGAGTATTTTCTAGGTTTAATAGGTTAGTATAAAAGAAAAGAAAAAGGATAGACAGCCTGCCTCCACCTCCTCTCTCTAGCCCCCATACTTGTTGTAGTCACTGAAAGATATAGAGGGTGGTTGATCCATGGCTGCCTTAGTTCAACAGGCAGTTATTTTTAGTAGGCTACTAAAAATATACCTGACAGACCCGAGATTTGATCTCGGTACCTTTGGATCGTCAAGTTGGCCGATAGCGGTCAACTTATCCTATAAGACTAGGACCAATGCTAAATGCTATAGTATGTGATAGATATATATATCTATAACGAGGAACAGATTCATTTAACTAAAACTGTACACGGCTTACATAGATACAGTTTTATGAAAGTACGAAGTACGACACTTTTTCAAAACGAATACCACGCATTTTGTTTTGACAGCGAAACAAATATCGCGCAAGTATTTGTAACGGCTAAGATTGCGTCTCGCTGCAAATCCAACGGCGCACATCATCGCAAAAATCTTGGAGTGGTCGCTTTGGCGTTTTGTGACGTGGCATGACCTGGAGCCACGTGGAGAGATGACATTCGGTCATAGGAATTTCGAGGAATGTACGGACGAGCGAAAAGCAGACACGCGTCCGTTTAATAGCCTTGTCGTACATACACTGTTCATAAATATTTCTTCCTCTAACTTAACCTGTACCTTCGTGTACGATATATTCATGTGATTGGTGTTGTACAACAGTAGAAAAGGGTTTAGAGAGGAGTTTAGGACTTAGCAACTTTGTAGGTGGCCGCCTCTCTCCCAGGATGATACTATACAAATAGGCATTTTTGTCGCTTTACAATTAATCACATGTTTGGGAGATTTCAGAGATTTCTTCTCTTGTGAGCTCAAGGGAGTGTAGACTACACAGGGGTGTAGTACTTGATATAATTTGTCTGCCAAGGTGGCAATTGTTCATACACAAAGAAGACCATTGAAAATTCTTTATATGATTCATATATAAAGGATAATTCTATGATCCAATGGGGGACACCGGTTACAGGGTTTGGGCCCACCCACTAGGGTGCCCATTTTTAATGGAACATGATTCATCTATTGGGAAACGATGATGATTGGTGTTTTATGTGAGAAGCGATATTGGGTGATAGTAAGTGGACAAGTGAGACGTTCATCCCCGAGGATTCCTCCAAGATTTGGGGGAGTCAGATTTACAAGAACAACTTCTAGTCTAACCAAGGATACAGATGAAAAGGAAAGCAATGTTTTGGAGGAAGAAAATGAGAAAGGGAAGGAGCCCTTTACTCTTATTGTCGCGGCGATAAAGACATCAGTTTCGAAAATTAAGGAGAATAATATTCTCACATGGTCGTGGTACCTTCTGTACGGTTAAGGTACGGCATAGCCACGGCGAGGACGTTTGTCACACTTAGACTCATCTTGATGCTCCTCGGAGACTCCACTTTCTATTGATGCCTTGCCACGTGTCATTTTGTGACGTATTGTCGATAAACCGCCAAAATAACCATTCCTTGATGTCGGCTTGAATGATAGTTGTCTGATCCGAATTGATGTTTAATTTCCGCCGTTTAAATAAATTTTTGATCAATTTGTTTAGTGCGATATTGGCGTGCATACGACATTTATATTGTTTCGATGTGAAATTTCCTATAAGTCTAGTTAATCGATTTGGTGTGCATGTTCATCTTTAAATAGCTATCGAGCCCTATTTATCCCAACACATGTCCTAGACTATAGGACAAGGCAACCGGTTATTCCGGGGAACCGTAGGGACCAAGATCAATTCCTAGTTGGTCCATATCCTTTTGGTAAAGTCTAATAAGACTGTCCTCTATCCTCCCTATTGGCTAAGGCTGCTTACGCAGCCATGGATCTATCTCTCTCTCTCTTTGATCATCAATGACTACAACAAGTATGGAGACCACAAAGAGAGAGGTTAGAGCCTACCTAACACCTTGTTTTTTTGTTCCTTTAGAAATGGTCACAGAAAATAAAAAACAACCTAAAAAATACCAATAATAAATACACATATTTTAACAAGATATCTATAGTCACTTTCTCCGATGTGCTATTTATTGCGGAGTTAAACAAAAATCAAGGAAAATATTTATGCTCATTTCTAGCGATGATTGGTCTAGGTAATCTATAGTCTATTTGTTGAAAAATAAATTCGAGGCAGCGGCTTATTTTAGAGAGTATAAAGCATGGAGTGAGAAGCTCCATGAGACACCTATAAAAAGAGTGAGGAGTGATAATGGAGGGGAATTAACCTCTAGTGAGTTTGAGGATTATTTGAAGGAGGAATGGGTTCAACACCAAAAGAGCGTCCCCAAAGAACCCGAAACAAAACAGTGTAGCCAAAAGAATAAATTTGACTTTAAGTGATAGTGCCCCTAGTATACTATCGGATAAAAAGACAAGAAAACGCTTTTGGGCAGAGGCCATGAATTGTGCTAATTATTTTAAGAATAGGGTCCTTACCTTAGCAGTTAAAGGTGAAACACCGTATGAAAAATGGATCGGGAAAAAACCGGATATCTCACACTTAAAGGTGTTCGGAAGTCAAGTCTTTAGTCTAAATGCAGAAAAATCTGATTGGAAGTTAGATGCAATGGGAAATCCGGGGTACTTACTTGGGTATGATGAAAATGTAAAGGGATACAGAGTTTATGATCTTGAGAAGGAAGATATCATTCTAGTAAAACACTTGGTAGTGATGGATGAAGGAAAGTCCGTAGATCCCTTTAAATATACTAAACCGGTCAGAATTAGAATTGAATTCGAGAGTGAGTTCGATTCAGATTCTTCTAACCAAACTTCAGTTCAGCCAAACCTTGCAGATAAATAGGAAATTTTGATCGAGAATGACTCTCTTTTGGAGCCACAGATTCCGGTTCAAACCGAGGAGGAGAACTAGGAAAGACCGAAAATGAATTACACGGATAAATAAGAAAGTCTAGGGATGGATTCCACTGATAGGAGAGGAGATGAAGTCGTTCGAAGGAATTTGATATTACCCTCTATTTCAGCATCAGAATTTGAAGGAGGAAGGAGAAGTAGCTAGAGACTTCAAAAGAAACAAATGAATAATAAGGTAACCAAACTATCACATTTGAATAAACCGTAAACTTATTTGGAGCCAATAAATGGTCCGGAAACGAGTAGATAGATGACGGCTATCAATAATGAAATGGCTTCTATCATGGAAGCAGATACATGGGAACTGGTGGACTCTCCACCTGACAAAAAACTGATCGGATGTAAGTGGGTTTTTAAGCTAAAACTCAACCTGAATAACACTATTGAGCAGTACAAAACAAGGTTAGTGGATAAGGGTTCACACAAAAAGAAGGGATCGACTATGAGGAGACCTTTGCTCCAATTGTTATATTTCCTTCCGTCCGGATACAACTTAGTCTGGCGGCAGTAGAACACATGGAAGTGCATCAAATGTATATCAAAACAACTTTCTTACACGGAGAATTAGAGGAAGAGATCTTCATGCGACAGCCAAAAAGATATGTGGAGAAAGGAGAGGAAAGCAAGGTGTGCAGATTGATAAAGTCTCTTTATAGACTGAAGCAGGGTCCTCGCTAATAGAACAAGAAACTAGATGAGTTTTTGACAAGTTTGGGATACATCCGAATCAGCTCAAATCATTCCATTTATCTATTTGATGACGAGGAAGGTAAAATTTTCATTACCATATATGTTGATGATTCGCTTGTCTTCAGTAAATCAATGGAGAAAATTAATGCTTTAAAGAAGGATCTAAAGAGTAGGTTCAAAATGAAGGATTTGGGGGAAGCAAAGTATATTTTGGGAATTCAGATGGAGGGGGAAAAGGGAAGAGAGTAATTAGACTAACTCAAGAAAGAGGCAATCGAAAACATGTTTGAAAAAATCCAAATAGATAAGGCAAATAGTTGTACCACTCCAATGGATTTGAAGAAAGGAAATGAGGGGAGTACAAAAGGGGAGGCAGTGGTATTGGATGATGAGTTAGGACCAGAAGAAAGAGAGTTTATGTAGAATATTTCGTACATACAGGTTGTCGGTAGTTTGATATATTTTATGAATTGTAACCGTTCTGATATAGCGGCAGTTGTAGGAATTTGAGTAGGAGTTTGAATGAACCTAAGAAGAGAGACTAGGAAGCGGCTAAGGGGGTAATGTGATACTTAGTAGGAATAGGAGATTTGTGGTTGCATTTGGGGGGGGGTAATAGTGACATCATCACATGAAGTGATGCCAGTTATGGGGATGCTCAGATGAGGAGGTGTACTTTTTGGTATGTTTTGTATGTTGGGGATGGAGCTTGCTATTGGAGTAGCAAGCAACCAAAGGTCATTGCTCAGTCCACCATGGAGGCTAAGTATATGGCCTCTTGTTTGGCTGTGAAAAAACTGTTGTGGGTAAAATCATTGCTTCAAGAACTTGGTTATATTAAGAATGGAGTGCAAAAGATATTTTGTGATAATCAAGCTGCAATTGTAATTGCAGCAAATCCAAAGCATCATTTTAAAGCAAAGCATGTGGATATCAGACTGAGTTTTGTGAGAGAGAAGGTAGAGAATAAAATCATTAGTTTGGAATATAGACCGGATGGGGAGATGGTGGCAGACATGATGACTAAACACGTGCCTTCTCCTAAATTGATATTTTGTAGAGAGAAGTGTGGGCTAAAACAAAAGATAGATTAAAACTAAACGGAGTGTTGAAAAAGGTATTTTAGAAATCTATCTTATTGACAGTCTATGATGCTAGTGAGTCCTCACACTTGTCGAAGTCACTGAGGAATCAAGAGAAGCCAAGGCTGCCTTAGGCAGACAGAAGGATTAGCCTCCTGCAAAAGATAAGCAGCAAGACCAGGATTTGATCCTGGATTAGCCTCCTGCAAAAGATAAGCAACTAGACCAGGATTTGATCCTAGGTCTTACAGGATACTCCCGTACGGAGTAGCCGTCCGCCATATCCGCTGAGTCGTAGATGAATCGTTACACACATGGGGTGCGATAGCTATTTATTTTGTATCATAAAGGCTCATTTATTTAACGGACGACGATGTACATATAAATTTGAAAACAAACAGACGCGAATTTGACAACACAAATAAGCGCGATCGGACGACCGACATTGACGCCGCCGACACATAATTAACCTATTAGCGGCTATCGAAGATAGTGTCACGTAGATGCCATGTGACGGCATATCATTGGCCGCCGGAAAATACGGGAGGAAGAACCATGGCTACCAAGGTGACAGGCGTCAACCGGTAGGCCATTTCGTACAATAGTCGTACAAAGTACTTCGGCCACTGTACCTTCTTTTATTGCACAGTCTTTATATTGGTCCATGGTTTAGTAGAAGATAGTTGTGAGTAGGTTTAGGACTTGGACAATTTTTCTTTGGAGAGCCTCTCTCCCACAACCATTTTGGATTTATAGGCCAACTTTGGCCAACCATAACTTACTGCTTAGGGGAGCAAATTCACTGATTTTTTTTGCGTTCGGCTAAAGGGAGTCACGCCTTCACAGAGGTGAAGCTTGTCAGAATACTTGCGTACTAGGGTGGTACTTATTCTTTGGGAAATTGAGAAGGAAAAATATTATCCTCGGGGCTTCTAGTTGAGTGCTTACTCTAAAGACCTATGGAGGTCTCAGAGTTACATCATCATTGTTTCCCAGTGTATGAACCCTGTTCCATTGAAAATAGGCACCATAGAGTATAGGCCCATAACTTATTATTATTTGACCTCCATTGGCCCACACAATTTCCATCTTATATAAAGTCTCATAATATTTGTCGTTTGACTTTCCCACTAAATAACTACCACCTTGGCGCGCAAAAATTAAAACCATTTTCACCCCAGTGAAGGTCGGACTCCCCTAGGTCGAACGCAAAAATAATCATTGAATTTGCTCGTTGAGCATTAAGTTATGGCAAGCCAAAGATGGCCTATAAAATACAAAAGGTCTCTCAAAGAAAGAGGTACCTTAAAAAATGTGTACGTCCTAATTCCCTCTCTAAATCCCCTAGTAATACAGTACTCAACCAATCACAAGACTATAAAGAACAGTAAGTATAGTTGTCGCGGTACTTCTTGTACGACCATAGTACGGCATGGTCGTCCCGCTGACATCTGTGAGTTTTTGAGCCGTGGTAGCTCTTCCCGTAATATCTGACGTCAACTTATGGCTTGCCACGTGTCATCCGCTGACATTGGCTCACAGACCGCCAAATGACCACTCGGGTGTGTCGCCTCTAATGTGAGCCGTCTGATTGGAAACCGGCAATTAATCGCGTCCGTTTAAATTCAACGTCGTTTCGTTTTGTATTCCGCAAAGTGGAGTATGTAGATTGGTACTGTCTTTAATTACAAAAAACACCTATTACATTTAACGTTTTATTAAGACCTAACGGATAAGGCTCACGGCTACGCCCTACGCGGTTACTCTGTAGGTCCTACGATCAAATCCTAATCTCGACGCCTTAGTATTGCAAAAAAGTTATCTGCTGCTCCATTAGTCTATCTACCTGATTACTTAAGGCAACCATGGCTATCTTTAAGTCCTCGGTGACTACGAAAAGTGTGATGACTTTAAGTACTTCCATAGACAGACTAACAAAAGATAAAAAATAGAAAATACCTTTTTCAACAACCTAAGGTCAACCAATTATTGACGAGAAAATGTTTTGTTTTTCAAATCATAATTCCAAATAGTGGAGAGATCTCAAGTTGTTGACATTCGAATATTCAAATATTTTAGGACCGAGTTAAAATCATAACCATAAGGTTAGGTTCAATAGATAGAAAAATTATACTATCGCATTTCCAAAAGTTTGATTGGCATATTTTCTAAAACTGGTCTATCTCACACTTGCATTTGTCCAACTTGAGATGCAGTAATTTCTTACTTGTGCAAGAGTCAGTACTGCCGCCTCTATCAAAGATCATACCACCAAATAAAATGAACTATTCGAATCAAAGTATAAGGACAATGATAACGAGGTCGAAGCTATTTTAATCTTATTTGGCTAACCTAGTTATTTACATTTTGTTCCGAAGATTTAATTAGAACCTACGTTTTAATACCCTACATGTTTGGCTTTTAATACCTGGAAAGTCTCAATGTTTTGGCCTACGTACCCCAATCTTTGGCTCGCCTTACGATCTTCTTCTTAATGCTTAACAGCGCGTGTTGTTATTTCACCCCCCCATCTGTCCATTAGACTGAAAGAGTGTGAATGTATTATCAATTGGGCATGACGTATCACCATATTTGAAGTGCATCTTCACATAGCATGGCATCAGTTTTGGTTAGGTGGCATAGGATGCCCAATATGGCGATGCAAGCTCATCTATTCGTTGTTTTTTAAAAAAAATGGACTTCACTCGAGATGGCAAGGCAAAATTCAAGTGAATTTTTCACATTGTATAAGGGTTTTAACGGGTAAACTAGTTTTTATTTCTAGCCATAATCTTGCCTCGCATTTGTCATTTTGTTAAAATTTCACGCACTATGACAGGTCACAAAATATTGTTTTGCAATTTTTTTTTTGAAATAATTAACGTAATTTTTTTTTTTTTGTGCGCAGTCACTCGCGTCAGCTTGACAAATATTGTACATTTTCAGTACATATTTAGGCATCGTTGAGTTTAGAATTGACTATCAATCCAGTGAAAACCTCAAACTTGTGAAAAAATGTCACAAACCTGTTAATAGTTTGTCCTGCTTGTGAACGTCAACCTTCATAAGTAAATCAACAATTTAAAGTTTATCGTAACAAAATCGCGGCATCCACGTGTAAAAAAAAGTGTTGTGCGCAAACAATTTACTTAACCTCCACTTCGAGAGCGCATGCTGGCTTTAAACTCAGAATCAAAATTGAAATCTAAGGCAAAGCACCACATCAAACTTAGACGGAATTAGAAAACAACGTGAAATGAAACGAACCAAAACAAAATAACTCTAAGTATTGTACGAATAAATTAACTCGGAAGAAACAAAATAAAAATTGTACACGAAAAAAAAACAGTAAACGTAAAATTTGGGCAGCGAGCAATGTCGACATCAACTATTCGATGTATACTTCACAGGTAGTGTGGCGAACGATGGGAGGCATTGTAAGAAACAGATAACCCTTGTTTTGAGCATAAATCGTTCAATTCTTACAATTTTTAGGGTAACTTAAA
>JBBHKE010001974.1:0-18082 GCA_037447655.1 Zygnema cylindricum
ACGCAAAGGAGCTTGTCTGTGCTGTAGATGCGAAGTTCTGTTAACAATGCTGTATAACTTTATGCATTACAGAAGTAGTAGCGCGCCCCAATGAAAATAAAAGGAGACAAAATAGGACAACATGTAGGAGCGTGTAGTGTTGTGGACTTTTGACTATAGAATACAAATACACACTAAAAATTTTCATTAGCGCTAAAAAGGGAGGTTTCTTTTATGTTACTTCTACATAAATGTGTTAGCGTCCAATATGAATACACGTCGTATATAATTTGGTCCCTCAAAATTTCAGGAGCTAAACCAGTCTTTCTACATATCTCAATATTGGAGGTCAACACGTATTAGAATTAACATGAAGGGAAAAAAAAATTAAGACCAATCATTAACATTTGAGTTTCACAATATTTCTCGAACTCTCTAAAGTTTACCGTAATTGATGCTAATTAAGAATTTGATTTTTTTTTTTTAAAAGGTGAATTTTAATTTCGGCATTATGCTAATTTGGGAACAGCAAAAATGGATTATTCGCCGTACGATTACATACATTAATACATGTATCCGTACAGAATATTAGAAATAGTACGCCGTCGTGAAATCTAAATATCCGTACATGTCAGACTAATTTACGTGTCAGACTATCCCGTTTTTGGGGGCACGTTCCTATGCGTGCGCATCTGATTTAATTCACTTTTGGTAAAATTTTCACTTTAAAAGGTACATTTGTGTACGGTCTGACATCGACCGTACACCACACCATTTAGACATTATTGTACTTTCGTTCTTTACTCTATTTTGTACGGTACATTAATTAACGTCAAGGAAAATTTAAAATCATGTATCCTATTTGAGGAAAAAAATCAAAATTTTAAAAACCCAAATTAGTGACTTTGACACTAATAACGATTCGCGGTGTAGCGTCGCTAATGGAGTGGTCCCGCGTGTCCAAGCATGTACGACAAACACCTCCATCCTTATGTCAAGACACGTGGAAAATTTGTTGTGTCGTCAAAATTGCCGACGTTGCATGTCAGATGTTCTCCTGGTTTTTTATTCGAAAATTGCCCATATGCGGGGCGGCAGACTTGTGAGCGAAGACTCCCGGCATCCAGATTCCAAACGGAAGTCAACGCTCCTTCGAAATGACGTCGACGGCGTCAGCGACAGAAAATATCTTGGAAATGGGAGTATGGTCCGGTCCTTCCAATCGTAAAGTTGTCGTTGCTGACGTCATGCCAGACAAGAGGTACAGGTAAGTACACCGCGCATCGTTATTAGTGTCAAAGTTTAAATAGTGTGTAAGTAAATATACCGTCATTGACGCTAATTAAGAATTTGAAAATTAAAAAAAAAAAGGTTTACTCTAATTTCAGTATTAACGCTAATTTGGAACAGCAAAAATGGAAAATTTTCTGTACGATTATATACATTATTATATGTATTCGTACAAAACATAAAAAAATCGTACACCGTAGTAAAATTTATATACCCGTACATGTCAGACTAGTTTACGTGTCAGACCAATCCCGTTTTTTTAGCGCACGTTCCTATGCGTACGCGTCCGATTTAATTCATTTTTTGTAAAATTTTCACTTGAAAAGGTACATTTGTGTACGGTTTGACATCGACCGTACACCACGCTATTTAGATCTTATTGAACTTTAGTTCTTTACGCTATTTTGTACTGTACCTCAATTAACGTCAAGGAAAAATTAAAATCATGTATCCTATTTGAGGAAAAAAATCAAAATTTTAAGAACCCAAATTAGTGACTTTGGCACTAGTAACGATGCGCGGTGTACCATTTACAGAAAAAAACGAGCAACGACACGTTGGATAATGAACATACGTGTCAGGACGGCAACCAACGGAAATCGAAAGATTTCGCACATGATATATACATTAAAAAATTAAACCGAAATCACAAAAGTAATTTCGTAACGAATTTTCATCGTGCCCTTTTTGTTACCAACAATTCGTAACACTATTTGTGGCAGCGCTCATTCGTCATGCGAAAAAGAAGAAACCCTAAAAAATGACCTGGCATAAAGATAACAAAATTTGTGCGGTACAGTACCATGCCCTTGTCCATACGTACATGGTATACAAACTGATGATTTCGAGTTGTAGTTTGTTGGTGAAAAAAATATTTGACGATTTTCAATATACGATCTTATCTTACGTGGTACCACTCAATCCCGAGCACGTGGATTGCAAACTCTAAACGAAAGAACATCGCTCAAAATATGGCATCCTGTAATGTTGCCTGTACAATTACAGGAATTCCTGATGGAACGCCACCCGTCCTATAACTAGTTTGGTACATTACGACGTGGCAACTATATTGTACTCTTTGGTGTTTGTTTTTGTTAGCACTACACCGTGAATCGTTATTAACCTTATGTACGCTATATCGGCACCCCAAAATTTTGACATTGATACCTTAAATAAAATAAATTACACTATTTAAGGACGTGGACCATAATCTGCCACGTCTCCTGGCACTAAACTAGAATGAATGATGCTAATTTTTTCTATACGATAATAACGATTCAAGGTGTAGTACACGATTTTTTGCAAAAAAAGTAGCGAATAAGATAGTTATTAATTTCAAGTATACATATTCGACAACATAAATGATTTAAATTGAAGCCAATTCATTTTCGAGTTCAATGATGAAATAAAATAACACTACCTAGTTGTATGAGTGAGAAGACATTTTTCGGCCTCTCAACACATTCTCTCATCCATTAATTTTTCGAGTTTCAACTGTGAAATCACAATTGGAAGGTGCCATTACCTTTCAATTGTTACGCGAAATATAGTCCACTAGCTAGAGATAAAGTTAAAGAAGTCAAAGTGCCTTGAAGAACGCGAACACCAATAACAATGAACATTATTTGGATTTAACCTGCCGCCAATGCTTGTTAGCCATTATTCAATATCTCACTTTATTCATTCATTTATTTTTGTTACCTTGTCAAGTAAACCAAGATGCACTACACCAACAGGTATCACTTTGTCGTAAAATATTTGTTGAGAATGTTTAAAACACCACATAAACACATTTATTACCACAACTATGTGTTTTATGTTTAACGGGTAAAAGCATTTCAAGAACGTGATTCTAATTAAAAAAAAAACCATTTCCAAAATTTAGTATAAAAATTGAACCTCACAAAAAAATTGTATCACTTAGTACCTTCATTGTTTCAAAACCTCAAATAATTTTGAAACTGCAAAAAACAATTGTAAAACGTCAAGGAAAAATTAAAACATGTATCCTATTTGAGGAAAAATATCAAAATTTTAAGAACCCAAATTAGTGACTTTGACACTAATAACGATGCGCGGGGTACTGTAGTTCATAAATATCTAACATCCGTAAATCGTACGAGCCTACATTATTTCTACCTTATTCTGACTAGTTCCAAGTACGAAAACATTTATCCACACTATCCGTACCTTCAATGCGGCTTTTTTACAGTAAATAAAAATTAGTGCGTGCTTAATTACAGTAAAGTTCGAAAGGAGTGCATAGAATACGGAATGGCCTCAATTTCCGCACTTTTTAGCTATGACTTTCGAGTTTCGACGTTTCGACAATCCAGGCTACAGGATGTATGATTGTAAGCTCCCATGAATCTCCTGCAGTAGTAATCTAAACATCAATCTGCAATCCATGGCAGCTGACTCTCTCTGCCCATGCCTCCTCTACCGCCATGGCTGCCCTCTGCAAAACCTGCACCTGTCGTCACGTCACGTCTGTTCCCTGCTCGTTTTATTTCGCGCGGAGTAGGTCGGATGGCAAGACACGTGTCACGTTTTGGCGCATGCAACCAGGAAAGATTTGTTTCAAAGAAATCTGTAGGTGCCACGCTTCAGGAAGGCGCTTCATTCGAAGAAGAAGCTTCCATGATTAGAAGCGCTGCAAATGGAGGTCATGGCCATGGCTTCCAAGGGGAAGCTACGAGGAAGGTTCCTATGATGGCAGTCTCCAAGGAAGGTCAATGGATTGCCACGTCAGCATGGGCTATCATGGCGTCTATACCTCACAAGTAAGAGGGGAGGGAGGAGATCCTCGGTGCTTAAAAGAATGGATTGGTTTTTTTTTTTTTTTTTTTTTTCTCAGCAATGTTCTTTCTTTTTTGTTTTCTATGATCTTTCTTTGATAGAAGGTTGAGAAGAATTCGAATGAAGCTGTTTCGGAAGGGTGGAAAATTTTGCGAAGTTGTTTGTCTTTTCTGGAGGCTCGGTATTGCATGAAAAGATCTGTCTTTAATGGTTAAGAATTATTCGTTTTTTCCATTGTACAATAGGTGATGGAGAAAAAAGAACCAAATTTTCTGTTGGTAGCTTCCTACCGATAATCGGTATGTACCTTGTCAGTACAGTATATGATAATAACGATATATCGGCGATATCATCTATTAGTCACTGCGCGATATATCGGCCATATCGGTTTCTGATGATATCATTCTTCGGAAGTATCGCGCTAGAAAATTTACCGATACACTACGAGTTATGTTAAATTCTGTACGTCTGGTTTCATTCGTACGAGATATAGTGTCGCATGAAACATTTCTGTTTGAGCGGATGTATCGTTTTTTGGGAGTGTTGTAGGAAAAATAATTCAATTTGGATCGTATGAGGGGATGTAGCTCACATGGTAGAGCGCTCGCTTCGCATGCGAGAGGTACGGGGATCGATACCCCGCATCTCCATTTATGCTTTATTGTTTAAATTAATCGCAGCGATTATACCGTCACCGTGCATCTCCATTCAATATTATAACATTTAAATTATTCGGAGCGATAATACCACCCTCCCAAGTATTATTAGCCCGTTTATATACTTCGTTTTATGGGGGTTTTTTTATCATACCCTGTTCAGGCAATTTAATAGAGCAGTTTCACTTTAGTGTGAGGGGATGTACCTCACATGGTAGAGCGCTACACCGTGAATCGCTATTAGCGTAATGAAATAGATAGCGTAATGAAACAATTAGCGTTATTTACGCTAATTGGGAATGTCGTTTTTTTTAGAAATATTTTTATTCTAATTTTTCGTATACTCTAATTTGTAAACTGCTTTGTAAAAATTTTCGGTGCAGAATATCTCCACACTAAAATTTGTGCATGTACGAAATTGTTCAAATCGTACGCCGTCGCGTTTTTTTTGGCATCCGCAAATGCCGGAAAATATTTACGCAATTACATGTTAGCGCGACTCCTTGACAGCGTGAATATATTTTCTGTACTTTTCTACTTGAAAAAGTACAAAAAAGTACGTCTCTGACAGACCGTACGCCATACTATTTACGATAGCACTATATTTAGAGTCATGAATCCTATTTTATGGAACACCTCAAATAACGTGTAGGAACATTTAGAATGTCTAATTCTATTTGAGAATTTGCCCAAAAAAACAGGGTACCTCAATTAGCGACCAACACGCTAATAGCGATTCACGGTGTAGCTTAGCATTCTAGAGGTACGGGGATCGATACACCGCATTTACATTTATGTTTAATCGTTTAAAATAGTCGCAGCGATGATACCGTTCCAGTTTTAAGTACAGCCGCTTGTCGTTATTAGCGTTAAAGATTTGTTAGTATGAATGTGAAACTAAAATTAATAACTGGAGCGTGGCAGATTGCAGTCCACGTCCTTGAATAATGTTCTAAACTCTATTTTGTGATTTTTGGCCAAAAAAAGTCGCGACTGAAGTAGTGTTATTAACACACTAATAACGATGAGCCGTGTAGTTCTAGCCTGTTTATATATATATTTTACTTGTTTAGATAATTGGAGTATTTGCAATCATACGCTGCATTTTATTTTACGTAGAGCAATATGATGTTGTCATCAGGGGATGTAGCTCACATGGTAGAGCGCTCGCTTAGCATGCGAGAGGTACGGGGATCGATACCCCGCATCTCCAATGTAGACGGAATGTTTATAGAATTATTTAGGTTTTCGAATGGCTTATCTTTTGAACTTTTTATCAACGCAGAATTGTCAGGTTTTCCATAGGAGTTTTTACAAACCAAATACTGGGAAATCATGATGCGCTAGAAATATCTCAATTATGGGAATGAGCTAGAAAGATTGGCATGAACTTATTTTTGAAATTGGATATCTCTGTGTTATCAACAGTTTCAACAGTATTGGCATATTGTTCCCAGTTTTTTTCAAACAAATATATTTTTTGCAATTTCTTCGTGTTTATCCTTTTCCTTTTTCTGTTTGTTTCATAGATTGAATTGCCTATTGTTTTTTTTTTTGTTCTTTTTTGTCTTCTGCTGGCAGGCTTACAAGAGACATCGCTTTTGTCCTCTTCTGCCCAGAGCTCTTGTTGAATTCAAACGAGGTCAGTCTGCACTATACTGCTCACTATAAGTAGTGTGGATGTACTAATGCCTATGAATGAGGAAGTATGCCAGGAATCATTATTAGCGTTAATAACAACACCAATTCGCTGCCGGTTAGTTTTCCTCTGTGATCA
Organism: Zygnema cylindricum; assembly: GCA_037447655.1. Classification (NCBI taxonomy): domain Eukaryota; kingdom Viridiplantae; phylum Streptophyta; class Zygnematophyceae; order Zygnematales; family Zygnemataceae; genus Zygnema; species Zygnema cylindricum. The sequence goes on from JBBHKE010001974.1 coordinate 6,502, forward strand.
CATAATAGTGTTAATAATACTAATTATTATTTTTTAACGCTAATTCTTTAACGATTCAAAATCAGCCACGTCATTCTAAACTCAATTCGAATTAGTAACTCTAAAATAAACCACAAGCTAAGAATTTATATACTCTAATAACGATTCACGGTGAAGCGTCCATGGCTTATTTCATGTGTAGATGGATGTACAGATGCTTTTTTCTCTGCTTGCTTTCCTAGTTCTGTATTAATTACAGTGGTCCACAATAATTTATGTGCAACTAGGTTTGAGATCTTCTTCTTGAAAGTTTCCACAGTTCGTTTTCATCGACACTCTCGAGCTATTACGTTTTGTTTTGTGGTGTTTTGCGTTCAATTTTCTTTCCTGATCATGAGCTTTCATTTGTGGGTCTTTACCGCTTATGAATCCGATAGTTTAAGGTTCGTCTAAAGATAATGAAAATTCCAGACTAGACTTTGAGGACTTCCAAACTTCATAGAAACACACTACTTGAAACTTTTCTGGAAATTATACCTATAACTATCACTAAAGTCCATAGTTTTCTGGTATAAACACTAAACCAAAACCATATCCGTGACTAAACTAAAAAACATTCATTGTACAAGGTCCAGTTTTGTAATGTTTTTTAATCCTACGCTGGAATTTGTTTCTCACAATCTTGACTGGAAAGTTTTCTGAGTAATGGGTTTTTTTTTTGTTTTGTTTTGGAAAGCTGCCTATAGTGGACCATTCCTTATTTGGCATTGGGCCATCCTGCCATCAAAACTTCCTTTTTGAATGGTTGAATTCCCTTAAACCTGAGTTTGTCGAAGACTGGTTCAAAAACCGGAGGCGAAGTTCCAGACTTGGTACGTTGTGTTGATTCTCTAAGTCTCATTCATAGTTGAAAACCAAGAAATGGAAAGAAATTGTAATTTTGTGGATGGTATAGTTGTCGTGAGAGGGCGCCCTGAGATCTTGTCATGGTGGAGTAGTAGCTTTTGGGAAACGTGCTTTTATTGAATGTGACGAATGTCATGTGAGTTGTAAAGAGGATTTTGTCAATGTTTGTCCCTTGCTTCATCAATGAGATTCAAAGGTTTATGCTGGGTAGTTTTTGTGAAACATTAATCAATTCCGTGTGTTTTTAGTGCATACATAATTTCCATTGTTTTGCTGTTTTTTTAAGGTTGTCAGGATGGATGGAGTTCCCATTTGTTTTGCAACTAAAACGAATATTGACAAAGACATGTGAATTCATATGTCAGCGCATTATCTCTAAAGAATGGATACTTTTTGACGAACTGAATGAACAACATATTGCAACGTTATTTGATTCAAAGTTAAAAACCTTAAATGTGTGTATATCAAGTATGCGTGACATCAACAAATGTATCTCATGCTTTACAATCATTTATTTTGTCATGGCATACAAAGGTATACAAAAGCATACCAAAGTTCTGAAGAATTGACGACAATGGGAGTGTTTTGCAGGCGACCACTTTGCCGATTGCGTGGAATTTGTTTTACGATTCGGTCCAAAATTTCGACCGAAACAGCTTAAGGTATCTGTCCAGGTTCATTTAGAGATACCTTTGGTCACATCACAGGTCGATGTTCTATCTCTCTCAGATGTCACGTCACATATACCTTTAGTGTGGGAACCAATAGTCTCTAAGCTCCAGGAAGACACCATAGGTACTCTGGGACAAAGAGTGGGGGAGATCGGAGGCCGAGAATTGCCGGAATTGGTTTTCAATGAAATCTCTACTTTATATAGTGTGGAAGAATTTGGACATAGTAGCCTTAAAGCAGATGAAGCAGAGCCTTTGAAAGAAAATAAGTTTTTTGACCGCGGGAAAACGATACGGAGCCCTATGAGTCTGACCAGTTTGAAGAAAGTGACAAGAAGAGACAGGAAAAGGCTTTGGAAGGAAGCAAATGGGAGGAGGAAAATGACAACCGTAGGGGAATTTGACCTGTTGTTTAGACTTCCGGTAAAGGTTCCGTATGTGGAAAAAATAAATGATGTATCATATGACTGTTGTGTCGAAAGTACTTCTCATAGAGAGGCATTAAAAAGTTTTATTAGTAAGGAATCGTTGGAGAAAGTCCATCATTGGGAACTTACCGTGAAATTTCTTCTTTATGTTGGACCTTGGGAGCTATTAGGTCTCCCGAGTCCTCCGGGAAATCATCAAAAGGAGAGTCTTGTGGGTTCTGAGGGGCAGATAAAGGATTTAAACAAGGGAGAAAGGGTGAGTAGTGTACAGGAAGAGAAGGAGAATGGTGTCATGATGGGAGGAAATTGTAGCAGTGATGACGTTTTGGGATGGTTTTTAGGACCTCATTTGGGCGAGTCTCTTTTGAACAGAAGGAACGTTTGAGAAGACAGCTTAAACTTGCAGATACTCCTTTAGGAAGCAATTTGTTAAAGGACCTGTATGGACAGAGGTGTGAAATTTTTGTAGGAGAGAGAAGTGAATTTGAGGAGGGAGGAGGAGATAAAATTCCTGAGGATGTGGAGGAAGCATGGGAATCAAAAATGGAAGGAGATGGAACCAGAGCTGGAGTTTGCTTTAAAGCTCAAACTAGTGTAACTAGTGTTCTGAAAGAGGGAGAGGATGGAGAGGAGGTAGAGGATGGAGACAAGGGAGATATTGTTGGGGATATAGTGGCCGTAGGTGATGCTTGGTATACAGGAAGACAAGACGAGGAAGAAGTGCAGTTTCAAAGGAATGCAACTCATTCAGTTAAGGATTCAGCTAATGATTCAGGTAATGATTCCTCTGTACTTGTTGAACGAGCGGCACTATTGGAAGGATATCTTTTTTACGAATATCCCCTTTGGGAACGTCTTAAGAAACGCGGTTTTGGATTAAGTCGTAAAGCCATAAGTGAAGGAGATGTGAAGAAGAATGTGGGTGACACTTCTTTCGATAAGTTTTTTATGGAAAAGAACGGAAAAGTCTTAAATACTAAACTAGAAGCAATGTCAAGACCGGAAAATTCCCTAGTGAATCCTGATCATTGGTCTGGATGGTGGACATGTGATCTCGACCGATTGGTTTCTTTGCCGGAAAAGAAAGATAAACGATGGTATGTTATACCAAAATTAGAGTGGCTCTCTCCCATTTTAGTCCAAAGCGGTGATGTCGAGGGTAACAAAAAGGTCCTTACCGCAAACGAGATACTGAACGTGGCAAAAAAAGTGAGATTAGAGGCAAAAGGATTCCAAGCTCTAAGAAGTCAAAGGTTTCTTATCGCGGAAATGCAATGGGAGGAGAATTATTCGTCTTTTGTAGGTTATGATGAGAAAGATGATGACGATAGAGCACCTGAAAGGGAAACGAAAAGGGATTTAGAGAGAGAGCCCATTGAGGAGGGAAAGAGTGGGATTAATGAAAGTTGTGATTATAAGGATGGGGAAAAGTTAGGGCTTAAAGGGGCGTGGGTGGAGGTTAGTCGAGGTTTTCTTGTTGAAGCGACATGGCCGGACAGTAAAGAATATAGGCCACATGGATTTGTGCCAGTATGGTCACCTACTCTAAACAATCTTTGATAAGTAGATAGGTCTCTTTAGGTCTTTAGGTCAATCTTTTCTTATAAAACAATTTAGTTTTATTGTGTCTAGTTTTGTTGTATCGACTGTACTAGTTTATGTCCTCGAGAAAAAATGTGAGTCAAGTACGTAACAACAAATTGAAAGGTATAGGATGATGTGAAAAAGTAGGAACGGTTGGTTTATCCATCTTTGGATAATGCTTGTACACATTTTTTTTCTTTTGTTGTTAGGCTCTTTGTACCGTTTGTATATTTGCAAAGCGGAAATTTCTTGTTCATACCCAACAGTATATCTTTATAAGTCTGGGGTTCTTTTTCCCAACTAGAAAAGAGAGTACAAGATGTTCAGTGTGTATGTATGTACTATGTATGGATGTATGTAAGGATGCAAGAATGATGGGTAGGGACAATGAAGGATGGAGACAAATAAGTTGCTTTGGATCTCGTATGCATGTGTGAGCAACTATGCTCCTGTTTCTTCCCCCCTCCCCTTCCCTTACCTCCCTTCCATCCACTAACTTTCCCTCCCTTCCATCCACTACCTTTCCCTCCCTTCCCGTCCCTACCTCCCACTCTCTCACCCCATCCTCCTCCCCTACCCGCTTCCTTCCCTCGTCTCTCCCTCCCTCACTCCCCTCCCTCACTCCCCTCCCTCACTCCCCTCCTTCCCTCCTCGTCCCTCCTCCGTCCTCGTCTACCTCACTCCGTCCCCGTCTCCCTCCCTCCGTCCTCGTCTCCCTCCCTCCGTCCTCGACCCTCCCTCCTCCCTCGTCCCTCCCTCCTCCCTCGTCCCTCCCTCCTCCCTCCCTCCTCCCTAGTCCCTCCCTCCCTCCCTCCCTCGTCCCTCGTCCCTCCCTCCTCCCTCGTCCCTCCCTCCTCCCTCCCTCCCTCCTCCCTCCCTCCCTCCCTCATCCCTCGTCCCTCCCTCCTCCCTCGTCCCTCCCTCCTCCCTCGTCCCTCCCTCATCCCTCGTCCCTCCCTCCTCCCTCGTCCCTCCCTCCTCCCTCGTCCCTCCCTCATCCCTCGTCCCTCCCTCCTCCCTCCCTCCTCCCTGGTCCCTCCATCCTCCCTCCCTCCTCCCTGGTCCCTTCCCTCCCTCCTCCCTCGTCCCTCGTCCCTCCCTCGTCCCTCCCTCCTCCCTCCCTCCTCCCTGGTCCCTCCCTCTTCCCTCCCTCCTCCCTCCTCCCTGGTCCCTCCCTCCCTCCTCCCTCCTCCTCGTCCCTCCCTCCTCCCTCGTCCCTCCCTCCTCCCTCCCTCGTCCCTCCCTCCTCCCTCCCTCGTCCCTCCCTCCTCCCTCCCTCCCTCCCTCGTCCCTCCCTCCTCCCTCATCCCTCCCTCCTCCCTCCCTCCCTCCCTCGTCCCTCCCTCCTCCCTCGTCCCTCGTCCCTCCCTCCTCCCTCGTCCCTCCCTCCTCCCTCCTCCCTCCTCCCTCCCTCCTCCCTCCTCCCTCGTCCCTCACTCCTCCCTCCTCCCTCGTCCCTCCCTCCTCCCTCCTCCCTCGTCCCTCCCTCCTCCCTCGTCCCTCGTCCCTCCCTCCTCCCTCGTCCCTCCCTCCTCCCTCGTCCCTCCCTCCTCCCTCGTCCCTCCCTCCTCCCTCGTCCCTCCCTCCTCCCTCGTCCCTCCCTCCTCCCTCCTCCCTCGTCCCTCCCTCCTCCCTCCTCCCTCGTCCCTCCCTCCTCCCTCGTCCCTCCCTCCTCCATCGTCCCCCCCTCATCCCTCGTCCCTCCCTCTTCCCTCGTCCCTCCCTCCTCCTCGTCCCTCCCTCCTCCCTCGTCCCTCCCTCATCCCTCGTCCCTCCCTCCTCCCTCGTCCCTCCCTCCTCCCTCGTCCCTCCCTCATCCCTCGTCCCTCCCTCCTCCCTCCCTCCTCCCTGGTCCCTCCATCCTCCCTCCCTCCTCCCTGGTCCCTTCCCTCCCTCCTCCCTCGTCCCTCGTCCCTCCCTCGTCCCTCCCTCCTCCCTCCCTCCTCCCTGGTCCCCTCCCTCTTCCCTCCCTCCTCCCTCCTCCCTGGTCCCTCCCTCCCTCCTCCCTCCTCCCTCGTCCCTCCCTCCTCCCTCGTCCCTCCCTCCTCCCTCCCTCGTCCCTCCCTCCTCCCTCCCTCGTCCCTCCCTCCTCCCTCCCTCCCTCCCTCGTCCCTCCCTCCTCCCTCATCCCTCCCTCCTCCCTCCCTCCTCCCTCGTCCCTCCCTCCTCCCCTCGTCCCTCCCTCCTCCCTCGTCCCTCCCTCCTCCCTCGTCCCTCGTCCCTCCCTCCTCCCTCGTCCCTCCCTCCTCCCTCCTCCCTCCTCCCTCGTCCCTCCCTCCTCCCTCCTCCCTCGTCCCTCACTCCTCCCTCCTCCCTCGTCCCTCCCTCCTCCCTCCTCCTCCCTCCTCCCTCGTCCCTCCCTCCTCCCTCGTCCCTCCCTCCTCCCTCGTCCCTCCCTCCTCCCTCGTCCCTCCCTCCTCCCTCGTCCCTCCCTCCTCCCTCGTCCCTCCCTCCTCCCTCCTCCCTCGTCCCTCCCTCCTCCCTCGTCCCTCCCTCCTCCCTCGTCCCTCCCTCCTCCATCGTCCCCCCCCTCATCCCTCGTCCCTCCCTCTTCCCTCGTCCCTCCCTCCTCCCTCGTCCCTCCCTCCTCCCTCGTCCCTCCCTCCTCCCTCGTCCCTCCCTCCTCCCTCGTCCCTCCCTCCTCTCTCCCCCCTCCCCCCCCCCCTCCGTCCTCGTCCCTCCCTCCTCTCTCCCCCCTCCCCCCCCCCTCCGTCCTCGTCCCCTCCCTCCTTTCCGCTTTGCCCTCGATTTCTTTTTCCGTGAGATGAGGTCCTAAGCACAAGCAGTGACGACCTTTGTGTTGTTTCCTTGTGGTGGTTGGACTGTTTTTCTTCTAGTGTGGATACCTTTCTTCGACTTTCGCTCCACTGGCCAGGAATAATTTACTTGCTGTAAGATTGAATACCACAAGGGGGTCACAAGGGGGCAACAAGGGGGCCACAAGGGGGGCACAAGGGGGCCACAAGGGGGCCACAAGGGGGGCACAAGGGGGCCACAAGGGGGCCACAAGGGGGGCACAAGGGGGCAACAAGGGGGCCACAAGGGGGGCACAAGGGGGCCACAAGGGGGCCACAAGGGGGGCACAAGGGGGCCACAAGGGGGCCACAAGGGGGCCACAAGGGGGGCAAAGGGGGCAACAAGGGGGCCACAAGGGGGGCACAAGGGGGCCACAAGGGGGCCACAAGGGGGGCACAAGGGGGCCACAAGGGGGGCACAAGGGGGCCACAAGGGGGGCACAAGGGGGGTTTTGGTCGGTGACGTCACACATATCATCCACTCTCTAGACCAAGATTGCGCGACTTATAAAAATATGTATATGAATAAATGAAAGCAAAAGAACAACAACAAAAAACCCACTCCATTCGAGTGCGTTCCTGTGTTAGGGTGCTCGTTAGACTCGAGTACTTTTGTGATCCGTATTCTCGATTCTGCACTTATCCCACATAGATCACCTCTCTCACCGTCTTGACTCTCAGGTAGTTTTTTGCTCATTGTTGAAGGTGTTTCATGCACTACCGCCCCTACCTCACTCGCACTTCCCCTCTCTCTTCTACACTTGTTTTTTTTCTGTTTTTGCCTTTGATGGTCACCACATGGACGTCCTCCACACTTTCTGGGTCGTGGGTTGTCGGTCTTTGGACCGTGAGTCTAACAAGCAGTATGGAGATTTTCTCCACCCTTATTACTCGAAGTATTATGCATGTCCAAGAATCAATCTCTTATAAGTTGTCGACTTTTTTTGACTTAAACCACCTCCTTTGGGTTCAGTTCGGCCTCCTTTATACAACTTTACAAGGCTATCTCATTTGCTCATGTGACCGTGTCCTTGGGTCCACTGGCGTTCATTTTTTTTTCGTTTCTCCCGTGTGGGAGAGTTAATTAAGACACATGACACTATTGCGACTTGTTTATGAGGGGAGGTGCCATGTTCGTCGAAAGGTTTCACATATTACTCCTCCGATTGATGTTGTTTTGTTTGATGGTGCCCGTAGTACTTTTGGTGACGTTGTTTTGTTGAACCCAAACTACCCTTGGCCCTAGGGGCTAGCCCGAGTCTTATGATAAATACCCCCCCTCGATGTCTAAGTGTCGTATGGATCGTCAACGTGTTTCCGAAGTCCCTCAAAGTGCAACGCCAAGCTTGGGCGGTTGTTCTTTAGTTATTTTGAATTTTGTAGTTTTTGGTTTGGATACACGCTATTTTTTGTTGTTCCCCTCTTTTGTTAACTTTTCGTGCGTTATTTTCTTACACATTGTTAGATTGCTTCCACCCACATTAAATTTTCGAATTTTCTTTTTTTTGCCTTTCACTTTCTTTTTTTAGGGTTTTTCATCGTGCTTCCTTACTTAACTTTTACTATTTGCATATTTTGAGTAAACAATATCGCTTTTACGACCTTGTGATAAGTACATACTAAATCAATTACAATGTATTTTCTTAACCAAATTGCTTTGGTGAACCGTTTGAGCAATTGAAAGGAATAAAAACATGATGTTTAACTACAAATAAATGACAACTTGGCAAATCAAAAAACAAGTGTAAACTAAAGGCTCAAATAAAAGATTTACGAAAAAATACAAAAAATCATCGCCTATTACAAGTGTTAATAGTTTTTTCTTGCCTTAACCTCATCTTTTCCATGCACCTTGTTGAATTATTAATTTAGCGGTTGCGATGGAATGGTAATGGGATCATTTTTTTCATTAGAAGCCTTCAAATGTAGATTTGACACTAATGTGTGGAGGAAAACTTGATTTAAGTGGCGAAAAAAACATGAACGCTCATAGCGACACGCGGTTTACCAAATTACCAACCTTGCCTTTAACATAACCTAACTCTACAACTTTACTGGCGGCTTGTACAACTTTTTCAACTTCCACCCTGTTGATTGAGGTCGGTGATTGTGGGTGTCAAGTGTTGGTTTTTGTCTTCAATGGAGTACCAGTGTACCATATTCTTTGTACCATAGTTCAAAAGTAGGTGAAAGTAGGCCCATACAATATGCCTATTGTATGTAAAACACAAAATATGACCTTAAGACCCATATTGTATGGGTCGCAAAATGAAAAAAAAAAGTAACAGGGTTGAGTTCAATAATGATCGACAGAGAATTAAACGATACGGCTAAACTTTGAAAAACATTCGGACAAAAAAAAAATCTGTGAGTTGAGGTATTTTTCTTTAAACTGTCAGATTCGGACGATCGGACGGTCGCTGATCAAAGTAGCGATCTGAAAAGATCACATGAAAAGTCCATAACACAACTTACGATAGGACTATCGGTCATATTAGAGTCTGCAATTTTGAAGGCCACACTAAATAAAGCCTCAAATTGACCAACCAGGCAGTATGGGACAATATAAACAAAATATTCCGCGTGTTTTTTTTTTCCGGGTTTTCTTTCCCGCTGAATTTTATCTTATGCCGTGTCAGTTCGCTAAAAAATTTCGTCCGGCGGCGTGCGCTGTACTATGATTATAGGTCAGATTCGTACGTTCGTACAAGAGTGCCCAACGCACACACATACAGTATGCCTACTCTACGCGAGTTTTGTGCCAAGTTTTGTGCGCCTACTAAAGGCCTACCATAAAACTAGTGTTTTGTATCTGTAAAAAAAATATCACGATAACACCGATACCGATAGATATCGGTTATCAAAGGGTCAGAGGTCCTGATATATCTGTATTTTTTGTACTTTTTGTCCGGAGTACTTTTTGTCCGAAGTACTTTTTGTCCGGTAAACTGAACGGTAAATGTACGGTTTTTTACGTTAAATGTACGGACTTTGACGAAAAAATACGTTGCACTTTGTATTACTTTCTGGTCGGTTAACTGAACATAAATTTTACGGGAACGTACGGCATTGTACCGACAAACTGATGATCATGGAACGAAAAAAGGACGGCGGACACAAAGTACAACGGACGCAAAAAAATATTCTGCGCGCACGCCAGAATCGAACGGACGACTTTCAATGAGAAAATACGAGCGGACGACCAGCGTGAGCGTCGGCATCCCAGAATGGCTCTTTTGGCGGCTTATGCCAAAAAAGCCAACGGATTGACACGTGGCAGGTTTCCAGTGGATCCCAAGGAAGAAAGGGACAAAGCCATGGCGTCGAATGTGAAAGGGGAATCGTTTTAACTGGAGCCGTTCTAAAGTCGTACGTATCTTATGCCGGCTACTGTACCTTCGGCTTAAGCAAATGATTTGATTGGTAGGCACCTCAGTAGATAGGGGTTGTGAGTAGGGCGCGTTGGGGGAATAACACGTACAGTTGAGTGAACTGGCCGTAGATTTATCTGTACGGTCTGTACATATATCGCCGATAGTTATCGATATCGGTGTTATCGTTGATAATAACCGATAAATATTGGTTATTTATCAAAGATATCACCGATAACAATATATCGTACCAATACATCGATTATCGGCTACCCGAAAAAAGGCCCTTATCAGTTATCGTCAAATCCTTACCGATACACAACATTATTAAAAACGCCTACTTTTGAACTATGCTTTGTACCATATTCTTTGTACTCTATTATAGTTGCGCACAAGCTTGTTCACAACGATTAGTGCAATTGTACTAATCGCGACGAATTATACGTAACGAACACATTGAACCTTTTGAACAAATCGTTAAAAATTGTTAATGCATTTCCTTCCGTACTATTCCATACATGAAAAAGTATATATATACATATAGCGCAAGTTTTTCCCGTTAAGTGAGGTGTAAAATATTAAAATTGTTTAAATACATATCACACTCCATGTCGGTGTCGGTTTCCCTTTATCGATTGGTAGTGGAGTCGTCAAAATTATGCTAAGCCACCCATGTGGCTTACCTGGGTTTGAACGTCCTCAAAGGTAAACTTTTATCAAATTTCGTCTGCCTGAGCCTAGGGAGGCGACTTCCTTGCGGTTTCGTTTTCAATATTTCATGGTGGCTTCTTTCAAAAAAAATTGAAGAAGACGCCCGTACCAAATTTCAAACTTACCGCGCGAAATTAGTGTGACGTTCAACGTCTTTTTTCGAAAATGTCCGTACATTTTCGATGAAATAATGTACAAGTTCCGTGATATTAATGTTCAGTTCACTTAACAGCAAGCACCAATAACTACGACGTATCTTTTCTTGGAATTCCGTACATACCCGAAAAAAAATGTACAGTTACCGTAATTTGTTTACAGGTTGCCGCAAATTTTCAGTTTCAGTTTACATAGACGTTTTCTTGCCATTTTTTCAAAAGTCACAAATAACACGTTTTAATCGGAAAAAAATTAAAAATCGCGCGATTTGAACAACTACGCGCACAAGTCATTGTGAGTTATTCGTATTTTTTTGACGATAAAAAGGCTTTGAGCGCTAAATGAAAATGTTTAAATGTCGGAACAGCCGCAACCCCATTTTGATGGTACAGTACACTGCGATTCGGTGGCATAGTCGGATGGAGTACGAAACCTTCATAAATTTGATCGTTATTATGCACGGTTTTTACCGTACATGACATAGCTAACTTTATTTACGGGCATGTTTGAACTTCTAAAAGATAACAATAATTATAAATGTTTGTTCTTTTTAACCAATATCCGATGGCCTGTTAGCTCGGCTGGTTAGAGCGTGGTGCTGATAACGCCAAGGGGGTCACAGGTTCTATCCATGTACAAGCTAAATAAACACATCAAAGAGTCACGTCTTCCAGAAGTTAAAAGATGTAATTTACTCCAGACATAAGTTCACCTTCGAGTATCAAGTAGTGTTTTTCTGGCCAATTGATACGTAAATGTCTCTTTTAAAGACATTCCAAATATGATGCAACTCACCAAAATTATAAATGTTATAAGCTATTTGGGTTAATATTCGCCAATTAATATGAAATGTTTAGTTTGTCAAAAATAGGTGCAAAAACGGACCGAGTCGTATGTTTATTGGCGAATACAATGTTGATTTATGTGTATATCAACACCGATTGCGGGCTATATGTAAAATTTTACATGCATAAAGAGGA
>JBBHKE010001977.1:0-37241 GCA_037447655.1 Zygnema cylindricum
ATACAGACTAATAACTGTAAAAATACTTATAATACAAAATGTTATTATACTAATTACATGAACTAATAATGTAGAATTAGTGTTGGTACAATGGTTAGTAATATATAATTAGCAGTTTTGAGTAATATATGATTAGTATTAGCACTATTATTCGTTTGTATCATTAGTACTAACACATTTATTAGTCTGTATAATGAGTAATACTATAATTATTAGTATGTAAAATTCGTGTCAGTACAGTTTTCAGCATGTATAATTAGTGCTACTATAGCTATTAGTCATTACAATTTATATCAGTATAATTAACATCAGTACAGTTCTTTGTCTGTATAATTAGTATTAGCACATTATTAGTTCATGTAATTAGTATAATAACATTTTGTATTATAAGTATTTTTACAGTTATTAGTCTGTATAATTAGTGGTAGTACAGTTATTATTTAATTGGTATAAGTACTTATAGAAAGGATACATTGACTGTCCTAATACAAATTAAACATTATTAATAATTGTACTAACACTAACTTTACAGAATAATAACTCTATGAATCCTAATTACATCGACTAATAAGTGTACCAATACTGATTATACAAACTCATAACTAGACTCATATTAACTATACAGACTAATAGCTGTACTAATACTTATTATAAATACTTATAATTGTACTAATACTGATTACACTTACTAATAACAGCACTATAACTAATTATGCATTACTAATAACTGCCCTAATACTAATTCTACATTACTAATAACGGTACAAATCCTAATAATAATCCTAATTATGCAGACTACAAATGAGAGTAATATTGAATATATAGATTAAGCACTTTACTAATGCCAAATATGCATCCGCAATTTTTTTTTTCCATCGATGTTTTTTTTTTTTTTGACAATACATTTTCTCTTATCTTATTTTTCCTCTAGTTTGTTCATAGGTATGTGAGGGAATGAATTCTTGTACGGTTCACGTTCAGGCGCTTCGTTTTCGTAATTCTTCAAAAACGAAAAAAGTGTATTCCGTACATGATGTCCGATGGCGGACGGCAGTTGCTGTTTGCTATGCGCAGCTGTCGAGTTTTGAGGCATAAAACTGCATCTTTTGTCCGCCGCTACGCTCCAAAACGGTCGAAACCTACCGTCCCAACCGTCACCGCCGCGTTTTTTGTCACTTTATGAAATTTGGCGTACGAATCCCAAAATTTATGACATCCGTTTTACCCTTTTTCAAGTGTGAACCAAGCAATCAAAAAGATCGACAAGGCAAAAATAAAAGCGTTGGAAATGTACTTTGGAAAAAAGATGTTATGATACACGAGAAAAGAAAAAAAAACCAAATTTCAAATTAAAACGACAAAACAATTTAAGTAAACGTTAACATCGAAATCATTTTAAATTTGGCAAATTGTGTTGTATATCCGAAATTTTCCAATCAGGATAAATTCGACTTTTGATATATGCATTATCAAAAATTGTCTGATATATCGCACCGGGACTAACAAAAATCATCGCGGTGTATTTGGTGGAAGGTAGTTTTCCGTACATCTGAGTGCGCAAATTCTGAGTGCCACTTAAAACATCATTTCTCCATACATGCCTGTCAAATTACTGATCTAACGGTTGTGATTCAAATCCAAGATTCTCACCTTCCGATTAGCGCTCTCCATGTGAGAATCGGACAAATGTGTATAGAGAAAATATATATATTAAGTGGCGAAAAAAATATCAGCACTAATAACGATACCAATATAACAACCAAAAAGATACAATGAGGTACGCGATTCAATTTTGTTAAAAATGTTGTTTATCCGAGTTCAAATCTCATAAATATCGTTTTGGTGATTTGTGCGCTGTACATATTCTGGTACAGAATTTGCACCACCCGATGACAACGAGCAGAAAGCCGGTGGCTCTCCAAATAGCCAAGCATAATGTGCGTCGTTGGCTGGACAGTCGACTGTTATATATAGATGTCTCATGCCCATAAAACGCACGCATCAAACCCCCAAAAAATAATAAATATGTGCATGAAACAAATTTCAAAACATTATAGAATGCGTTGACCGACTTTGAATTTATAATAAAAGAAAAAGTATAAAAGCATGTAATGATCTAATGAAAAAGATACATAATATAAAATAATACTTCAACTTAATCAACCTTATTTTTGTTTTACATTAATGTGCGTACTGTTTAAAGTGCCTTAGCTACTCTAATTTTGACTGCTTTTAAAAAGTACAATTTGCGAAGTAAGTCAATTTGTACTAAAGCCATTCATTATTTCGTACAGACATAGAGAATAAGTGTCAGGTAATGGCGTCGACAGTGGAAATTGAGTGCATCGCCACGAAAAAGCGTACTCACGTCTAATTCCAAGTCATAAAGACGAAATAAAATCATGAAAACCTGTTAACACATGTTGTGAACACAAACTATAGGTACTATTTAATTACAGTTAATTGCTCAATTTTCAACTTTTTTAAAATTTACATAGTGTAGTGTCAAAAATGAATTAGATCGAACAAAAATTGCATATTATTTTGTACCGGCGTTACAGAAAAAGAAGTGTCAGAAAAAGGCGTCGACAAGGGAAATTGAGTGCGTCGCCACGAAAAAGCGCACTCGGATCTGTAATTCCATGGGCTCCATTGCCACACAAAATTCGCATGTCCAAAGAAGCTAAGCTAGATAGTGCCAACTCCAAGTATATATAAACCCAAATGATTGATTCCTTGACAATCAGAATCCTATTACAGCTTCACCCCTGTGAAATAAGACTTTCTGTGTGCTCAGTTCCACCACACAATGCAAAGTTGGAATATGAGTTTTAGATAACTTTCCCCACTTTGACTTTCCTTTAGAAATGCAGCCACCCTGGCACGCAAACACGCTTACCGACTACATCGTTGTGTAGCCTGGACTCGCGTGAGTCCGCAGCAAAAAGAATCATTGAAAATGGTCAACTAAACGAGTTGTTATTAAATGGCAAATTTTGCCGATTTATACAGATGCTCTCTGGAAGAAAGGTGGCTACCTACCAAAATATTATAAGTCCTAAAACCCCTCTCTAAACCCTTTAGTACTGAGGTACGGACCAATCCCAGCATTGTATAGTACATAAAGGTACATGTGTCGGTGTACCTTTTGTATGGCCATCGTACCACATGGCCAAAAAGAGATGTCGCAAGCCAATGTGGTTGTGCCACGTGTCAATTGACGTGGCTGTGATCGCAAACCACCAAAAACCTACTCCCCGATCTCGGCATCTATCGCGGCCGTCCGATCAGAACCGGCATTTAATTATAGCCGTCAAAAATTGATGCGCGATATTTGTTTTGCTATCGAAACAAATGCGCAGTATTTGTTTCGTCATCGTACCGTACTCCGTACTATATGAAATTGTATCTATGCACTGCGTATCTATTTCTTGTTAAACGAATTAGTCTACGTGTAACTATTTAAGTATTTATCAAACGATATGTATTGTAACTCTAGTCTTAGGCTTAACGGACAAAGCTAATAGCTACGAGTGACTTAACGGACGGTAGGTACCAGGATCAATTCCTGGGTCCGTCAAATCCCTTACTTTTTAGTAAAACCTACCAAGTCTACTTCGTGTCTCTCTAGAGGGCATAGGCAGCCATGGCTCAGTCTCCTTATCCAGCCTTTAGTGACTACAACAAGTGTGGGGGCTTGGAGAAGGGAGTTAGAGGCAGAGTGCATTTGCTTTTTTCTATCCTAATATAGACCTAGAAAATACACAAATATCAACACTCCCATTTTTTTCTAGTCTATTTTCTTTTCTACTCCCACACAAAAAATGAAAACAAATACCCGCTCCCCCTTTTTCTTTTTCCTTTTCCTTTTCCTTTAATAAAACTTTAAAAAAATACCCTCATATTTTTAAAGTCTATTAGATGAGCTGAAATAAACATTCCATCTTGCTGATCATACATTTTATTTAGCATCTCACTTTTTATAAATCCGAGCAAAGATTTTATCCACCTCATCTCTTTTCTATCCACACAAAATCCGATTTCCCCCTTGCAGTTCTAACAACCAGCCACATCTCCAATCTGCAACACACACCCTGATGCTAACCCTTTTACAAACACAACTTCATAGCTGGCATCACTCCCATTAGTGATGTCAAGTCCATTGCCCCCCAAATTTTCCAAAAAAAAAAAGTATCCCCGCTAAGTTCCTCATAAGATCTATGTCTTCTGTACTCATATTTTTATCCATGATACTCAACCCATTTTCTGAACTTTCCTCACTCTCTCCCATAGAATTCTTTCCACTATCACTTTCTAACTTTATTCCCAATAAATATTTCTCCTCCCCTAAACCTTTCATTAAATATTTTTCTTCTCCCCTATCATTTACAACATCCTCTAATTTTACTTCTCCCCTTGGCAGATTTCTGTCTAAAACTCCGAGCTTGGTATGACAAAGCTTCTTGCGGAAATATGCAATAAAAATCAGAAAAACTGTCCATCTTTTTCGCCCTTATCAAGGTTAAAACATTACAGACGCTCTATAATTTCGCTTGAAAACAAGTTCTTTGGCAAGGATTTTTTTTTTGCATAAGATTGGAATCTGGTTTGGTACTGTAGCCGTGAAAGAAGTTGAATTTTTCTACGAAATCTATCGCATGTGGTGGAAACTATGACGAATTCAAGATCTTGCATCGGCATAGATCTCGGGACGAATTATAGTTGTGTTGGAATTTTGAGGCATATTCGAGAAGAGATTATTCTGAATGATCAGGTACACTAAATAGGGTTTTACAGGTACACTAATTAGGGTTCTTACAGGTACACTAATTAGGGTTCTTTGTGTTCGGATATTGTCGTTTTCGCGACATTTCGCGAAGCGTCATTCCAACTTGAATTTGTTTGATGCGAACTGTCGCGTCATCATACAAAATTACGACGTCGTTTCGCGACGGTACTTTTGATGTCCGAGAATGAAACATTCTATTTCGTTTCGCGTCACTTGTTTATTTCGTGACTTTTGTCTTCATGTACAGATGTTTGATTTTGCGTGCAGGTGTACTTGTGAAGTGACATGTGTTAAGTCAACGTTTGGAGTTTGTTGTTGATACGCGGGGTCGGCCATTACGAGCGACAAAGATAAATCTGAGCGCCACAAACTTCCAACTCCGGAGCAAAATAACACAAAGCTCAGATAGGACAAGTTACCAGGCAATTTGATCAGAATTTAGAGTGGGTAGAGATAAGACAATCACAGAACAGTTTCAAGTTACCAGGCAATTTGATCAGAATTTAGAGTGGTTAGAGATAAGACAATCACATAACAGTTTCAGACAGATTTGTTACTTTCCATTATAAGAAATAGAAGTACAATTGATGTAAAAACAAATCGGACAAATTGTCCCTATTAATAAAGCTGGTTGCTTGTTCTGTCTCTTTCTCACTGTGATGGCCTTCTCATACACAGGCCGTACAGAAAGTACAGCGGCCATAGTACCTTTTTGTACTCTACAGTCTTCTGTTTGGTTCGTACATCAGTAGATAGGGGTTGTGAGAGCGGTTTAAGACTTAGAGGATTGAGGAGGATGCCACCTCTTTCCCAATAAGCTTGTATAATAATTGGCATCTTTGCCACTTGATGACTAATCGCCTGGTTGGGCGTTTTCAGTGATTCTTTTAGATGTGGACTCGAGGGAGTCCAGACTCCACAAGGGTGCAGTCAATTTGTCTATTTGTCTGCTTGGGTAGCAGCGGTCCAAGTTGAAAGTGGGTTAGTCAAAAACTACCAAGAGGGGTTCAGAATTTTGGAGTCCAAATGGGGGACACAGAATTGCATCCTCCTCATCCACATTCCAACTTCTAAGTTCTTCTATATCGTGCATGTGACAAAGATTATGATAAACATGCAACACAACTAGCTGAAAGATAAATGATAACGAAATAAGTGAGAAAGTCATTAAAATCTCAGAAAACAAGTGAGATTAATTATGTACAAGCAGGAAGCAACAAATAAACATATCATAAGAAAAATCAAGGAAGGGTGAGAGAGGAAGCTAGGAGGACTAGTTAGGCCTTGGCGTGAGCCGCGTAGTTTAATTTGTAGGGCAGGTTTACAGAGAAAGAAAGTAAGAGCTAGGCAGTAAAACGCTTAATAACCAGAAAAATAGCCACTAAAACTATCGTGACAATTTCACAAGAAAAATACTCAAAATTTAGGTCAAATCTTCCAAAATGAGAATTCCTGTGCTCTTAAAATTGTGAGCACAGAATTATCCTGAAATTCGCTATGTATGGAGTCTACAGCTGAGCGCCTAACTTACTGCAAATACATGCGTTCTTTGTAGTTGTCTGCGCCTAGTTTGGAATCTGGCCAATAGGTGACCAGAATTGTATGCCTTACGTTACAAAATCTACAACCTACGGATAAAAACCCTTCCTATGCTACATGTAAATGCGTGCCACCTCCAAGGGTCCACGACTTAAAATGGACCAATCAGCGTCGACGGGTGCAGTTCGCATCCGGATTGTCCATTTGTCTGCATCCTTTGTGGCCGTAGATTAGCGTTCAAATCCACGCTGGCGTCGACATTATTTGGAGTTGATGTTTCGGTTCGCGACCGTCCGTACATCGATTCAAACTTGGTAGCGGAAATTCCGGCCGACGAAGTATGTCGATTCGCCAATTTCTCAGACAGCAAACCACATCGGTTCGCGTAAATTCTGGCGGCTGACGACTTCGCGGTCAGAATCTAAAACGTCCGCGGGTTTCACGGCGTCGAAATAAAATCTGTACGGTCCTGTCCCACCGAAATATCCACATGAGTAAATAAGTGTGGCGTCCTTTATATTAAGGACCATTACCATGTAAATAAATATAATTTGATGCGCCGCCGTGATGCGGCATGACAGCTGACGTGCATGTGACAAAGATTATGATAAACATGCAACACAACTAGCTGAAAGATAAATGATAACGAAATAAGTGAGAAAGTCATTAAAATCTTAGAAAACAAGTGAGATTAATTATGTACAAGCAGCAAGCAACAAATAAACATATCATAAGAAAAATCAAGGTAGGGTGAGAGAGGAAGCTATGAGGCTCAGTTTATTCCCCCCCCCAGCTCGTTAGCCTGCCGAAGAGCTGGCCAATACGACAGGTAACTCCCGCAACCCTGACAAAACGAATGACCGTCCGGAACCGCTGTTAACGTCAGAACCAAACACTCCATGTGAAATCCGTGGTTGTAATGGTCACTTAGAAGCATTGACGTTTCTCCGTTGGCTCGGTTACAAAGTGTGCATTTTGTAGCCTCAGTGATAGGCATACGCATAGGGTCCATGTCCTGGGAGAGATCTGGTAAATAACATGGAGCACAGTTCTTCGAATACTCCCAAAAGGTTCGCGTATCTGCTCCTTGAAGTCCTAGCATGCCATTTGTGTCTATTTCGATAATTCGGAGAATATGAGGTGAAACATCTGTGTCCAAGAAATCTAAGGATTGGCGCCCTAACTAGATATAATCTCCCACTCGGTAAGGCTTGTGTTGGGGTCGGTAGCTGCCACTGCCAGTAGTGGCGAAGCGCAAAGTATCTCTGTGTTGGGCGATCTGCAGGTTGTCAAAAGCCATAGGCATCTCTCAGGCGAAAAGCAACGCGCGGTTGGTGAGTTCTTCCAGAAAATAACCCCGTCAGATAGTAAGGGGAGAGGAAAGCTTGCGCTTTCTCGATATTCCTACCCAGCAAGGGTTGGCGCCCAAATAAGATATAGTACGGACTGAAATTAGCAAGACTTGCCTGTACCGACATTCGATACCCCATGGCAATATAGCCCAGTGACTCGTCCCACACAATTATATGTTTCTCCAAGCAATGCTTGCGTAATGCCCGCTTGAAGGTCTGAACTGCACGTTCCGCCAATCCATCAGCCTGTGGATGATCTCGGCTTCTTCGACGATGGTCTATGAGAGCGTCATCTAGCATTTTTTGGAATTCTCCACGAAATTCAGTCCCTTGATCTGTGAGGACTTCGGTTGGAGCGGCGTATCTCATAAGGACATGTTATTTAAAAGCGGCGGTGGTGAGCTTAGTAGTTTTGTGTGGTAACGCTATTACTTCAACCCATTTGCTAAAATTTTCAATCATGATCATTATATATTGTTTCCCCCTCCGAGATATCGGGAAGGGGCTGGCTAAATCGCACGACCAGCGATAAAATAACCCCTTGATGGGTAATGGTTGGAGGGTAGTCTGCCGGTTGCTAAAAAAGGTACGTAGACGATCACATATTGCACACTTGTGCAATACGGCTGCGACATCAGATTGCATCCCAGACCACCAATAGCGTGCCTACAGCAAGCTTAAGGTGCTCTTGGTCTCATAGTGACCCAGCTCAGAGTGAATTTGTTCAATCAGCGAGACGCATTCAGTCGGGCGAGGCACGTGTCTATAGCTACTGTCCGCTAACAATCGAACTAGCGAACCACCTAACCAAAGATAATTTTTAGCCCTTTTCTTTACTCGTTCCTCCTCCTCGGATGTAGTGTCTGGTCGGAAGGTTTGTGAGGAGAGGAAAAGAATTAGTGCTCCCTCTCGCCATGGATCCGAGACAGAACGAGGGTGGGGCAGCGAGGCTAACGAATGTGTGATATAAAACCTTGCTGACATAGCAGCTAAGTCATCATAGAAATCGTGCCGAACTCCATTTTTTGTGGTCCTTGGCAAAGGATTTTGGGAAATGCCATCTACATTTAAACTAAGTAATCTTGGACGGTGAATTATTTCCACATCATATTCTTGTAAAATTAATGCCTATCGCGCTAATTTTCCTGAAAATTTATCGTTCGTCATCAGCCAATGTAAAGGCTGATGGTCGGTTAGAAGGGTAAACGTTTTTCTATAAAGGTAGTGACGAAAGTGTACAATACCCCAAATTGCTGCTAGACATTCTCCTTCATAACTACTGTAATTTGAATCCGCACGATTATTACTCCTGCTTGCGTAAGCGACCACGTATTCTTCTCCTGTTAGTTCACGCTGAGTTAAGATAGCCGCAATGCGAGGCTTTCCGAAGTTTGTTTGTAGGCAGAAAGGTAATTTGTGATTAGGAGGTCGGAGGATTGGAGCACTAGAGAGGGCATCTTTCAACTTCTGAAAAGCCAAAATCTGATCAGGTCCCCAAACGAAAGGAACTTCTTTCTTGAGCAAATCGTTCAATGGTGAAGCGATAGTGATGAAACTAGGGACAAATCTGGGATAATAATTAGCTAATCCTAGGAAGGCTCGAAGACTCTTGAGATCAACGGGGGTTCGCAGTTTGCTGATAGCCTCGGTTTTTGCTTGAAGTGGTGTGATTCCCTCAGAGGAAATGAAATGTCCAAGGTAAGGCACACCCACGGACTCGAAATTACATTTAGCTGGATGACATTTTAATCGGACCTTTTTCAGTTCAGTTAGGACCCATTCAATATGAGGTGCGTGATCTTCGATTGTGGATGAGGCGAAAATCAAATCATGCGCTAACAATAATTGTAACCTAACTTACATAAACTTTTAGCACTAACAAGAATTGTTATCTAAATTACAAAAACTGTTAGCGCTAATAGGAATTGTTTTCTAAATTACACAAACTGTTAGCGTTAACAAGAAATGTTGACTAACTTACAAACACTGTTAGCGCTAACAGGATATGTTATCCAAATTACACAAACTCTTAGCGCTAACAAGAATTGTTAACTAGCTTACAAAAATTGTTAGCGCTAACAGGAATTGTTACCTAACTTACACAAACTGTTAGCGCTAACAGGTATTGTTATCTAAACTACAAAAATTGTTAGCGCTAACAAGAATTATTATCTATTTTACACAAACTATTAGCGCTAACATGAATTGTTACCTAACTTACACAAATTGTTAGTGCTAACAATTGAAAAGTAAGCTTTAGTAAGTCTTAGTATCGTGCATGTGACAAAAGGGATGGTAAACATGCAACACAATCAGCTGCAACATAAATAATAAACAAATAAGCGAAAAAGTCATGAACATCTCAGAAAACGAGTGAGAATAATTATGTAGAAGCAGCAAGCTGCAAATAAACCTATCATAAGAAAATCAAGGTAGGGTGAGAGAGGAAGCTAGGAGGCTCAGTGATGTGTTTGGGCTTTCCGAGCTAAAGGGTCAGTGTCAACTGAGTAGTAGTGCTTGATAGATAATTCGTTGCAAAGGCATGAGAGTAGAGAGGTACCTATGCCTGCGAATAGGTCTAAAATGACTAGACCATCTTGATGAGGTTTTACCTGAATTGGTTTCCAATTAATGGAAAAAAATCCGGAAGGATCTACTGAAATAAAAGGCAGAGGTGGAACTCGTGATAAATGAATCTGAAGTGCGTGTTAGTAGATGTGATCGAACTCGTGAGAATCGATAATAAAACCTGGATTATCGAAAAGTTCAGGCAAAGAAGGACTGTCGGGCAAAATTTCCTGTGCGGAAAGAAAATGAAAAATTTCAAATCCCACCGAATTACTGCAATAAGCAGGGACAGATTAGGCTGCGTGAGCCATAATGGGCATGGATTAACGTGCTGAAATTACAGGGAGAGAAATTTTCTTTTCCAGATAATTGGTACGACGATAGGAAAAAGACTGATCGTACATATCAACGCCGCCTCCTACTCTAAAAATCACATCTTGCCCTACTAAACACTCGTAATCACTACATTTGGTGACCAATGCGTGTATACGAACTTCCGCAAAATCAGATGCTATACCATTTTGAAACCTAAAACAGAGTGGATCTTTCGTAATGCCCAAAAACGGGTTCGGTTGTTCCCCCTGAGGTGAGTAAACGTGTGGAAGCGGACTGAAGTTTAACAGCTGTCAGACCTAGTTTCAACGCAAAAGATGACCCCAAAATAACTGGTTTTGCACCGGTGTTTATAAGTGGTAATGACGGTTTGACACCATTGACTGAAAATGCACCCTTCGTATTATCTAAAAAACTGATGTGTGGGTCAAGTGAACTGCGCTCGTCGCTAGAGAAAGGCCTAAGAGCATCAAGATTACGGTTCATTTGTAAAGCCTGTAATGTTGCAAATGGGATGGATGTCACCGTAGATTTTAGGTTGGGTGAATCGTAAATCATAGTAGACAAAATGCATAATCTTTCCTTAACCCTATGGCTGTCCTGAATGGAGCAGTTTAGAATAGTGAGTGTTTCCGCCGTGATGGTGGAAGCTGTTTCGGGCAAATTGGTTGCGGTTTCTTTGGAAAATGATTATGGTAGACGTGTGCTATACTGTTTACCCTCGCGATTGTGATCAACTGTCCCCTTGTCAAACGTGGTTGCCCGCTTTTGAATGGTTGAATCTCGTAAAACTCGACCTGGTAGCGTGAGAAGGTGGACAACTGTACGAGCCATACCAGTTAGGTGAGTAGGCGGTTTCATTTGAGCCATAAGGGCTGCAAACTGGTCTTTGATCATAGCAGCCATTTGAGTTTGCATTTCCTCTCTCTCTTTTTCTCTCCGAGACACTTTAGGTGGAGGGTTTTTTTTTCTGACTCTTTATCTGGTTGGACTACTTTGGCAGATCTAGCCGGTATGCCACCATTTCGAATCTGATTTTGATATGAAAATTCAGGGTTTTTGATGTGACAACGATACACAAAGTGGCCAGTCTGTTTGCAATGTGTACAGGTTGCAGATTTATTCGGGCACATACGAGCATCATGTCCGGTCTTGCCACATCGGAAACAAATCCGATTGGATGGTTGATTTGGTGGGGTTTCCATAGTTGGGACCCTTGGTGGCCGATTATTTGGCCCCAAGTTACGAGGATTTGGTGAATTGAAAGGGTAAGGTTCTCTCTGAGGGGCTTTTGGTCGATCGTGGGCCTCCCACCAACAATTCGTCATCTCGTATTCTACAGCGTATTGAGGTGCCTAGTCAAATGTAAATTTGAGACCGTATGTTTGGGTAAGATGGCTTTGAATAAATTTCTTTGATTGGAAAGGAAACTGTCCAACAAACTTTTGGACAGCTTCGGCATCTGATATCAAATCGGGTAACGCTTCCCGCAAGGTCTCCATGCGGTCTCTTAAAGCGGGGGCAGTTTCGCCCGGTTTACGCTCAAAATTCATTAATTCCTTAACTTGGTCAGGATTCTGCATGCGATACTCCTCTTGTAACAAATTAAACATTATGGTGAGAGGGTCTCGTAACAGAATAGTCATCCCGGGTCGTGCCGGGACGGCGGCTCGGGCTGCAATGGCATATTGGTGGGGAACCTCCGCTACAGCTGGGTAAATAACATTGCCAAGCGCATCTAAGACCTAGGGAATAGCAGCTTGATAAGGAATTTCTGCTTGACCTATTACCTCAAGCATACCAGCAAACTGTGGAGAATATTCGGTCATCGCAAGTATGCCATCATACTTGCGGGAATATAAGGTAAGGGCGGACCCGCGAAGGTAACGCCCGAGAAGGGAGAAAGCGACACGCATGTCAAATCTATCTTGATAACGGAAAGCTAGATCTCGCATTTCAGTGTCGAATAGCATTCGAAAATGAGATAAACTCATGGTATCCTTCATTCCGGAAAAGCAGAATTGAAGTTTACTAGGAGTACCCTCCGATGTGGAGGCCATCAAAAGAGACGAGTTAGTCAAATTCAAAGCTTGAATCGGTGCTAACGGAGACCAAAAAGAAAGAAAATCTGAATCGGGTTCCCTTTCGTTATCAACCTCTTCCACAGATAGCGTGGAAAGAATGGATGACAAAGATAAGAAAGTGGTTAAATCTGAACGAGTAGAAGACGTTCTAGATTCGATTAAAGGACTTAACGTCAAAGGAACCGAATTTGATAAATTTGATTGATCGAAATTTGATGAACGGAAAGGTTCACCACTACATGTAGATCCGTATGAGTTGTCAAGATTCTCACAATCGGTGGGCATAAAAATGACTGAGATAACAAACTAATCCGCTAATGGATACGCCCTATACGAGGTGCAACAAATGCTAAACCATACCACATACGTATGCAACAATCTCAAACAGTCTCTAACAAGGCCACGATGGCCAGATCTAGTCAAGAGGCCGCTTTTACCGAAACCTCTACCCTGCAAACGAGTGGGCAAGGCCAAAGGGCCGGATCTATAAAGGCAGAAACTTGCTAAACAAGCACCCGGAGGTGCAGATCTAAAGCTCCACAGGCAGAAAATAGTTATATCCAAGGCCACCAACGGCCAGATCTAACAATAAAATTCCACGCCAAACAGACAACAAGAAAAACACAAGGCCACTCACGGCCAGATGGCAAGCATGGAAAGCGTGGACAGTGCAAATGCTCAATACAATTAGGTCCAGGTGAACCCAATCCACTCACGTACCCTCTAAACGATCAACAACTATCCTGACACGCGCCTGCACCCGCAAGGCATCGTGAACTTACAAACCACTGTTAGCGATCTGGTGATTGCCAAGGGTGAACAGCGGTTGTTCGCTCCAACCAGAGTTTTGCAGAGCTCCCAAAAACGAATCAGCTCCACTATCTCCACTCCAAATTGTCGGTTGTTCGCTACAACCAGAGTTTTGCAGAGCCCCAAAAAAGAATCAGCTCCACTATCTCCACTCCAAATTGTCGAGCAGACACCACAGCTCAATTACCAACTTAGTTAGTAGCCTGTTAGGGCACGCGTATCTGCACTATGCCACGCTCTGCCCAACTATAAAGCAATGGTAATTTTATGTGATAATTCGTGCAACCTAGTATATATATATAAATATAAATATATATATATATATATATATATATATATATATATATATATATATATATATATATATATATATATATATATATATATATATATATATATATATATATATATATATATATATATATATATAAATATATATATCTTAGGGGTGTTTTTTTTTTTTTTTTTTTTTTTTAAGTTAAGTTTGCTAGGTGTTCTGAGGGAGTTAATCCAGTAGGAAGAAAGAAGAGAAAACGATACCGGACATTTCAGCAGTCTCAGATTCAACAACTCAAAAACAAACTAGACAACAAATGAAATGAAAATAAAGCATGGCAAAATCTAAACATACATACAAATTGACAAAACTAGACAGAAAAACCAATTGACACAAGGAATAACGAAACTTTGAAAAACTGACAATTTCAAAAGCACAGGAATATTAAGCCGACGGATAGCCACTAGGCTCCGTGGTCAGTTTATATTCCTTATAGGAGTTCAATAAATAAAGATTTAACTCAATATTTGAGTTTAAGTTTAGCACAGCTGATGATATTGCATGCATCTTCATGTTATTTGACACATGCACGACAGCTGTCAGGCCGCATATCGTCGGACATTTTAGTTGTTTATATTTAGGTGTTAGGACGGGCAGCCGCTACACTAATTTGTATTTGGGTGTTATTTGGGTTTCGCAGGACCATACGACGTGTACCGTACGACCTACATTTTCCGTAATTCTCGGGATGACTATTTGGACCGTACCCGCGGTCCTCCCGTACGGCGTATATTTTTCGAAATCGCGCCGACAATGGATTTGGTTATTTCGCGTCGACCGTACGGCATACATTAACCGAAATTCACGCGGCCACGAATAGGACCGTACTTGCGGTCATCCCGTACCTGTTTTGATTTCCCAGGTTTTTCGCCGACGACGACTTGTACTTTACAAACTTATTTATTGCTCCAGGATTTTTCGCCGACAACTTATGTTCCAATTCACGTCGGTACAAATGAACCGACCGTACGACATACATTCTCCCAAGATTTTCGCCGACGGTGAATTCGATTTTTCACGTCGACCGTACGACTTCTTTTGTCCAGAATTTCTGCGATCGTAAATTGGATCGTACCTTCAGTCCTACCGTACCTACTTTCATTTCTCGAAATCTCGGCCGACGACAATTTAGAATCATCTCACGAGAGGGAGCATCTCGGCCGTCGACGCCAAATATGCAATCTTTGTTACATCGCATCTGGATCGTCGATGCAAAAGAAAGACAAAATCGGCTGTCAGTTCTGACGAAGCGACGTCATTGGACTAATTTAAGTCGTGAACCATTTGGAGGTTCATGCATTCACATGTAGATAGGAAGGGTTTTAATCCGTAGGTTATAGATTCTGTAACGTAGGGCATAGGATTTCGGCCTCCTATTGGCTGAATCCAAACTAGACGCAAATACTTACATAGCACGCTGTACTCTGATTGACCTATTTTCGCTAGGCGTAGTTTTTCTTACTTAGTTCATTTTGGATCATTCATAACCAGCTAAGTCGTTGACCTTTCTTTTTCTTCCACCTTGCATGTTGCGGTATTTATCCATTTTTACTTTTATGTTTTATTTCATTTACGATATCTCACTATCATTTGAGTTTAAGTTTAGCATAGCTGATGATATTGCATGCATCTTCATGTTATTTGGTACATGTACGACATGTTGGAAATTAAGGCATTGAATTCAGCATCAGCGGCAATTTTCCAAAGGGAGGCATCATGACGTTTTAGGGCAGCTTTGAGAGAGAGGGGCTAAAAGGGGAACAAAATTCCATGTTTTGTTGGAAATTAAGGCATTGAATTCAGCATCAGCGGCAATTTTCCAAAAGGAGGCATCAGGACGTTTTTGGGCAGCTTTGAGAGAGAGGGGCTAATATAAGAGAGGCAAAGGCCCCAACCGCGTAAGCGTAAGCGAGAGAGGCATGGCCAATGGAGGTAATAAGCCGAGGGGGGGGACTCTAGGGCGTGCGGGGTTACGGCGAGGTTAAAGAGAGGGCTCATGAAGAGGGGAAGTCTTAAGCTCAGGAGGTGAAGGCTCAAGATGAGTAAAAAGCCTAGGAAGAGGTGAGTGGGAAAAAATTGTGGGGGAAAGATTGTCAAAAAGAGGATCATCTTGGAAAAGAGGGAGAGAGGAGGTAGTATCTTCGGAATTTGTGACAGAATGAAGAGGAAGGGCGGTTGATTTGCTGGCAGGAGTGATAGGAACAGCCGGGAAAACAACAGGGGTAAGAGAAGATGGAGGAAAAGGGGGATTTGAAGAAAGTGAGGGAAGAAATATGGGAGGACTAGGAGGAGAGGGGTGGGAAGGTGTAAGGTAGGTGAGGTCACATGGCTGAAGAGATTGAAAGGGAAGTTTTGGAGGAAGAGGGTCATAGAGGGTAAGAGAGGGAAAGTCGGATAATGGGGGAAGAGGGGAAGGGAAGGGAGTACGAGACAAGGTTTGGAGAAGTGACGTTTCGTTGAAAGTTACTTCTCTTGTGGTGATGACGCAATTTTGAGAAAGTCTCCAGATGCAGTACGATTTGGAATTTGGAGCGTACCCAACAAAAATGCCACAAAATGCGCGGGCACCCAATTTGCCGTCGGATTGGAGAAGGTATTTATACCACGCTTCACATCCAAAAATTCGAAGGTGACGTATATCTGGTTTAACAGAGGACCACGCTTCCATAGTAGAAGATTTTGGTAAAGCGTTAGTGGGACAAAGATTGCGTAAGTAATTTGCACAAACAACAGCCTCTGCCC
Source organism: Zygnema cylindricum (assembly GCA_037447655.1). NCBI lineage: Eukaryota > Viridiplantae > Streptophyta > Zygnematophyceae > Zygnematales > Zygnemataceae > Zygnema > Zygnema cylindricum. The sequence goes on from JBBHKE010001977.1 coordinate 16,555, forward strand.
AAAATTCATGAGGCAAATTAGAAAAGTACAGCATGGAGCGTGACATGTCATGTAATGTACGATTGTACCTTTCTGCGATGCCGTTCTGCTGTGGCGTCCGAGGCGCCGTTAAATGACGCGAGATTCTATGTTGCATGAGGAATTCAGAAATTTGGTCGGACAAAAATTCGCCACCGTTGTCTCTGCGCAAGACCTTGATTGGTTTGTTGTGAAAATTTTATGCCATCGCCTTAAATATGTGAAATCGTGCAAAAGCTTCAAACTTATGATAGATTGGATACACGTGTGAAAAACGAGTGGCGTGGTCAATGAAAGCGACAAAATAAAGGGATCCACTGTAGCTACGCGTGCGCATGGGACCACATACGTCTGCGTGTACAAGTGGCGTGCGCATGGGACCACATACGTCTGCGTGTACAAGTGTAAGTGGTTCAGTGATGACGGTAGTGCTAGTGGGAAATGAGTGACGCGACATTTTTCCTTGCACGCAACCGTGACAAAATCCAAAGATTTGTTAGAAAACGAATTTATTCTGGTTACAAGATGTGGCAAAGTACGCAAACTTTCGCTATTTAAATGACCATATCTTAAATGCCAAAGGGAAAAACTTTCGACGCTAGCACTAAAAGCAAATATCTTTGGTGTATTATACAATTGTAGGACGTACATAGAATCTCGTGCTACGCCAAAACCTAAAGTACTATTGTCTTTTCTATCAAGAAACATTACTCTATTATTAATAAATTCAGCTTTTAAGCCGTCATTAGTGGCAACTTTTACAGAGAAGAGATTCCTAGCTAGACCAGGAACAAAGAGTAAGTTGCGAATGTGAATAGACACATTAGGGACGTTTACGTCGCCAGAATGAGTAGCCAACAAAATGCGGTCGTCTCCTAAGCGAATTTGCATAGGAGATGATAAGGGAGAAAGGTGAGTGAACCAATCGGATCGTGGTGAAAGGTGGTGACTAGTAATACTATATACTAGCCAATCGTCAATGGTTTGAGATAGAAAAGCGTACCCTTGTGGAAATTGAGTCTCCGGAGTGACAAGATTTGGGATATGATGGGCAACATTGCCATATCCAAATTTTGGTGAGGGAGGGAGGACAAAAGGGGAAGCTACTGAAGTGGGATAATTAGAGGGAAAATGTGGGGAGAAAGTGGTCGACCAAGGAAGGTTAACGGAGTTTGAAGTGGCATAGTGCGCTCCGGCGTTGCAAGATTGTGGGAGGGATGGAGAAGGGGAATAATGGTGAGGATAAAGAAAATTTGGAGGGAAACAAGGGTGTGGAGGGAATGGGGGAGTGGGGAAGAACTCGTGGGGTGGCATTGGCAACGTTGGCATTTCCTCCATTTTTAGGGAGATTGGAAGCCATGGTTGCTTTCCGTGTCGCCAATTTTCGACATTCTTCAACGGAGTGTCCTTTTGTTTGTAGTAAGCGCAAAACAAACGCTGCATCCCCCCCGAGTTAGTTTTCTGATTTTCAGCAATAAAAGCATTAGCATGAGTGAGATTTGGAGCAGAAAAAAGAGAGAAGTTTTGTCTCTTCATGCAAATTTTTTGTACAAAGGGAGTGAAAGGGAATGGATTGGTCTAGATTGTCAAACGAGGAAATGAAAGGGGAAAAGGTTTCAGGGAGTCCTCCCAAAAGGGTAGAAGAGAGGTCCTCGTCGGAAAGATGGACGCCTATCATGTTGCACTTTTCCGGCCGACAATTTGACTGTGCTAATCCAATCTTGCATAGATTCTGTTGGTTTTTTCATGGAGTTAAAAAACGCTCGTTTTTGAATTCGGCGAGCAGCCCATCTGGTTTGAATGTAAGATGCTTGAAGACGACTCCAAGCCTCGGCGGAAGAGGAGGCGCCACGAATAAAACGAGTGCGCTCGGTAGTAAGTGACAACACTAGGCGAGCGTCCGGATCCTCATCCTTTTGTTTCCATGTAGCTATTGCTAACTCCTTTGTAGCTTTTTCTGCTGGTGTATCAGTAGAGGAAAGGATAGGAGGTTTTGAAATTCCTATAAAATGGTCCCAAATCTTCTCGTGTTTGAAAAAATGCATGGCTGAAAATGACCAATCATAGAAGTTTTGGCCATCAAACTTCTGGATACTATTAGAAGTGGCATGGCCGGGCCCATAACCTATTGGAGGTGGATTGGCGGAAGCCATGAAATTGTACACAAGAGAAAGATCAATGCATTGGAGAGAGAAATTGATTTGTATTTGGGATGATTTCATTGAGTGAGAAAATTCACTTATATACAAAATACACAGTGCTAATTATTGTGGAGTCTAAGAGCTCTTTGGTGCGTTGTAACTAAAAGGATCCTAGTCAAGATTCTAATGCATCTGGTCAACATTTTACGTGACTATATTCTAATGTATGTAGACTAGATTCTAACGTAAGTTAGATTGTAACGGATTGACTTTAGGTCGGCATTGACAAAAGTAATTAAGACCTAAAGTAACGACGTAGACTCAAGCGACAAAGAGTAGGAAGACAAAATTAAAGTACAAAAAGAATTAAGACAAAAAGAAAACATACGTAAAAATAGAGACCGTCGCCCAAAGAACTTGTACGTAGGGCGATAAGACTAGACCGACGCATGTGGAGTACGAACAAGACCAAGACCGGACCGACCCATGTAATGATGGGTACAGACTAGACTAAGACCGGACCGACGTATGACGAGTACGGATAGACGTAACGCTAAATGACCCTTAACAGGACACTAAAGGAAAACAAATAAAATAATAATAAAAATAAATGAGAGACCTCAAAAAAGGTACATGAGGAAAGCTAAGCCTGAAACTTGGACACATATAATTGGGTTCATAATTAGAGTGGAGAAAACTTAGGCAAATCCACTAAAGCAATAAGAAAAGGGGGAGGAACAGAATTTGAAAGAGAAGACAAATGTCGGGAGGACAAGGGTGGTTGGTAGAAAGAAAAGGAGTAGCCTCATACAATAAAGGAGAGACAAGTGTGGAGGCAATAAAGAACCAACTTCGGAGGAGAGGGAAAGGATAAAGAGAAGGGGAAGGGGAGGGAGAACTACTTTATCCACATTTTTTTTTTACTTTATTCTTAATGCAATATGCTACACTATTTCCAGCTCAGCAACGATCTAGCACCCCAAATTAAGATTATTGTAATCTTTTTTAGTGAGGATAATGACTATTTTTTTCCAATGTATAAATGGCTTTAACAAAACACTATGTTTGAAATCCGGGTCATCGTATTTGCTATCCATTCGTATAATCTACCTGTTTGTTTTGCCTTGTTTTCCTTCTTGTCCTCTTCCCTTCACATGTAGTTTTTCAGTTTTAGCATTACCGCCCCTCTTTGTTCGCACGGTTTCATATGGTTTACCATTGCACTTTTATAACAGAGTATTGATTTCTATTGGAATGGTGCACATTCGTTCATTTAAACATATTTATTTATTCATTTCTCCATCGACGCAAAACCATCTGGTTTTGTGTAGACATCTTTTTTATCCTAGTCGTCACTTCTTCGAACCTACACAAAATATATTTAATTTGTATATAACTGCCCAAATCAAAAAAGTACATTGACTATGAAACGCAACGTCGACTATAAAATCATAAGCGTACACTAATCATACATTAAAACCTTGTTTCGTATGTGAGAACGATTAGAAACGCTATATTTAGTACTATAATATACTATAACATACTATATATACCATACCATACTATGCTCTAACGGTGGCCGAGATAGTCGAATGATACGGGTAAAGTACATTGTCGTCTTTTATGGTGTTTTGAATTGTTTTTGAACTTTTTAACTTTTGAAATACAACATGTACCTCCGGATGCTGTCATTTCCTCCATCACTTCGCGACAACACCTGCTCCCCGTAAACATGTACCTCCGGATCCGGCCTGCGGCCGCTACCAACCGCATGCACATGGGCGAAATCCTAGGTGCGACCTCTTTCCGTAATCCTTAATCTCCTTCCACTTCCAAACCACGGCAGAAACCCCTTTCCCCCCACTAACATTACACACACCTCAAACCCTAACGCCAAGAACACACACACACACACGCTCACACACACAACCGGGAAAAAAAAAGGGTTCCGTCCAACTATCATTTCCACCATCTATTTCCCATGGTTTCCTTTCCTCCTTCCCATTTCCCCCTTCCTCTCCTTCTATCACGTCCCATGCTTCTCCCTCTCATTCAATAACCATGTCCGGCCGTGCACCCTCGCCTCTTCTCTGAAATTCTATGGGCTCCATTGCCACACAAAATTCGCAGATCAAAAGAAGCTAATCTAGATAGTGCCGACTCCAAGTTTATATAAACCCAAATGATCGACCCCTTGACAATCAAAACCCCATTAAAGCTTCATCCCAATGAAACAAGACTTTCTGTGTGCCCTGTTCCACCACAGAATGCAAAGTTAGAATATGTGATTTGGATACATTCACACACTTTGACTTTCCCTTAGAAATGCAGCCACCCAGGCAGGTAAAAACTTTGACCGACTACACCCATGTGTAGCGTGTAATCCCCTGAGTCCGCAGCAAAAATAATCACTAAAAATGGCCAAGTAAATTAATAGTTATGAATGGTCAAAGATGACCTTTTGTACAAGAGCTCTCTCGGAGAGAGGCTACTACCTACTAAATTTTCTAAGTCCTATTCCCTCTCTAAAACTCTATCTATTTACGTACGACACCAATCAAATTATTGTGTCGTACAGAAAAGTACAGGTACCGATGTACTTTCTGTACAACCATCGTACAACATGGCCAAAATGTTGACACGTGTCAAATCGGGATTTGTTCCCGTAATCTCCGCAGTTGCCGCAATCCAATGTTGTCGCGCCACGTGTCACTCGAGGTGGCAATGACCGTAAAACGCCAAAAGTACCTATTCCGCGACCGTGGCGCCTATCGCGGCCGTCCGATCAAAACCGACATTAATTCCAACCGTTGAAAATGGGTGCGCGGTATTTGCTTCGCGGTCGAAACAAATGCGCGGTATCCTTTTCGTAATGTACATAAGACTGTAGTATATTTGAACTGTTTCTATGTACTAGGAATCAATTCTTCTAGTTAAATGAATTGATCTACTTGATAACATTTATATGTTTATCAAACGTAACAGCAATTAGCAGTCGTCCTAGACTAATTCGATAAAGCTACCCGTTAACGGCTATCTTGACGGACGGCAGGTTCCAAGTTCAAATCCTGGGTTCGTCAACTATCTTTTTGGTGAATCTACCCAATCTATTCGCTGTCTTCTCTAGAGGACCTAGGCAGCCATGGCTCTATATCCCGTGTCTAGCCATCAGTGACTACAACAAGTGTGGGGGCTGGGAGAGGGGAGTTAGAGGCAGATTGCCTCTGCACTTTTCATATCCTAATACAGACCTAGAAAATACTCAAATATCAACACCTTGTTCACCTCCTCCACCTTAACCTCGCACACAAGCCTCAACACAGATAGAATGTACCGGGTATCCTAACCATTTCGCGACCGGTGCCGATATTGCCCGACATACAAAGAGTTGTCAACAATTTTTGGCCTTGAATGATCCTTCCTATAGTACCCTTTCTTCCACAATACTCTCGTCTGGACCTACGAGCGAAGATTGGGCATTTGTACGCGATTTAGACGTGCTCGGAGCTTATGATTTCGGGCCCCCCGTCCGCGGTTATACACGCGGATTCCGATGGCTGTGCGGATTATCGTACAGGACGCCCTCCACCTTCCTTTGTCCCGTATTTATTCGGATCCCGAGGATGATGGACCTTGGCATCTCCTTTTCATGTTCTCACTTTGGGTTATAGTCTTACCTGGCCGTGGCGGTGGTAGCCGAGCCCGAGAAACTATGGCTCGATTGTGATGATTCCTTCGAGGCGATTGGCGAGCCCTTCATGCCGAGCATGAGGATCGAGTTGCGAGTGCTTCTTTCACACCACGTCGTACTTCTCGGACTTCAAATGTGCAATCCTCCTATGGTTGTGCGGTACATTAAGGCTGAGTTGGTGAGCTCTCGCGTGCGGTTCGAGCACTCTAGCCATTTAATCCCGCTCCGCGGTCTGCTGCGATTGTTGAGATTCTCCGAGCTCTTCATCCTCCAGCTCCTACCCCTCAGTCCCCCTCTATTCGCACCTTCGAGCCGTCGAACTGATTTCTTTTGGATCGAGAATGTTTAATTAATGCCCTTACGACTTCTCCACATCTTTTAGCTGGGGGTCCTTCAAGCACTGTTTATGAGTTATTTCGCGACGTTTTACCTCCAAAATCTGGTGCTTGGGGCTTTGATATGTTTTTTCGAGTATGTTCTCTTATTGCGGCTGGCATTGTCCCTTCTCGTATTTGCGATCTCCTCACACCGTCCCGCCTCGTAGCTGTTACCAAACCCAATAGGGGAATCCGTCCTATTGCAGTGGGCGAGGTATTGTACCGATTTGTGGCTCGTGCGATGTGCATCCAGCTCCAGCCTGCTTTTCATGATTATTTCTCTCCTCAATAGTTCAGAGTGGGAACCCCGGGGGGTTGTGAGGCCGTGGTCCACGGGATCCGGGCTTTGTTAGATGCCCATCCGGATTGGTTTCTCCTCCAGGTGGATGTTTCTAATGCCTTTAATAGAGTGGATCGGAATGCTATTTTTTTGAAGCTTATGGCTGCACCTTCCTTGATTGTCTAGATATTTCCTTTTGTGAGAGCCTTTTATTCTGTGAGGAGTAGCCTCTCTTTCTCCATGGATGATGATTTGGTCCCATTTTCCTCCACGATGGTCCATCAGACCAAGTTATACCGGCCTATAACTTTTTCAAGGCTCGGTTGGCCGAACTCAATCTTTCGGTCCAGCCCTCTAGGTGTGTTGTTTGGTCCCCACGTCTTATTCTTCCTCCTTTCACTCCCCTCCTCGTTTTCAGACCCCTCCTCCTTCCAAAGGTATTCGTGTGTTTGGTTGCCTGCTTGGTTCCGATCCATACATCAAGAAATTCCTCAATTTCGCTCTTCAGACAGATTTGTCCCATGTGGACGACCTTCCTCACCTTTCTGATCCCCAGGTGGCCTTTGCTCTTCTGACACGATGTTTCCCCCACCGGCCCTTCTTCCTTACTCGCACTTCCCCTCCCACCCCATCCTTTGTGTCCTCACTTTCTGCTTTCGACGATTGTCTTATGGATGTCCTCCACAGTTTGTTGGGTCGTGGTGCTTTTGATCGCGAGTCTGGGCCTGCGGCACGCATTGAAGCCTCTCTTCTTGTCTCGGCTGGCGGTTTGCGTTTACTCTCGGCGGCGCGTGTTGCTCCAACCGCCTATTTGGGAAGTTGGTGCCTTGTTGCTTCCACTATTGTCTCTCGTTTTCTTGCTGGGGATACTCCTATTCTTGCGGCCGTGGTTCCCCTTGTTTAAGATGGTGAGCTCGCCTTCCAACGGTCCCTTTTGGATGCATCACGTTCTCTTAATCCGGCTGCTATTGAGGACATGCCGATTTTTCCACTCTTGTTACGACATCAATTGCGCGTGTTCAGGAATCCGTTTGTGATCGGGTTGTCACCACTATTAAATCTGAGCTTCTCGAGGCGCTTCCTTCCGATTCTTCGCGTGCACGCTTCCTGTCTTGTGGTGGACCTGGCTCTGGAGCTTGGCTATTGGCTGTCCCTATTTTATCTACTCTTCGTTTCACCCCGGCTCAGTTCACGACGGCCCTTAGGTTCCGCCTTAGCCTTCCTCACCCACCTTTGCTTGGCTCACTCGTTTGCTCCTCTAGCCACGTTCTCGAGCCCGACGGGGTCCATTTGCTTTGTTGCTCCCACAGGGGCGAGTTGATTTGGGCGCACGACACGATTCGAGACACCATTTCTACTATTGCTTCTGAGGGGGGATTTTCTGTTGTCGGGAGGTCTCTCACATTATTCCTTCGCGTCGGATTGACCTTGTATTACTTGATGGTGCGTGTCGTACATTTGGTGATATTGTTTTGGCGAACCCTACCTCAACTACAGTCGTCACCCAAGCGGCTCGGCATGTGGGAGTGGCCGCCCGTGACGCGGCTAAAAGGAAGGAGCGTGATTATGCCCGTCGCGACGCTATGAATGGCTTCATTCCGATGGCGGTCGAGATATCTGGTTGTGTGGGTGTGGCTTTGGACGAGTTTTTCCGTACATGTGGTCGGCGCTCGTTCGAGAGGCGGGGACATGGGAGCCCTTCTGTTTCAGTCCTTCCTTTTTTCGTCAACATTTTTCCATGGCTCTACAACGGGTGCTGGCTTCTATATTACTTTGATCGTCTATTTCCATTATGGATCGACGGCGTGTTCCGAAACTTCCTCCTCGTGCTCCTCCGGGATTCGGGGACTTGCGTGGTTGCTTTCCGTAGATTTTTATTTCTGTTGGTGTTAGTGTTTTCCTTTTATGATTTGTTTGCAGGGTTTTGCTTTTTAGGGTGTTTTTGATTTCCCTGCCATTCTTTCGTATTTTCGTCGGTTTTGCCTTGATTTTCCTCTTTGTTTATTCTGTAGTCATGTGGTTTTTTCAGTTTTAGCAATGCTACTTCCTTTTGTTCCTATGGACTCAGATGGTTTACCATCGCGCTTTTTAATAAAGTCGGCCCCGTTATTATTTATATAAAATGGAAACTATTGTACTGAGAAATAACAATTTGAATTGGAGCTCTCTTTTCGGGAGCAACTTGAAGCAGAAAATTAAATGTCAGAAACCTTTTTACTTTTCAAAGACAAAAACAAAGGAATAAAAAAACAAAAACGACAAAGATAGAGATTGAAAAATAGAGAGAAACAAGACAAAGACTAAACGGCTAGAAAACAAAAAGACAAAGACAAAAAAAGAAAAAAAGACGAAAAACAAAAGGACAAAAGACAAAAAGACAAAAGGACAAAAAGACAAAATGACAAAAACACAAAAGATAAAGATCGAAAGTGAGTAACAAATGCACAAAGTACAAGGCGATTAATACCGGCAATCCTCACAAGATCTCCTACCATTCCAAAATTGACTCTCTTAGAGAATAGGAAAAAAGAAAAAAAAAAAACATTCCCTCGATCGAAAATCATGCCTTTGACAAAAAAAAAATACTCCCATCCTTTTTATAACTTCAATCCTTTTTTTACTCCCCTCCTTTTTCAATACTTTTAGGAAAAAAACCGATTACATATCTTAAACTAAAGAACCAATCAGGAACGATATCCAAACAATCCTAAAAAACTGTCCAAATTCCAGAAAGGACAAAATTTTAAAGAGACAACAAATCGAACTGTTCCGTACATAATATTTCATGCATACTTTTTTTCCCAAATGCAAAAGCCTACAAAGTAACTAAAAACGAAACCTGCATACCGATTCATATTGTAAAAACCCACTGACGCTTTTGAAACCTATTTTCCAAAAGTCTCATTTATATCAAAACCTCAACCCTCCCCTCCCTCCGGCCCTCCTTTCCACCCTCTTTCTCTCTCCCTCCCCCGACGCCCTCTTCCCCTTCCCCCTCCTCTGCTCCTCCTTTTCTTCCCCTGTCCCTCCTTTTCCTCTCCCTGGCCCTCCTTTTCCTCCCCCTGCCCCTCCTTTTCCTCCCTTTCCCCCCCCTGCCCCTTCCTTTCCCTCCCTTCCCTCCCTTTCCTCCCCCCGTTGTTCCAATCATATACCCAATATTGTTCTCATTTGATCCGGTGTGTGCCGTAACATAGAACGGGGTTCCGGATAACCGCTAACAGGATCCATAACGGCAGTATAAACGGTTTTATAGGCATCCGAAAGTTCCGACGCAACTCGATTAAACGCGGTTTCCCTCAACCGAGGCATTTGAATGAGTTCAAAATCGGGCCATGGTCCTTCATTTCCTGATAATAAACCGTATAAGGCTCGAAGGGACTCACCTAAACTGACTGGTCGGAGACCTTCCCGAGTTGCCAAAGGAGGTTCCGAGGGAGATCGAGGCAACAACATAACGGCTACTTTTGCCGTTAACGAACATTTGTCTAGGACTTCTTTGACTTCGTTTTCGACAAGAGAACTGATGTGAACTTCGATTGCCGTTCCTAAAGAAGAAGTTTCGACTGAGGCGACTTCATATCCCATGAGAGGCTGTTGCATTGCTGAGAGACAGTTGATGATAAAAATTCGCCTCAATGTCTCAATAACCTGTTGTCACAATTCAAAAATTATGTATTCAGGGTTGTACACTACAACGTGAATTGTTATTAGAGTAAAAGTTATTGTTATCATTTATTAGGGTTGGTTTTATGTTAATGTATTCATTCTAATTCAGTTTTGGATGTTCTGGCTGTTTTGAACAATTTAAAGAATAAGCATTAAAAAAAAACAATTAATATTATTCATGCTATTTTGTGACCAAAGGCCAAAAAATATCCGGCATTGAATTAGTGTTATTAACGCTGATAATGGTTCACGGTATACCCATCGCTACTAGAGCATTGAACTATTAGAGATAACACATCAGTAAATTAGCTACACTAAATTATGTTCTACCACGTGGCTCATTGTGGACCACTTAACTAAATAGTGTTAGTAACACTAGTTTATGATTTTGGGTCAAATAAACACTCACTCGAATTAGAGTGATAAACTCGAATATCCATGGGCAGTGGTTATCTCTTAATGTCTCAGACAGATCATGACTTAAATCTATCATACTAAGATGTATCTTTCTCGAGAAGAATCATGTCATTTGTTTTTCTCCAGAAAAACCATTTCATTATATTTCTCCAGACAAATCATGTTTTTTTTATATCCAAAAATCTCATGTTAAACCAAACCCGAAGTAACACCAGTGGCATCGGCATCGGCATCCATCCTCTCATCTCTCAATAGGGAGATCACAAATTAAATTTTGCAAATATTATTAAGAGGAATGCTGGTGATTTTTGATTTGAATCCGGGAAAAGTGTTAGGGTTTTTTAGGATTTTCCAGTGTCATCGTTCATAAGTCGCAAAAATATCTACATGTTTGCCCTATAAAACTGCACAAAAACCTTGAAATTCTCTGGGAGAAACGCTTTAAAATAACAATTAATTATTTCCATTGATAGCAATCAATCACGAGCAAATAGCAATTCCCAGGGTAAGAAACATTTCAAAAAGTTGAGAACTGTTCGGTTAAAGTTATGGTTCTTATTAACACGCAGTTACAATTTTGTCAGATTAAGGTTTTTGTAGATCTTTCTAAATACCTGAGGAGAGACAGATCCGATTCCCACTCCAGATGCCAACTCAGCAGCTAGAGCTCTCCGACTGTGAGAAGCTCCTTGTGATCCGTTGGACAAACTATTGACCCGTTTCACTCCGTTTTCTGCAACAGAAGGTGAACTAATCCTCCTACTATTTGAAACCGCCGATTTTGAGCCGTGAGAAGCAGCAGCTCGTTCACACATCTGCAAAAACAACCGTTTTAGTTAGTCACCTATAGCACTCACTATAATTAGTCTGGAACCTACTAGCTCAAAGCACATCCACACAATATTAGTGTGAACCACCCGTGACAACAAAACATAATATTCACAAAAAAACTGGACTGGTCTATTTTTAAGTATCAAAAATTTACCTCCGCCACTATTAGTGTGGAATATTCACAAAAAAGAAGGCTCTACTTGGAGCTTGTGTTCGAGAACTTGATTTGACACTGACCATACTAGTCCGACCTGGGGTAAATGACATTGACTTTTGTAGCTCTCATATTTGCAACCTTGTCCTAATCACACTGAGATACTCATATTATACTAATACTTGCTGAGACCTATCATTCAGGTAGTTGGATCCATTTGTTGGAACAAAGAAGAAATACCATCAACTTGGTTAATCACCAGCCAATACCGGGATGGATTACAGGAGACGCAGTGTAACCTAAAGTAACCTTGTAAGAAACCCACAGCTAAGTCAACCTGGTAAGGTAAAGATAAGAAGTCATGACAGAGTCTGTCACTTCATGATGATGCCATTTTTGCAAAACTCGAGATGATATTGAATCAATAACTATATAAATCTTTAAGTATTACCGGAGCAAAAAAAAGTGTATGCAACAGCTTTTGCATACATGAACAGTTACAATTCTACTGGCAATCAACTTAAGAAAAAGCAAAATACCTGCAAAAGTGGTGTTAACATGGCTTGCAAAACTGGTTCAAATGAGGGCTTAGCCATTCCTGATGCCACCATGATCCGTTTGTGTGTGTCTAAAAGCTCTAAAAGAAGAGCCATACTGTCGCCCACAGCTGGAGGAGGAGAAAGGTCGGCCGAAACAGAAGGAGGATATCGCAAAAGTTTATCGCCTCGTGCTTTTACGAGGTCAAAGAAGGTCCTTTGAGCAGTTTCACAAACATCACGTAATGCCATAGATAATGCGGCATCGTCTCCCAGAAGCTCCGATATCTGCAACCCACGTCCCAACATTGTTTCCACTTCAGACTCCCACTTTAGACTGTCCTAAACACGAGCATGTGATTTTGCTGAATGGGAGAAGTGCAAAAAAGTGCTATTTGGTGGCTGCGATATTGCCGAGATTGCCCAGAAGGAATTCTTACCGTATGTGTATAAAAAGCGAGTAAGTTCCAGAGGTTATAAGCCAGAATTAGTCCCGGCGGTCCAGCCAGAACTTGCTCTACTCGTGCTTTGAAGGGACGACAAACACCCTCAAAAACACGATTTAAAACCCAAGCCATATCTGCCTCTATTTGTCCAGCTTTGAGATCGCCTCCATTTGCCTCAGCATCTCGAGAAAATCTTCGAGATGTATTGTTGCCTCCATCTCTCTGTGCTCCACTGAACAATGCCATGGCTAGTTCTCTCTCCGATGCCAAAGCCTGACAATGTGTAAATCCCAATTTCAGCAAAAAAAAGTTTAGGAAATTACATGCAAGCCTTAATAAGAAGAAAGACAAAATATTTGACGCAACTAAACCTTAGTTTAAGATTGCCAAAACAGTTGGAAACGCTATCTGTGTATTCCCCATACTATAAACCTGTTGTAATTGAAAATACCATAAAAAACACGCATAGTACGGGGTCACCATATTTAGCGTTTCCAATACTTTCAACTACAGCACATATAAACTATGAAAAAAAAGCAAAAGGCTTTAAAGTTTCTACAACACCACAATAAGAACACATCAACTGTGACAAGCTTTCCTACCCAGGAAGTAAAAAGCTACTGTACAACATCGGTTGAAGAACCATACACACATATATCATACACACTTTTGTGCAGAGACAACCATTTCTTTTTCTAACACACCAAGATTGATTAGAATTCTTCGCAGCTCTGGAAAAAAAACGGAAAGTATCCGATTGCATAAACAAAGAAAAATTCACAAAAGACAACTTGCTATCACAAGGTTCATTATTTGTACAACCATCTTATAGTATTGTGCAATTCAGCTGGTAGTGTCAAAGTACGTTAATTCATCACCTGATGGAGCCAAGCCAGCATATCGCCAACATAACGGAGAGGATCATGAGCATGGACTTCGATTGGCCGTGGCATTCCTCCAGGGCCACCCCTTGTAAGAGCACTAATGAATCTCCGAAACAGAGCATTGTGACGAGTATTGGACACCTGCAAAGGAGCCATCCTCTTAGTCCTAACCTTCCATACGTGTCATCAATTTCTGAAACAACAAAGGTTATTACTTGCAAAGATTTATGGACTGCAAAAGGGAACAATCTAATGTTGAACATACTACTGAAACAACAAAGTTGTCGAACTTGTAAACCGTTCAAGTCTAAAATGAAACAGTCTAGTGTAATACGCACTTCTTCTGCACAATACTTGAAGAGCACAGGTCGTTCCTTTAGTGAATGCGCCGCAGTCCTGAGAAGGTCGGAGACTTCCGGAGTGTCATTATCGCCAAGGCTCCGACATTCCGCCTGCACCCACCTGATGGGCCGCCCCCATCCTCATGGTTCCGAGTAGATCTGAAAACATCTTTAAAAAAAGCCTTCTGGCTGCCTGTTTGTTTGTTTTATAATATCTTTTGAAATATCTTTCTGATTGTTTGTTTCTTTGTTTACTCTTTGGTTTTGCTGGCCAGCTACAATATCCAGAAGTACTACACTGCCCATTCACAATTTGTGAAAAGGAAATGATAGTGTAAATGCGGATCAGAATGTATAACACTAATTCAGTGTGGGGTGACGTCACAAATCGTAGTCCACTTGTAAATAGACTTATTAACAACATTTTGTGATTCTCAGTCAAAAAACGGTGCGACCACATTAGTGTTATTAACACTAATAGCAATGGACAGCGTAGTGCACTTTGCAAGAAAACAGAGGGCACAAAAAAAGTGCATCCAGCGTTAATAGATGTCCAGTAGATAATGTCACAGCAAAGAATTTTCCATCCAAATTCAAATATTGTAGCAGACGAGCATCGTGCATGGGCCGAAGAAAGGACAGATGGGAATAGTAAGGAGTGTTGCTAGCCCAACATGCCAGCAGCTGTATTTCATAGCCGCCGACGCTTTACTGCTAGTCCTAAAGAAATGGAAAAAAAGACAGAGAGGCTATGGTGGAGCTGGCACCTGCATAATCTGTCGTATGCTCCATCCTGATACACTGCCATTACGTCCATAAGTTCTAAACCTGCCCTCTGCGTTCAACAAGGAATTAACACATTTGTCAGCAAAAACATTTATTTAATTCTCCCTTTAGTGGCTGTGCCCGAGGTGACATATTTACTCTGCAAGTCAGGCATCAGCAGAAAGTAGGTAGAAAAGAAAAACAGGTAGAAACAAGGAAATAGGGGGAAGAATTGGAGTGGGCAAGAATGGAACCTGGTGATGTGTGCGTAATAACACTTTGCAGTTTGCATGAATTTCTTGAACACGAGCAAGCGCTTTAAAGAAACGTTCATCGAGGTCTTCCTCCCGAAGAGCAGTGATCTGTACCACAATACACTCACAATTTAAACACGTGTGCGAGAACCACACTTTCTCGCGACTATAGATTGATACAAATATTGGAAATTCTCGAACCATACTTTAGAAATAGTCCAACTTGAACAGCTGTCCAGCTGAAACATGCAGATTTTCTGCTACAATGGTACATTTTTATTTTATTGACTTATGTAGGCATTACCTTTCACTCTCCCTCGCTATCTCTTCCTCCCCTCCGCTCCCCCTCCCCCCCTCTCCCTCTCTATTCCTTGGTTTTTTAAGAGTTTTTTTATGAGCTTTTTGTACCGTTTTCAGAGAGGAGTGAGTAAATTTGTTTATAAACCATAAAACTATAAGCGCCTAAAAAGGAACCAATAGGTGATGAGGGGTGAAGAAGACCTCTGCAGGAGTGAGCTGATAGTTGTGAAGAAAATTTGAAACCAGTTCCTGTCTTCGAGTATATTTCTCGAGCTCTTCCTTCAACTGCTCTGTTGCTACCACCATGTCGCCAGTACTAACGGTACAACTGCTGAGAGCCTTTGATATCCTGCAAATCGTATCGCCCAGCTCCTGTTAATTCTTACGCTTACAATTGCGCAGAATATATCCACCAAAATAAGAAAATAAGGACTCAGAAGAAAAAAAGGTGCCAAAAGAGTGAAAACCTTCATTCAATTACAAACAACTGCAGAGAGCCTTTGATGTCCTGCAATCATGTCTCCGTACTCTTATACTTCACCTAACACATCCACCTCAAAAAGTGAAAAAACCTATAAAATACAAACAAAAGTCATAGACAGACACTGTACTTTCATTCTGAGTTCCTACTTATGTGCATTAGATGTACATTGTTTACCCGGCAATCATGTCTCCCAGCTTATATCATTTCTTACTCTTATGTTTCACCGATCATATTCACCGAAATAAGAAAATAGAAAATGTGCCCGAATGGTGAAAATTTCTAACTCAAATACGAACAAAAGTCAGAATGACAGCCAGATGCTGGGAATTAAAATGCCACTGGTAAAACATCACATTTTGTTTTCTGCGTTACCCCTATTGTGCATTAAAGCGGCAGCAGAAAAAGCAAAAAGCTGAAGCTTGCTCACCTCTCACAGCAATCTGCAAGGTCTTGAACTTCTGCATCAACTGCATCTAGCGCCTGTACACAAATGACGACCAAAAAGTTTATAAACCATATGCTAAAGAAAATTTGGAGTGTTGGAAAAATGTTCCAGCACAAGAGCTATAGAAATTTTACAACCTTCAGCAAAATGTTGTGATTAACTACAGATTGCTTGAAGCAAGGATCAGAGACCAAACCAGAACCCATTTATGAAACTCCTTGCTTTTGCTGTTACAAATCATGTAAAAGCTTTTTTGCCATTACTTTAAACAAGATCTATCTGTCTATATATTTATCTGTTACTGGAAAAGCCAGACTGGTAATGAAAAAATTAAGAGAATGAACAGACTAAAGGCTTATGATCATGATCAAGCACCTTCTGTGCTGCTTCAGAGGCTGCCAAAAAATCTTGATTAATGGATAATCCTCGTCTTTCCAAAGTCACCCGGAGGTTTCGACGGCTCTGCAATGTATTTTCCTCATAAAAATTGGACAATGCACTGAGAGATGCTAGAAGGTCAGGAGAATCTGTTCTTGTCTCCAAAACTTTTTTTAGCTTACGCGATAGCAAGGGTGCGAGTGACGTACTCATTTTTGATTTTAGATTCAAAACCTAGATCTTGTTATGAAAATGTACAAAATTGTTCTCGGAGATCCGAAAATATAAGCATTAATGATACGGAATCAGAGCCTTTATGCAATTATGAATTGTAAAAATGTAAAAAATTTAAGATTGATGAAGCACAGAGGGATCGAAATTTAAGAAATGCTCATGCAAAAGGCCGAGTGAAAAACAGTCATGTCGTATTGCAGGAGTATATTAACTTCATCGAGAAAATGGGATCCATGGAGGAAGTCAATACTGGAAAAAAATAAGAACTAAGCTCTATAGCTGAAACACGGAAGGTGACAGAAGTTTGTCCTAAAGGTACAGTTATTGCCGTACATAAATAGTACACTTTCTCTCATGAAAAGGGCGTACGAAAATGCAAGATAGATAATGATTGTCTACAAAATATCGGTTGACGGCCGACGTACAAAATTGGAAAAAAAATCCAAAGCCTTACCGTACTCAAACAAAATATCGGCCGATTCCGCTTTGCGTAACTACAATTTACATCATAGCGTGGAAAATCTCGAAAAGTTTCCACTATATTCGTAAAGGTAAATTACTTTACTGTAACTCCTAAGTCGTACAGTTTGGCACTCAGTTCGGTTCGGTCTGGTCCGCTTCGGTTCCAATATGGGCCAAACCGAACGGTTCAGTTTGAAACCGGTAATGGACAGCTACAAACCAAACCAGACAATTGAATTCTGCCGAACCGAAGGTTCAAACCGTTAAACCACTCAAATTTCTAAAAAAGCTCTAAAAAGTATAAAGTATAAATTTCTAAAAAAGCTCTAAAAAGTATAAAGTATAAACGCTAAAACTACCATCGGTAGGATGTCCTTTTTGTTTTTTTGCAGCGTCGTCCTTTATTGATACACAGTATCTGTACATCAGCTCAAACCTGGTTTGGCGTGACGAAACCGAACCAAGTGGGTTTTTTTTAGTGTTGTGTATCGGCAAGAAACTTATCGCGATAAAACCGATACCGATAGTTATCGGTTATCGAACGGTGAGGGGTCCCGATATATCGCTCCCAGACCAACATATTCCTTATCGGTGTTAAGTAGAAAGAAATATAGTACGCTACATAATAGTACTTTATAATATATTGTATCATGTTTTTGACTGTACATAGCGTGGCAAGCCACGCATGACAATCTGTTCCGTACTCTGTATAACGGGAGTTTAGTACGGACAGGTATACCTGTAACTGTACGAAAAAACCGTACAGCTATCGCCGAAAGTCATCGGTACCGGTGTCAGAGGTTGCAAACGGTCAACCGAAACCGTGACCGACCGTTAACCGACCGCCCGCGCCGGATCCGGAACGGATTCGGTTGCCAAATTTTGGGGGTCGGGCGGTTACGGTCGGTTGACTCAACAGGAAAAGAAAAAACGGTCAGTTACGGTCGGTCAAACAAAAAACCAAAAAAAATGAAAATTTTGTACTTTTTTTTTCCAACATTATTGTTCTTTGTACTTTTGGTATCGTGGAAGTACGTGGCATCATGATTAGCGTCGCAAATCTGACACGGTACTGTAGTAAGCTATTTATTTCGCTCTTTGTACTTTTGGTATCGTGGAAGTACGTGGCATCATGATTAGCGTCGCAAATCTGACACGGTACTGTAGTAAGCTATTTATTTCGCAAATCAAAGGGAACGCGACAAAGCGTCGCAAATCTGACACGATAGAGCACTATTCATTTCGAAAATCTTAGGGAAAGCGACAAAGCGTCTCAAATCTGAGACGGTAGTACAATATTCATTTCGCAAATCTTAGGGAACGCGACAAAGCGTCGCAAATCTGACACGGTAGTAACACTATTCATTTCGCAAATCTTAAGGAACGCGACAAATCGTAATTATTGGCTTATTCCGTCGTACATTGATGAATTTTGTACTTTTTCGGTTACGGGCGGGCACGGTTAGTCACGAAAAATCAAGATTCGGTTAATTTTTTTTTTCGTAAACGACGGTCGGTTAACGGTTAACAATTTTGGAGCGGGACAAAACTCGGTCGGGCGTCGGTTACTCAGATTTTGAAAAAAAAAAAACGGTCGGTTTCGGGTATGATTTTTTTTGACTTTTGCGACCTCTGACCGGTGTTATAGCGATAAAAAAACGATAAGATAACACCGGTCCGATATATCGTGCCAATGCATCGATTATCGGTAAGCCAAAAAAAGGGACATGTCGGTTATCGGCAAAACCCTACCGATACACAACACTACACCGTCAATCGCTTATAGTGTTAATGTTTTTTGAGCCACTTAAAACATCTTTTCTTTGTGCACAATTGTCGTATTTTCAATCCGACGGTTCCAATTGAAGGGCAAGGTTCTCACCTTCCGATTGGTGGTCTCCAATCATAAATCGGTTATGTGTGTAGGGAGAAAAGTTGTTTTAAGTGGAGAAAAAAATGTTAACACTAAAAGCGATACGTGTAGTTTTTTAGTGGTGTATAAAACTGATCAATCTGAACCAGGCGGGTTTCAAACCACTAGCTAATTAACAAAACTGGCAAAAAACCGGTTTTATTCGGTATGCTAGAGTTTCGACCTAGACCGGATTGAGTGATAAGTACCGTACAAATGGTACGGTCAAAGTCAGCGCGGTCTAGTAGGGTAAGTTGTATAGTCAACCTTGCATCGGTGGTAGGGTTTAGTGAATTATTAACTTTGAGGCGGATTTAGTATTAATCACACTAATTCACGGTTTGCCACGTGACTTATCAAGTTAATACAGGGCTAGTTAATGGTGTTAACAAAACTTTGTTGATTATTTTGGGTCAAAAAAACGCAAGCTCAAAATAGAGTTACTAACTAAAATGAAAAAAAGCTAATTAAAATGAGGATGGGTAGTGTACTGCTCAATATTGTAAGCTTATTATTCTTTCTCTATTTGCGATAAATTAGAATATACATATTCCATTGAAAAGCTTTCAAGTATACGGTAACCATAGATGGAGATGACAACCTTATTAAGAAGCGCGATGATGGTAAACCATACGAGTACAAAAGAAACAAAAAGTCAAAACGAAACGGACAAATCGAAAAGAGGAAGTAGAAACAAAACTCAAAAACAACGCGAAAGAAAACTAACATACAAAAAGGACAAACCGATAGAGGATTGGGAAACTAACAACAAGCACAAAACCAACAATAAAATAACGTACCCTACCAAAAGCAAATAGTAAAACAATAGTTATATATACATTTTAAAAAAAACAGTATACTTTTCCGAAAACTTTTACATTATTTACGATGATTAACCAACTCATAGATATGGCATCAGCGATTGAAAAAAAAAATGTATGAAAAATAACGAGTCGCCATAAACCCAAAAAAAAAAAAAAAAAAAAAAAAAAAAAAAAAAAAAACATGTGAACCGAATTTGAAGCAGGCAAGGAGAAATAAAATACAATTGATGTGATTTTTTTTGTCCTTTTTAAAAATAAAATAAAATTACCAAACGAACTTTCTTTGAATTATTTACAAAGTACAAAGTGGAAAACCTCAATTTCGGCTTTTTTTTAACTATTTTCTACAAAAAAGGACATCTACAATTGCATTGTACACCAAGAAAAGTTCCTAAAAAAAAAAAAAGAGAAAAAAAAATATAAAAAAATGATTTCGTTACCGTTACCGTTACCGATAATGGTATTCACCAAAAAAATTATTTGAAAAACAATACTCAAGAGAAAAAAAAAAAAAAAAAAAAGGGAGGAGAAAAAAAAACCAAAAAAAAAAAAAAGAAAAAAGCTGGAAAAAAAAAAAAAATGGAGAAATCAAAGAGAAACAAAATGAAAAAGAAAGAAAATTAAGAAAAAAAAATCAGGAAAAAAAGTGAAAAAAACCGGAGGAGAAAAAAAAAAGGAAAAAAATAGGAAAAAAAAAGTGAAAAAAAAATGAAAAGATGACATTGATGTTATTTTCTTCTTTTATATATTTTTTATTTTTTTATTTTATTTGTACCCCATTATTCTCCTCCAAAAAGTTTTGTTGACTCCATAATTGATGGTATCGAGAATTTTTCAAAGCCACAAG
>JBBHKE010001978.1:0-125645 GCA_037447655.1 Zygnema cylindricum
GAATGTAACTTTGGGAGTTAACAATATGTATGTTGAGGTTCTTTTGTGCTGAGTTTTGTGTTAATTGGATTTGTGAGTCAAGATCTATAGTGTGGTAAATTTCAGTAAAACTGTGAAGTGTTAGACTGGTGATTTACAGTGGTTTCTGAGGACTTCTTGAAAAGCTTCTGCTTAAGCTATGTCTACTTCTACCACTACTGCTGCAGCTCCACTTGCACCAGTTGTCATAGAACAACATCTATCACTTTCTTCCTCCTTGCTTGGATTTTCTGTTACATTTTGGTAATCTCCCCTCCTTCCATGTTCGATGCATGCCTCGAAGAGATACTCTTATTTTTCACTGTGGAGGATACTCTTTTGTATGTCACATTTTTGACTTTTGACTTTGTCTTCTCCTCCGCTTTTTGCAGTCTCTTGAGAGATCTTTGAATCCTTGTCGATCTGAGACTCCTCGGTTATTGTTTTAAACAGATTCCAACACTGCGATCACTGCTTAGTTCCACGTACATGTTGCCGAATTTTTGTATGACCTGGTAAGATGACTCTTGATGTCATCCGGGAGGGATAGGATTAGTAGCAATGTTTTTTCATCCACTGAGAGTTGAAGCCCAATAGCATAGGCTTCATCTAGTAGACTAGTGAAGTGGGAAATGTGTGCCTTTGATTTCACTTTAATGTTGTATTGTATCATCATGAGGTTCTTTAACACCTCAATCTTTGCACCTAATCCTCTTCTTGTCTGATATGCTCTCACTTCGATTCCTTGTAACGTTTTCACACATGAAGTGTCTTGATGCCAAATGTCTCTCTCTCTCTCTCACTCTATAAGCAGGTGATCCTCTTTTTTTCTCGCCGTTGGTGTCTTTGCAGGAAGCAAACTCGGTTTCATTGGAGTCGTTCCACGGATGTGCAAGACTCTTTTCGGCTCGACTCCTTATTAGCTAGCTAGTTAGAGTTCAGTTAGACAAGGGGATGTGGGCCCATAACTTGATAGTTTTACATAGTCGTATAAGCTAGTGCGCACCCAACTTATAAACATATGGCATCATACACTGCGAAACTTAGCCTGTACGAACCACTAAGTAGAAAGCATTGGGAGAAGCATAGAAATAAACCAATAGATTAGACATGTTTAGGCAGCTTGAGAAATGTAGTTATAATCAAGGGGCCACAAGGGGTGAGCCGATGTGAGCCTTGATTAGAATACAAATTGTTACTACGGGCTAATTTTAATAAAGCTGCATCTCGTGCTATGATCTATGATGAGAATCCTAATAAATAATGTACAAAGAGTTCTCGATCAAATAAAGTAAATGCTTTCCTCTATGAATCCAGAGAGTATTCTAAGTATGAGATTGACCAGCATGACATTTCCATGAGATAGTTATTTTAAATGCCTTCCTGCACTATATATTATCCAATGTGTCATCTTGTGATGAAATGCCTAAATAACTGGTGCAATGAGATGTTGCCGTTTTGTTTCTTTTCACCACAAAGTGCCGCTCCTCGATTGTGACATAATCCCAACACAAAATAAATGTTGGCGGAATCGCCGTCAGATTCCGTCCACTTTGATTTGTCGCGTCACGTCGCGTCACACATATTCAAATCGTTAAAGTTTGCGGGTACAAGTGAATCGACAAAGGAAGCATAAATCCAACAGGTTTAACTTTGGATCAATTGAGGAGTAAAGACATAGAACCTTGGTGTTGTGGATCTTTAGTGATCCATTTTCAGAATAGAGGTTTTAAGAAGTATGATCATTCTTAAGTGATATTTTAAGAGTGTAGAGTTTATCTTTAAAGAGAAAAGAAGAGGAGGGATGAGAGATGATGTAAAGAAGCTTCTGCCAAAACACTTATAAAATCTTTTGGCCGATTATCATTTTGCCTTTCATGAGCATCCGCTATGTGATGTTTTATTTTTTTGGTGATTTATTTCAGTGGTGATTCTATTTTAAGATCCAACAATTATGCCTAAGGTTCGTTCCTCTCACCTCCTCTCTTTAGTGTTAACACAGAAAAGATGTTGCTTGTGAGATCTGCTCACTCTTCGGTGCTCAATACACTTATGAGCTCTTTTAAAGTCTTTGTAGTAGTTAGAACTTAGGTTTGCTACACATGGCAACTAAATCTTAGAGTTCTGGAATTTGTTTAATGTCGGCCTTGTTGAGCCATACATTCATACAAACATATATACGTACATACATACGTACATA
Source organism: Zygnema cylindricum (assembly GCA_037447655.1). Classification (NCBI taxonomy): domain Eukaryota; kingdom Viridiplantae; phylum Streptophyta; class Zygnematophyceae; order Zygnematales; family Zygnemataceae; genus Zygnema; species Zygnema cylindricum. Next base: position 2,219 of record JBBHKE010001978.1, read on the forward strand.
CATATGTTCATGCATACGTACATACATACGTACATACATATATAGTGCTAACTTCCTTAAGCGGCTCTACTCTACCTGGTTTTTATTGACGATATCTTTGAAAAGCTCGGCATGGCTTGGAATTGGGTAGTGATGTGGTTCTTTCTATGCCTGTGCAATGGCGTGTAGTTCATGTGACAATGCAACAATGTGTATGTAGTAAAGAAATAGAAAACCTTGGAGATCAGCAAAACCGTTTGCACGTCTTTGATGGGTCAATGTATAAAAGCCTACCAGGACTTAACTTATGACACTTTGAGGTTTTGCTTTCCATAGCTTTGTGGCATAAACATTATGGCTCAACTTGCCAGATTTCTTTTGGTTTTGGCTTCTTTGGGAGTAATTCCAATCTTTTAATTTGTTCTTAGCTCCCATCATTCGCTCCCACATTTTAGCTAATAATGCTGGCACTATAATCATACTATGAACTTTGTTTTTCAGTGTGATACATAAGTGTATTTTCTATTGACCTTGATCATACATTCCAGGTAACTAAGAGGACTCTTAGAACCACATAGACCTAATCAGATTACAAGATTCGCAGAAGCGGCGAACTTGATAAATCACTAAGGTAGAAAAGACAAAGGTTTAGATTGGGAGAGTAATGGCATTCACATGTAGCAAGACATAGATTAGGTAGACGTTCAGCAAGTAGATTCCATTATAATAGAAAATGAATACAATTATAATGAAAGGACGATGTCCAGTAACAAACTGATTCTGAATGCTAAAAAAGTTGCCAAGCCTAATTTTTCTCTGAATGATGATTCCTGTCGTCTTGTTCCACTCTATTTATTCTAATGTAAACAAGGAAGAACTAAGTGGCGGTCGAGTGACCAAGAGCCAAATGTACAAGCCAACAAACAATAATACATCGTGGGAACATCTAAACGTCTGTCTAACACATATTTTAATGTTCCACTGTAAAATCAATGATGATGATGTGACAATACGATTTCGTAGTACCAATGAAATCGTATGAACCGCTGCATGAAATAATCATCCGAAATCGCACTAGAACCAATACTCCTACTCGATTCTGCGGCAATATGTAGTTTTTGTTGACTGAGACTTGGTTCGACCGCAAACGTTCATAGAAATAATCCGCGGTCCACTTAGGTAAATCCTAATGGCGAACGAACAAAATTTGCCGTACATCTGTAAAATTAAACTTGATTGACGTCATTTCAAAAATGTAAGTTTCGCCTTTGTTGCCAAAATGTTGTCCGTACTGGACCATTTCGAATTAACTTGGACCATTTCGAATTAACTTTGACACCTGTGGCGTAGACAAAATTCCACATACAAAATTAGGACCATTTAATTTTAACGGTACACCGGTGATGCTTTGATTCAATTGTGAAATTCCAAAGCGTATGAGGCAACTGCCAACATGCAGATGCAGCCAAGTAAGTCGAAGTCCAAAGTTGGAGAGTTCTCCTCCAATAGCATCGTTGCATAGCAATGGTGGTCCTACCAAAAGACTAAGTTTGGAAAAGTACTCCAGATACTTTATGCGCTAACGCTTTCCACTCTTATCTTTCTTTTCTTACTCTTCTTTGATGTCTCCAGTTTAGGTTCCTCTCCTTTCTCCTTAGGATTTGCTCCTTTCACTTAAGAGTTTGCTCCTTTCGCCTTAAGGAGTCCAGCTTTTCTTGCAGAGAGACAATTTTTCTTTTCCAATAGCCTTTGTTAGCATGTCGGCTCCATTCTCCTTGTCTGGCATGTACTCAAATGCCACGGCCTCAACAATTGTCGTGTCCCTAAGGAAGTGGTACCGCATATCAATGTGCTCGGCCTTAGGATGGTTCATAGGATTTTTGATCAAAGCCAAACAGCTCTGACTATCTTTGTTGATGGTGGTCTTAGTTTTCTGCACAAACCCTAGCTCATTCAGAAATGCCTTGAGCCATAAAACTACATTTACCGTGGCGACGACGGCCATGTACTGTGCTTCCATAGTGGATAATGCCACGGTTTTTTGGAGCTTGCTGCTCCAACTCATGCTCCCATCGCCAATGTTCACTAGGTAATTTCCTGCTTGCAATGTCCCCTCCCCAGTCAGAGTCTGTAAATTCATAAATCTTTATGCTTTCTTGGATTCCCCCAAGAGTGAGAGTGTATTCAATTGTCTCTTTGAGGTATCTGAGTACTCCCTTTGTTGCAAACCAATGTTGTTTCCCTGGTTTGATGAGGAAACGGCTGAGGATTGTGATAGCGGTGGTGATGTCTGGACAAGTGCAATTCATCGCATTGATGAGTGCTATTACTACATCACGGTATGGAGCCTTAAGTGGCTCATCTTGAATTTCGAGGTCTTCGATAAACTTCTCCCTTTGCTCCATAGGTGAGGAGATGCCATTTGCATCTTGAAGCCGAAATATGGTTAGAAGCTCCCCTATGTACTTTGTTTGACTGAGATGAATCACTCTATTCTCACTATCTCTAACCACTTCAATGCCAAGTACATATTTAAGCTCACCTAAATCCTTCATCTCAAAGGCTTGCAATAACATTTGTTTAACTTTTGTTATCTCCTCTTTAGTTTTTCCTAGTATCATCAGATCGTCTTTATTGATTGCTATGATTATCTTGCCCTCTAGATGATAATACACTGATTGATTTGGCTGAATCTTTACAAATCACTCTCTTTGCAGGTATTTATCTATCTTAATGTAACATAATCGGGGAGTTTATTTAAGGTTGTAAAGGGCCTTAGAGAGTTTGGAAACCTTATGGGGCTTCATCGGGTCCTCATACCCTTCCGGCAAGGTCATGTAGAGATCCTCCTCGAGTTTTTCTGTGGAGGAAAGCTGTCTTCATGTCCATCTGCTCATCTTCCAAGTCGAGGATGGCGGCGAGGGCAAGGAGTGCCGGAACTGAGGTAAATTTCACAACCGGTGCAAATGTCTCCTTGTAGTCTATGCCCTCTTTTTGAATCTGCGCCTTATCGACCAACCTTAATTTGTAGCGTTCAATTATTTCGTCTGCGTTTATTTTTATCTTAAAATTCCACTTACTCCTAATTAGTTTTCTCCCTTCTAGCAGGTACTCCAATGTCCATGTGCCATTCTTGAGAATGGAAGCCATCTCCTCATTGGCGACAGCCTTCCACTTGTCGCAATCTTCACCTGCAAGAGAGCTTTTGAGGGTCGATGGTTTCTCAACCTGTGCTATCCCAGCAAACTTTTTCCTTGGAGCCTTTGACGTCTCCAACCACTCACCAAACTTGTTAGGTGGGTTTCTAACCCACCTCGGTCTGTCGATTGGGTTTGTTGTCGAGTTTTTATTCTTCCCCTTTTCCACCACTGCTTCTGCTGCTTTCTTAGTTTCGTCTCTCTTCGTTGACGCAATGATCTCCTCGGCGGGTGTGGCGGGTTTACCTTCTAACTCCTCTATTTTTGGCTATGGTTGCACCTTTTCGGGAGTTTTCAGCTCTAGAGGGTGATCATCTGTGTCCTCCTCCTCTAAATTAGTATCTTTTGGCGGAGTGTTTGATGGGTTAGGTGAGAATGGTTTTACCTATTCATCAACGGTATATGTCGCATCTCCTTGTTCGCTCTTACTATTGGTGGGCTGTGGTTTCTCACCGAATCTTACATCTTTGCTTATGATGATCGTCTTTGTGTTGTTTTTGAGCACTCTGTATGCTTTGATGTGCTCGTCATACCCCAAGAATATCCGTTCAATGGCCTTTGGTCCCAGTTTTCCTCCTTTGTTGTTGTGGTTCAAGCCGTAGGCCCTGCTTCCAAACACTTTCAAGTGGGACAGGTTTGGTCTAAACCAATTCCACTGCTCAAAAAGTGTGGAGTTGTCTAATGCTCGGGTAGGACATCTGTTGCACAAGTACACGGCAATGCTCAATGCTTCCCCCCAATACTACAGCTTGGTGTTGTGGACCACCATCATGCTTCTTGTCATCTCAAGAAGTGTATGATTCATCCTCTCTGCAACGCCGTTCTGTTTGGGTGTCGCTGGTGCTGTCAAGCGGTGTTCGATTCCCTCAGCTGTGAGGAAATCCTTAAATTTATTTGAAAGGTACTCTCCACCCCTATCACTTCGCAAGCAAGTGATTGATATGCCATGTTTTTTCTCGACCGCTGCCTTGTATATCTTAAACCGAGTGAAGACTTCGCTTTTGTGAGTCAGCAAGAAAATGTGTGTCATCTTGGTGAAGTCATCAATGAATGTAACCATGTACTTTTTGCCACTGCAGGATGGGACTTTCGCGGGTCCCCAAACGTCGGAGTGCACGACCTCGGGTGGTCTGCTAGCACTCTGTGCACCTGTTTGTGGAAAAGGCAATTGATGAGCTTTTCCCATCTCGCAACGGTGACATGGATCAGAAGTGTCCTTCACGGACGTGAGTCGGATCTCATGAGCCATGTTGCCTTTGACCATTTTTTTCATCCCCTCTGTGTGTAAGTGACCAAGTCTGCAATGCCACAAAAAATTGTTTGATAGATTGTAAACCTTAGTTTAAATGACCACCTTTTTGTTAGTGCTGACTTTCGTGTCTTTTATATATGGAGCACGTGATGAGTCTGTTGTGTGGAGCGTCCATCTCGTGGCGAGGGCAAAGAACTTCATCCTTGGGATGCACTTGAGATGGTAAGTGCGATTTGCCATCCGTTCTCCTTTTGCAATTGATAGTCCCTCTCTCATCAGCTTGATCATTCCTCCTTTCTCCCATGCTGGTATGATGCCCCTATCCTCCAGTTGAGGGATAGCGTAGAGGTTCCTCTTTAAATTGGTAACATACAAAACATTATTGATTGTGCGAAAATTCAGTTTTCCATCACTAACGCCTCTTTTTCAATGTCTCTTGTTCCTGTTGCAAGGGTGGGGTGATTGTCTCCCATGAAAATTCGAGATGGGGTTATTGGCTCTAAGTTTGTGAACCATTTGCGCCTGTAACACATGTGTTTTAAAGCGCATGTGTTGATCATCTAGTCGTTGGAGCCGAATCGAAGGGATGACGCCATCATCGCCTATGAGTTCACTATCTCCTTCCTCTTTTTCAGCTTAGACTCATCCACCTTTCCATTATGTTTGTCTTGAGCGTATTTTTTGCAAACTGTAAAAGGGACAGGAAATATAGGCACCACAATACACCACAATGCACGGCGGAAAGCTCCAAGGATCTTCCCGTAGCAACAGCAGGCCCACACAGCAATGACAGACAAGGTTACGCTTTATTACTCAAGAGAGGATTACAAGATTCAACGCTCGCTACGAAGGTCTACCCAAAGAGTCTGTCTCGTACTACGTCTGTCCCACTATTTGAACTAACTAGCTGCTAGCCAGCCCAATACTGTACAATGTACACGTAGACCTTCGCGGTCAACCGAGATCTATCCAAGGTATCTTTCTAGAACTATACAGTTAAATCCACATTCTACGACGTTGCTGTACTGCCTCGCTGCGTTGGTATGATGCGCTACGCTATTCTACTAAGTTGCTATGCTGCTATGTTGCGCTGATCTCGAATCGTAGCTGCGCTGCTCTGCAACCGCAACTATAGCAACCTAGTTTCTAGCCACTAAGTACTCAACCTTGTAACCCTGTTACAGTGCCTCCCACTAAGGATTCAGCGACCCGCTGAACTTTGCTTACTCAGGGAGACTGTAATTGCCGGAGCATGTCGTATGTCTCCTCACGGTACTCCTCGAATTCCTGTCATAGGGTGTCAAGTTGTTTTTGGAGCTGCTCACAATGAGTCTCTAGCAGCGCAATATGATGGTCAGCCGCTGCCAAGCGTCTCCGAGTGATTCGCTCCCGAACCTGGTCCTCCCTTTCCTCCTGTGCCTCTGCTGGTGCCTCGGGCTGCGGCGGAATGGCTTCCAGTGCAGGTTCTTCTGGTGCCGAAGCTTGGGCAGCTTCGGGTTCCTCGGCTTGTTGTGCCTCCTCCGCCACCCCCTATGCCGGTTCCCACCGCGGTACTTTCCTTAATTTAAAGAAAACATGTTTTTTGGCGGCTCGAGCCTTTGCAGAGCGTTCTTCCGGGCCAGCTTGAGTGCCCGTACCTCGGGTGTAGCCTTCCCCTGAGAGATGATGTCATGCAGACGGACATCCCACAGGTGGTAACGGCGGAGTAACCCGGGAACGTGCACCCTGTACTGATAGTGCTCTTCAACTACTTCCACAAATGGCAAGGCATGAGGGTTTAATTGTACGTAACCCTTATAGTTGTTCCCCAGGTCCTTCGTCCTCATGAAATTCCAGGTTGGGTGTGACGACACGTTGGCGAGGATAAAGATAGGATCCCCAGGTTTCCTTCTGCGCCAGGTTGTAGGCCACTCCGAAGGATCTCAATACACGCGCTAGGCGAAGCTTAAGGTACGGTTCGGATGCCGAGTGTCCATAGGAGATGGAAAGAGATACTCTGAGATTTCTTCTTCCTACTCACTTTCCCCGTCCGTGTCCCCTCTTTCCCTTTCGAGGAGAAAAACCTCGTCTCCGCTAGGGTATTGTGCTTCCGCCTTCTTCTCCGAGCTTTCCGAGGACTGCTCGTCCGCGGTGCTCTCCTTATTAGGGTCCCTCATCACCTCCAGATCGGAGGCACGCTCCTTAATTGGCGGGGGGGGTGTCGGTTCCTATTCCGGCTCCTCCGCATCCGAAATCTTATGTCTTCCTCATCCTCCTGATCCCCTTCCTGGAGTGGGTTCTACTCGGGGTCTTGTGAATTTTCTGACCCCTCTCCTCCGCTGGTCTCCGCTGGCCCTGCCCCGCTACTAGCTGTCTCCACTAGTTCACGAACTGCCTCTACCTCCCTCCTCCTGCCTGCCTCTACCATGGCCTCTGCCGCCTCTAACAATCTATCCGGGCGAGGCACATCTCCTTGCCCTACCCGTACAAGTCTCCTTCTTTTTGGTGGTGGAGAAGACGACGATGCCATGGATGTTGTGGCGTCGGATAATTCTGGTAGTTCGAGAAAGGAAGGTAAGCTGGTTGTGCAGAGTGAAGCACTCTCTAAACTGCCTGGACTAGGCTGGTCGTGAGGGCCGATGGCGGCTTTATCAAAGAGGGTTGAGGGTTTCACGTTTGGATTCTACGAAGCGTCACAGCGTGCGAGGGTATCGCAACGTCCAACATTTATAAAACAGCGCTGCTAGGGCAAAATCGAGGGTTCGTTGTCACCAATGTGGTGAAACACAATTGCCTCGTTGCGCTTTCCTGTCAGCGCAACGGTGGCGCTGCGTTCCTCTGATGGCACCGTAACTATGCTGCGCTGCGGTGGGTGCGCCGCTGTATCGCTGAAGTGCGGTAACATCGTCGCTGTGTTTCTTCGCCGCGTCCGTAATATAATTGCAATGGTTGCGACCCTGCGATTCGCTCCTTTACCCCGGCCGCTGCGATTGCCCTTCCGGTGAAGTTGAGTGTCCTCACTCTTCTGAAACCGGCGCTGTAACTCAGGAGAATGCAGATCCTCATCTTCCACCCAAGAGCCGTCCTCAACTCCGTAGCCCTTCCAACGCACCAGATACTGGCTGGAGTTGGAATAGCGAGAGCGGCGCGACTGAAGGATCTCCTCCACCTCATACTTGTCCGAGGTACCGTGAACGGGGGGCAAAGGGGTATTCCGGTGTCAATTAGGAAACATCGAATAAGGGTCTCGAAATGGTTTAAGCACGGAAACATGGAATACATTGTGGATATGCCACTCCTTCAGAATATCCAACTTATAAGCCACCTCACCCACACGTGACAGAACCGTGAATGGGCGTGTGAATTTCGGTGCTAATTTCTTAGAGAGGGCACCCAGTAAGGAGAGGTTTGCCATATTAAGGCGAACCTTATCACCCACGCTGAAAACGGTTTCCTTCCGGCGAGAGTTGGCTTGCAACTTTTGAGGATCCTTTGCCAGTTAGAGTGCCTTCGCCGCCTTTGCTAGGTTCCCTTGCAACGTTTTGGGAAAATCCAGAGCTGCCGGCGTAGGGCAGTCCGCGACCAATAAGTTGTGTGGAAGGGTGGGCTGTCGTCCATTAAGGGAGAATGGCGTAGCATTCGTGGACGAGTGCACCGCACTGTTGTAGGCCACCTCAATCGTTGTTAGATGGTTCACCCAATCTGTTTGGTGCACCAAAACATAAGCCCGCAACGCCTCCTCCAACGTCCGATTCACCCTTTCAGTCTGACCATCTGTTTGAGGGTGGTAAGCTGTGGACATGGCCAACTGCGTTCCACACAGCTCAAACAGACTTCTCCAAAAGTGAGTCACAAATTTTCGATCCCGATCGCTGACGATCCTCTTTGGGAGTCCGTGATGGCGGAATATCTTCCAAAAGAATAAGTTTGCCACATCTCGCGCTGTGGCTGTGGTTATCGTGGGTAAGAAATGGGCCATTTTCGTCAAGTAATCCACAAGAGGAAAATAGAGTCATAACCTTCCCTGGTCAACGGGAGAGCCACGATGAAGTCCATCGAAATCGCTTCCCAAGAAACAGATGGTATCGGAAGGGGTTGTAACATACCCTTGTGACCCGATTCTGATTTGTTTCTATTACAATAGTCACACGTCCGGACATACTCCGCAATGTCAGAGTCATGTTTGGCCAATAATACGCCTTAGGGACACGTGCGGTTGTTTTATCCCGGCCAAAATGTCCACAGAGCGGTTTATCATGACTTAATTTATGTATCGAATGACGTAGCTCCTGGTTTGTCGGCACGTAAAGTCTCGTTGTTTGACTTGGTCTGTATCGCCACATACCATTGGCGGTCCGAACTAATACCTTCTGTTTTATCAGCTCCTTTAATGTCTCGTCTTCGTCGTATGCGGCCTTGATTCTACTTAGCCACTGCTCGTCCACTTGCACCGTACTAGTGACTGGGCTGAGTTTCGGATCTTGCGCTGCGTTCGACGCTGCGGAGTTCTTTTTCACATAGCTCACGTCTACATCCTGCGATGTTCGCGATCGCTGCTCTGCCGGCAGAGCAGCGACTCCGAGTCTTCTCGAGAGCGCATCCGTCGGATTCGTCTTGCCCGGCTTATATTCAATGACAAGTTCCGGCCCGAAGGTCTGCAGAAACGTCATCCATCGCACTTGTTGCTTGGACAATTTCGGCTGTGTTTGCAAGTACTGCAGGGCGTGGTGATCCCTGATTACTCTGATCCGCTTCCCCTAAACGTAACATTTCCAAACTTCCAACGCGTTGATTATCGCAATTGTCTCATTTTCATGGGTGGCCCAATTAAGCTATGCTGCCTTTAGCTTTCGACTGTCGTAGGCAATGGGTTGTAGGCCTTTTCCTTGATCCTGCATAAGGATAGCTCCAATAGTCGTATCGCTGGCGTCTGTAATTATCGTCCAATGTAAGTCCGGGTCGGGAACAGCTAACACAGGGGCGGTAACCAACCGCTCCTTTAGCGTGGTAAAAGCTGCCCCTTGCGCCGGTTTCCACTCGTAGGGCACGTCGTTCTTGAGCAAATCCGTGAGTGGTGCAGCGATTTTTGCGAAACCTTCAACAAAACGTCGGTAGTAGAAGCATAATCCCAGAAAGCTCCGTAATTCCGTAATATTCACCGGCTGCAGCCACTCCTTCACTGCCCTTGTTTTGTTCGGGTCCACTACGATTCCATCCCGGCTCACCACATGGCCCAAAAAATCAATTTTCTCCTTCAAGAAGTCACATTTACTCCTCTTTGCGTACAACTTATTTTCTCGAAGGACTTGTAAGACCATTCATAGGTGCTTCATATGATCCTCCTGCGTTCGGCTGTATACCAAAATGTCATCAAGAAAGACGATTACAAACGCGTCCAGATATTGTCGAAAGATGGAGTTCATCAGATGCATAAAAGTCGCCGGCGCATTGGTCAACCCGAACGGCATTACCCGAAACTGAAAATGGCCATACCGAGTTCTAAACGCCGTCTTTTTCACATCCTCCTCGGCAATTCTAATCTGGTGATACCTGCTCCGCAAATCAATTTTTGAGAAATATTTAGCACCTCGAAGTCGATCCAACAATTCGTCTATTCTCGGTAAAGGGTACGCATTCTTCACCGTTAACTTGTTTAGCGCTCGGTAGTCCACACACATACGAAAACCTCCATCTTTTTTATTCACGAAGAGAACGGGGTCTCCATACGGTGACTTGCTGGGTTCTATTGCTCCGGCTTTGACCGACTCCGCGAGTTGCTTTTTGAGTTCGTCCAATTCGGTGTAACTCATCTTGTACATCCGATTAGCCGGAGGCACCGATCCGGGAACAAGGGCTATCTTGTGATCTACTTCGCGCTTCGGAGGTAAGCCTTCGGGGAGCTTCGTGGGGAAAACATCTACGTACTCCTCGAAAAGTTTTGTCACGACTTTCGGGGCCTCTTCGGAAGTCTTTCCGGTGTCATCACTTTCTTTTGAGTTGAAGTCGGGGTCCTTCTTCTTCCATTCCTCATGAATCTCCTCCTTCGCCTCCTCCATGGGCTGGACGACCGCTACACCAATAGTTTCCCCTCTTCTGAGTGCCCTCTTAAGCTATAAGGCCGAAAGTAGGAGTCCCTCTTCCGCTCCTTTACCAGCTGCTCCCGTTTTTACCTCAAACTCTTCTTCACCCCTCTTCACTCTCATGGCCCCACTTCTCCAATTGATCATCGGATTCCATTTTTGCAGCCACGGTTTCCCCAAGATTACCTCATGGTCCCCAAGAGGTAATACATGAAGAGTGTCGTACCATCGGAATTTTCTGATTCCGACACGTAACCTCGGAGTACGATTGGGTAATAGTTAAGGAACTTTCGTCTGCCAGTTGTACCGACTAATGATCCTTAAGCACCACGAGAGGAAGCTTCAACTTTTTCATCGTTGCCTCGTTGATGAAATTTCCCAATGCTCCGAAGTCCACCATGAACTTAGTTGCGCTCACTCAGATTTGACCCCGAAATATCAAAGGGTCTCCTCCTTTACCGGCTAACCTCATGACGTTAAGTTTCCCCTTTCTTGGATTTTTTCGTTTTGGACATTTTCGGGCCATATGGTCTGGGGAACCGCACTGGAAGCATAAGCCATTTTGCCTCCTCCGTTGGAGCTCCTCGGGGGACAAGTTGTTTACCTTGGTCTTGATAGTTTTCTTCTTTTTTCGTAGCACGTTGACCACCTCTTTATCCTCATCAATTGCTATGAGCTCCATGGGAGTTGGACCATCGTCTCGTCAACCCCCTCCGCCGCTACTCGACCCATAATGAAAAGGTCTACGGAAGGTGAAGTCGACTGAATCGGTCCGCTCAGCAAATCGAATGATTATCGAGAGACTAGGAGTTGTGCTTTCCCAAGCAAGCCATTGTTCCACATCCCTACGAATGGATGATTTAAGCCCCTTCACGTAGCGATCCACAGCTTCATCCTCCGTCATCGTAGGTATTTGAACCTTGCACTCCAAAAACCGTTGCGTAAACTCCAACACCGAAGTTCGTTGCTTCAACACTGTGATCTTATCTCTTCCAGCCTTGACCCTATTGACTCTGCCAGGCGTCACGAAGGAATTGAACGAAGAGAGTCCAAACAGTCGGTATCTCATCATTCTCCACCAATGTCCTCCACCATGCTCCCGCTGCCCCCTTAAGAAGACCACCCGCGTAGTGAATCTTCTCACGGTCTGATTGGCTAGGAAAATTCTCGAGATAATTCGCAACAGAGAATAGCCACGTGTCCAGGTTCTTGTGACTTGCAGGGTCAAACTCGTCGGGAAGTCTTAATTTCAATCTCATGTAGTCCCTCTCTATGCCTCTATGAGGTCGCTCGCCAAGACGAGATTCCAAATCTGCGACGGTGTTGCTAAGCTGCGCGTTTTGTAATCTAACGCTTTCTAACTCCCCTGAGAACTTGCGCTAACATTTCCGTAGTGGACACGCCCTGTTCGTCGATGCTGTAGAGTCACGGGGAAATGCTGCGATACCAGTGTAAAAGGGACAGGAAATATAGGCACCACAATACACCACAATGCACGGCGGAAAGCTCCAACGATCTTCCCGTAGCAACAACAGGCGCACACAGCAATGACAAACAAGGTTGCGCTTTATTACTCAAGAGAGGATTACAAGATTCAACACTCGCTACGAAGGTCTACCCAAAGAGTCTGTCTCGTACTACGTCTGTCCCACTATTTGAACTAACTAGCTGCTAGCCAGCCGGATACTGTACAATGTACACGTAGACCTTCGCGGTCAACCGAGATCTATCCAAGGTATCTTTCTAGAACTATACAGTTAAATCCACATTCTACGACGTTGCTGTACTGCCTCGCTGCGTTGGTATGCTGCGCTACGCTATTCTTCTAAGTTGCTATGCTGCTATATTGCGCTAATCTGGAATCGGAGCTGCGCTAGTCTGCAACCGCAACTATAGCAACCTAGTTTCTAGCCACTAAGTACTCAACCTTGTAACCCTGTTACACAAACTGAGATGAAGTGACCTGATTTGTCACAATATAAGCACTTTATGTCATCCTTTTTATCGCGGTTCTGACTGCCTCTCTTGTCTCGGTTGTTAATTCTGTTCCCAGATGCAAATGCGGAGTATTCAGAGTTCATATCGCAATTCGTCATGATTTTAGTGTTAAATTCACCCTTTAGGAGTGCCTCCACGATTTCGTTTCACTTCCATGTGGGGACTTGTTTCTGATCCAACTAAGTGAGTATGGGTTTATACTCAATTGGGAGAGAAAGCATGAGAAGGGTGATTTTGGTGTTTGTGGGGAGGGTAAAACCGACAGCGTCGGCTTTGGCCAAGAGGTTGGCATAGTGAGAGGTATAAGCCTCCATAGATGTGCCATCTTGGTAGATAGTCGTCATGAGTGTCTTCCCAAGCTTGATTCTTGCTGTCATACTTGAGAGTTTGTGTGTCGCCTCTAGGGATTCCCAAATCTCTGCAGAAGTTTTGAGTCTCGTCACATTTCTCTGCTGATTATCTGCCAACCCGTGAATCAAGCAATTCTTGGCTCGGATCTCCCTCGTGTCCCAATCTTTCATTGCCTTTGTCTCATTTGCTTTCACACTATTTGCATCCGCAAGAACTGGATGCGTTTCTTCTCGAGTAACGATTCGCGTTTCTGCTCGAGTAACGATTCCTAAGCAGTTCCTCTCCTCAAGGGGCCGCCTCGGCCCGACACCTCCACAACTGATAATTAGAACCTTCAAACTTATCAAGGGCGCCTAGCGGGCCCATGACCTGTTGACCTTGATCAGACATTGTTGACCTTGATCAGACATTCTGGGTAACTAGGAGGACTCTTAGGACCACGTACACCTAATCAGATTACAAGATTCGCAGAAGCGACGAACTTGATAAATCACAAAGGTAGAAAAGACAAAGGTTTAGATTGGGAGAGTAATGGCATTCACATGTAGCAAGGCATAGATTAGGTAGACGTTCAGCAAGTAGATTCCATTATAATTGAAAAGGAATACATTTGTAATGAAAGGACGATGTCCAGTAACAAACTGATTCTGAATGCTAAAAAAGCTGCCAAGCCTTATTTGTCTGTGAATGATGATTCGTGTCGTTTTGTTCTACTCTGAGATTATTTAAAGAGGATAGAGAAGAGAGAGAAGAGAGAAGAGAGATGATGTAAAGAGGCTTCAGCCAAGAACACTTATAAATCTTTTTGGCTGAATATTCCTCTTGTCTTTTATGAGCTTCCGCTGTGTAATGATTTATGTTTTTGTGAATTATTTTAAGAGAAACTCTTTTGCTTAAGATCCTACATTTTGGAGTAATTCCAATCTTTTTAATTTGTTCTTAGCCCGCATCATTCGCTCCCACGTTTTTAGCTAATATTTCTGGCACTGGAATCATACTGTGAACTTTGTTTTTCAGTTTGATACATAAGTGTTTTATTACTGGATACTAGAACTTTTAAGGGTTTTTATAAGAAGGGTTTTTATTAGAAGAGTTTTTTAAGGGTCTCTTAATGCATTAAATGTGTAACCGCGACATTTGACATACGAGCATAGATAACAAATTATTGAACATTACAAAATAACACATTGAATTGCAACGTGTGAATGTTGTGGATGAATGAACCCCAAATGTTGACATCATGACGCAGTGGACATTTGAAAATGGAAAAATAAGTATCATTTATAGTGTAAGAAAAGTTATTGAAGAGTTTCCTATTTACAGAAAGATGAATAACACAAAATGAAAGAAAGAAAAAATTGTCATTACATCTGAATTTACGGTCTCTTAACTCAAAAAGAAGTTTAAACGAAAAGAAAAACCAAAAAAAAATAGGGACACGAATTTCTGCAGATTGTAACTCAGGAAGTAAAAAACGAACTGAAAAATTAAAAAATTAAAAGAGAAATGACATGAATCACTACAGGTTTTGCATAATGTCTTTACTACATCAGTTGTTTGGCGATCAAGTCATCAAGGGAAAACCCAAAAAATTCCATGATATCGATGGAAACTTATCAAAAAATGGCTTTCCATACCGCTGTAAACCTTTGTAAAACATTTCCATTCCGGTCTCATTAGAAAAGTAATTTAACTGCAAAGAGCATCCAACAAGGAAAAAATATACAAGTTAAGGAGGGCATAAAAACAAGCAAGAAAGAAGCATAAATGTACACCAGTAGAAAGTTTTTGGAAGCTCGGATTCTTTTCTTGATCAAGATTTGACTATTTAGGGAAAATGCAATATAAAAGATCACCAGATGCTCTCTCCCTCTCTCTCTCTCTCTCTCTCTCTCTCTCTCTCTCTCTCTCTCTCTCTTTCTCTCTCTCTCTAAACACCAACTTGCTTTCTCGATTGAGATTTGAATTCGAATAACATGACAACTCAGTTTTCTAAACACTAACTTTTATATATATATAATTTTTTGTAATTTTTTTTGTAAGGAGATTTTTGACAAATGTAAAATATTCAATAAACGCGACAATCAACAGTTTTCCGACAATGTTTTTTGTACGCACCATTTTTTGCAAAGTAAAACGTTTTCATTAGTCTACATTTTACTTTTTTGGCTACACCAAGTCTAAAAATTGGGCTAAAAGATTTCAACGCTTACTTTCTTTAAATGTCTTTCGACCCTTTTTTTCATAAAATCCTTTTTCTCCCCAGAAGCCCTTCTTTTCAAAATGATCGATTTCTACAACAAAAAAAAAAAATAGGAGGAATAAAAAATTAGTTACTTTGTTATTTTTAAAGATTCACTTGGTTAACCAAAGAAAAGTCATTAAAATACTGCCATGACTTCATGAGACCTCGTTCAGTTTGAAAATTACATTAATTTAGTCAAAGTTCTGGTTGATACATTTCTGTATACTTAATAAAAAATTTTCTAATCAAGTCAAACACACTTATTGAGAATCACTTATTAATTATAGTTTTCTGAAAAGGAACCGGATTTTTAAGAACCTTTATGTAAGAAAAACCAGATCATACTCACAAAAATTTGTGTAGATATTTTATTTCTGTTGAGTATTTAAGTAAATAAAATTTTGATATCTCGTTCAATATATACTTTGGTTGCGTATTTATAATCACTGATGCAAAGACAAAAAAAAAATCTGAAAGGATTGGATTGGAAGGTGATATACATAGAATAAACAGCGATCACTATACACTTAGTGCCCTCCTCCCCCCCTCTTTTTTTCTTTTTTTATCCATTTTGTACCAATTTGATATTTTTTTTATCTAAAAAATCATACCTTTTCTATTGTCATGAATTTTTGTTTCGTCTTCTAATGCTCTTCGCCCATTTCTGTTTCCTTCATTGTCACGATTATCATTGTCGTCACGTCCTCGACCATCTAGAGAAAGGCATTCCAAAACCGAAATGTAAGAAAAAAAAGCTTTTTACCCTCCAAATGTTTTACCTTTTTCCTGACTCTTATTACCTTTTAAATCATATAACAATTCCACACCAACTTCACCAGGTCCATGTTTCGCATTTTCCAATTATAATTGCCACTTTTATTATTGCTTTTCTGGTCATGTTTATCAAACTAATTTCGTCTTCTTGTGCATTTCTCCCATTAGAATTACCTCTATTTTGTCCGCTTCCTCGGTTTCTGTCATCACGGCGACCATTGTCACGATCGCGATTTCCTATAAAAGAAAAAGAAACACAAAACATTCATAAGATTCAGAAAGGTATTGTTACTGTTATGAGATACTATGACGAATATTGGGATTGTAATAGTAAATACTATCATTCGGGTCACGTTTGGTCCACATTTCTTGTTAAGAATTTTATCTGTATCAAAAAATAATAAAGGAAAAGCATCAATTTTGTCGAACCTCTTCCGTCTTCTTGAGTACTTCTCCCATTCCGATTTCCTGCGTTTTGCCCTCTTCCTTGATTTCCATCCTCACGGTGATCAGAGTGACCGATGTCACGATCGTGATTTCCTAAATATACGAACAAAAAACACAAAACATTCATAAGATTCACTCATAGTTGCGGTCATGAGTTACAATGATGATGTTGTGATGGTAACAGTAAATACCGCGTATCATCAGTCTGGTTATATTTGGTCTGAATTTCTTGTCACTATACTATTTCCTTTTCCTTTCCACCACACACTATGATTGGTGTGGACCAATCTTAAAAGGAATTCAAATCATTGTTCAATATATTTAGACTCATAGCGTTGCTCGACTATCGTTTTTTTAATATTCAACGCCATTAATCATAGAAAAGGGGAGAATTGTTGAAGAGATCTCTATTTTGCTAAAACCAGTTAAGTTGTGGATCAATAGGGAATAAGAAGACTAGGTGTAACTTTCGATTTTCAGGTGGGATCGTTATTAGTGTGGAGTATTGAAAAAAAAAGTTTATTTCCCTAACATCAATTTAATCTGTGCCAACCGAAGGTCGGGATTGCAATGTTGAGTGATTCTCTTGTCCAACGTGGAGTATTATTAGTGTGGATTAACCAGAAAGGGGGAATAAGAGAGAGTAGAATCGACCCTCAGAAAAAAAAATGGGAGAGACCACCATTATTATTATTGACCGGTAGAAAGGGGGGAAATCAAGAAAAAATTGGCAAACATTTGCTATCATTAACACAATATTTAATGTGAACCAACCACGGAAACCAAGGAATTTTTTTAGCATTTCAGCTGCTCTTAATTTGCATATCATTATTCTTATGGCTCTCGCTGAAAAAAAAAAGAAATAAGAAACAATTTCCTTCATTTTGCAAGGTTCGTGGCCAAGATGAAGAAACTGGGATTTTTAAGAACTGTCATGTAAGAAAACACAAATCATACAAACAAATATTTGTTTGTTATTTAATTTATCCGTTGAGTAATTAATTAAATCAACAATTTTGGGACTTCGTTTAATATATACTTTGGTTGAGTACTTATCATCACTGATGCAATGACAGTAAAAAACACCTGGAAGGAATGGATTAAAAGGTGATTTTTTAAGACTTTTTTAAGTACCATCAAATAAATCCAGGTTTTCATTGGAAAAAACCCTCCCAATATTTTCCTAAATGTACATATAAATTTGAAAGTTTTTATACATAGAAAAAACAAAGATCACTATCCAATTAGCGCCCCCCCCCCTTATTTATTTATTTTATTTTTTTCCATCTTGTATCCATCTTCTAACCATTTGAGATAATTTTTATTTAAAAGTCTACCTTTTCCATCGTCGCGAATCTTAAATTTGTTTTCTAGAGCTCGTCGCCCGTTTCTGTTTCTGTCATTGTCACGATTGTCGTCACGTCCACGACTATCTAGAGAAAGACATTCCCAAACCAAAATGTAAGGACAAAAAGATCTTTACCCTCCTGGGTTGTTTCTATCGTTTTCCCGACTCTTAATACCTCTTAGTCATATAACATTTCTGAACCAATTTCACCATGTCCATGTTTCACGTTTTCCAATTATGATTGCCAATTTCAATATTGCTTTTTTGGTCTAGTTATCAAGCTATTTTCGTCATCTTATGTATTTCTTTCATTCGGAGTACCTCTATTTTCTCCGCTTCCTCGGTTTCTGTCGTCACGGCGACCATTGTCACGATCGCGATTTCCTATAAAATAAAAAAACCAAAACATTCAAAAGATTCAGAAAGGTATCGTTACTGTTATGAGATACTATGACGAATGTTCTGATTATAATAGTAAATACTTTCATTCGGGTCACATTTGGTCCATTTTCTTGTTAATACTTTTGTTTGTATCCAAAAATAATAAAGAAAAAGCATCAAATTTGTTGAACCTCTTTCGCCTTCTTGAGTACTTCTCCCATTCCGATTTCCTGCGTTTTGCCCTCTTCCTTGATTTCCATCCTCACGGCGGTCAGAGCGATCGCCATTTTGATCACGATTTCCTGATTATTTAAAAAAACAGCAATGTAAAAGATCCAATAAGATATTGTTACTGTTATGGGTTTCTTTACAAATGTTGTGATCACAATATTCAACAATAAAACTTAGCATTTGTTTGCACCAAAAAAGGGAGCGACATCAGTTTTATTTAACCTCTTTCAACTTCTCGTGTATTTCTCCCATTCCCGTTATTGCTGCTTTGTCCTCTTCCTCGATTTCCATCATCACGGTGATCAGATTGACCGTTGTTACGATCGCTATTTCCTAAATATACGAACAAAAAAAACACAAAACATTCATAAGATTCACTCAGGTATAGTTACTGTCATGGTTTGCTTTGATGATGTTGTGATGATAATAGTAAATTCCGTATCATCATTCTGGTCATATTTGGTCCGAATGTCTTGTTTCTATATTTTTTGTAAAAAATGTAAAAAAAAGGGAGATCATCAGATTTAACGAACCTCTATCGTCTTCTCGTGCGTTTCGCCCATTCCGATTTTCTCCGTTTTGTCCTCTTCCTTCATTTCCATCCTCGCGGAGTTCAGAGTTGCCATTGTCACGATTGGGATTTCCTAATTACAAAAAACCAAAAAAAGGTCTATTTATTTATATATATATGCATACCTATGTATTATACGTATACATATAATCATCAATAATATATTGTCCACTGTATGGCTGCGATTGTTGTGATAAAAATATAAACACTGTCATTGTTATTTTTGTCTTCATATTTGGTCCATATTGCTCGTTAATGGAAAAAGAAGAAAAAAGTGAGAAACAAATCAGCATTACTTATATCATTAATCATTTATTTGTTGGAGAGTAATAATTCTTGCCATTTTCTTGTCATTATTGAACTTTCAAGCCCATTAACCGGTCTCACATTTTCCGAACATTTTTCCCAAGTTCGAAAAGTCAAAGCAAATGCAATCCATGAATTTTCAATAAAATCGTAAATTATGCGCATTTATACCCATTTAATGTCATCGTAGTTCAATATTTCTCACCATTCCCCTCTTCCCGAATATCTTGTTTGTCTTCTAGTGCATGTCGTCCATTCAGGTGATCTTCCTTTCCTATTTCTCTGTTGTCGTGGTGTTGACGACCGTCACGATTGACAAGCTCTGAAAAAAAGGGAAATTAAACAAACCAAATTTTATTTGAATTTGGTTAATAGTGTTGTCCAAAACCTTTTTTTTGTGGCTTTTTTTTTTGCCTCCTCCCTCCCCTCCACTCCACTCCACCCTTTTTAGTTTACTTTTGTGAATTTGTCTTCCAATTACACAAAATTCCGAAAAAAGTGTTAATTTACATTGAAGAATCAGGTTTTCAAATTCACTAACTGGATATAATGTGGAAGTTGCAACTGCTTATTATTCCAATTACTATTAATTTAATGACCAAAACTTACAAGTATCCTTTCATGACTCATTAAAGTACTGCACTAGAATAAGAATTAAAGATCCACGTAATATAGTGTGGATGCAATAAAAAAAAACTGTTCGCATTTATGGAAAATTTCGGGCATTTCAAAAGATGTTTTTTTTTAATTTCTTAAATTGCTGAAAGTATGGATAAATTTATAATTAGATGTTAGTTTGTGGAAAGGTATATGAGTCAAGTCAGTGTCATTTTGTCATTTTATTTACAAAAAACAAAGTGAAAGATAAGGACAGATCGCTACCCTATAATAACAAGTTTAGACCACAACTTACACTTTTGGGCAAATCATCAAAGCTTTTGTTTCATTTTCAGGCTAAATACTACAAAAAAAAAGGAATAGGTCACAAGTTCCAGGAAAAATCGTCAAAAACTAAAAACTAAACATAGTGTAGCCAATATCATTTAGAGTGGAAAGGAAAATATACAAAAAAATCATACCCAATTTTTTGGTAGTCGAAACTCCAACCTGCGCTGACGTCAGCAGCACTATGTCTGTGAGTAAAAGGGCGTAGAAAATGAGCCGAAGGCGTGGTAGAGCCATTTTTTACTTTTTTTCCTTTATTTGAAGAAATATGTAGTACTTCGACAAATTAAATTTTTTAATTTTGAACTCTCTTCCACACTTCAATCTACTCAGCAACATGTACTACTTCGTACTAAAACCAGTAAAGCTTATATAATGATCGGAAGATTTGAGACAAGAGATCAGTTTAACGGGAGGGAGAATGCGAAAGAAAACGAAAGGAGATTCAGAAAGGAAACGTCAATTTGTTGGAGAAATCGAGAGTTAAAACTTCCAAGCTGCGCGCCAATAAAAATCGCCGGCGAGTTTCGGAAAGGAAAAGGTTGAAATGATCCGGCGCTAATTTTCGACGAGACGCCGACTGGACGGTTGTACGACGCTGGGAGCCTCGATTGGAGGCTCGGCCATTTGTACGGAGGAAATAATGAACCGTACAAAGACATTGTAGCCAATGGAGTACAACTTACATAATCCTTTAATTCAGAATGTACTTCAGGTTGTCTTTTCGCTTTTTCAAACAGCGGTCACGTCATGCCACGTTTTCAAACTTAGGGAACGGCCCCATGAAGCTAAATAAGAGTGTATTCTGTCGTTTTCGTCAAAAACTTAGCGCCGTACTGTTACAGCTACAACCTTACGAAGAAATAGCAAAAAAAAATATTACAATTTGCGTCATCCTCGAACAAAAAAATAGCAAAAATGGAGAGTACAATTTGAGTCATTTACAAGTGAGAATGTACTAAAAGTTGTCGTCCTTTGTTTTTTCTACCCACTGTCACTTCAACTTCAAACTTATCTTAAAACACATCGGCGATGTGTTTTAAATAAAGTAACACCTCTTTCAAAAATAGAAAAACATATCGCAATGTAAAAAGTTTTGGACGATTTCATACAACTAAAAAAAGATACATTGATGTTTCTTCTAGTCCGCTTGCATCTTGTAAAGATTTTTTTTTGCAAGGGTCTCAAGGTTGCAATGCCATTTTATGGAAGATGAAAAAATTGCAAGTGTCTCTCTCACCTTGTTCACCTTGCCTCTCCGTCACTCTAAACTTCACGACTTCGCCCCACTAGTGGAGGTAGGCATTGTTGAGGGCGACCTCATGGGCGAGAACCAAGTCACGTTGGGAAGAATCCAACAAACGCGCCACAAAAAATAATAACAAATGTTTTTTATTTTGCAAGGGCCTAAAGAATTCTATGTGTAAGAGCAGAGAGGCAAACGCAAAAGCACCTTGTTCAAAAATAGCTTGAAGGTTATGGTCTACAATGTCACACAAAGACATGCGAAGTTCTAAAAAGTTTCAAAAATTACGGTGCGTCAGGACAGATTGTAGACGTTAACAACTGTCATAAGCATTGTCGACATGTACAATTGTCACAACCTCAAGTAACAGTTTTGTTGTTACACATTGGGACATTTCAATACCGTGTTGGGAGAATCTTAGCTAGAATACATAATAAGTTCAATAAGATACAAACTGTAACAGGATTTCCTACCATTCAAAAAACCCCATTACTGAATTCTCTTTGAAACATACATTCCATCAATTGGAAAATCCTCATTCACATAGAAAACACTCACATAAAGGATAAATTTTATTAAGAAAATACTTTTTGTCCACATAAAAATAGCTTTATCTTTTGCCCTCTTGGCTCAACCCTTCTTATCAAGTATTTTTTCACTATCCTCCACTCTTAGGTAATTTCTACTCTTAACTACTAAAACACTATTAGTTAGTTAGAGATTTCCAATGCAAAATATGCCATTACTCCATTTTGAGATTATTTGCTCAGGAGCAAGTTCCGTCACGATTTCCACAAACTTTTCCAAGGGAAAAGATACTTAACTACTTTTCGACTTCACTATTTATCCATCATCACCTTGGACCAACCAGGCCAAAGTTAACGCTCCATTGAACAGGTTTTCACCTTGGCCAATCATTCAACACCAGCCACTAAGACTGACCTATGCAAAAGCGTGCAAAATCTCTGACTCACTACCTATTATTTCCTAACCAATGAAACACTACTTGTTAGATATCCAAAACCAACATTTTTTTTTTCAAAATCTGAACATCCGTAATTTGGCGAGTTACTGCACGCTCTTTGTTACTCTTTGTTACCCAGTACCCGATACCCGTTTACGAAAAAAAAAGTTTATCAAAACTCGAATTCTAGCGACTACCCATACCTAGATAAGTACAAAATTTATGGTACATCTCCCTTATACCTTCCACAATACCAAGAGTACAAAGTATAGTATGGA
The DNA here is from genome assembly GCA_037447655.1 of Zygnema cylindricum. Classification (NCBI taxonomy): domain Eukaryota; kingdom Viridiplantae; phylum Streptophyta; class Zygnematophyceae; order Zygnematales; family Zygnemataceae; genus Zygnema; species Zygnema cylindricum. The sequence continues at coordinate 24,791 of JBBHKE010001978.1, forward strand.
CATTATAGTCTTGTAACGAGCCTTGCATTTTTCGGGCCTTAAAGACCATGTGGGAACGTGCGGGAGTGTGGGACGAGGAACTGGACGCGTCCACGTCGCCCCCCCCTTTAATTTCGTTTTACTACGCGCCCCGCCGCACGGCCCTATGTTCAGGGTTTTCATTATTTGTTTTTTATTTTTTAATATTAAAAAACAAATAAACAAACCCTAAACATATAAACCCTACCCAGTTACCCGGTACGTAGCTTGTGATATGTGATGTGTGTCGGGAGAAATTTATCGCAATAACATTGATAGCGATAGGTATAGGTTATCGAACGGTCAAGGGTCCTGATATATCGCTCCGAGGCCAACAAAATCCTTATTGGCGATAAGTGGAAAAAATATAGTAAGTTAAATAATACTACTTTATAATATATTGTATTATATTCTTCACTGTATATAGCGTGGTATGCCACGCGTAACAATTTATTCCGTACCCTGTGTAACGGAATAACGACAATTAGTAAGATGGAATAAACCGTACATTTGTACATTTGTACGGCACGAACCGTACAATTATCGCTGATATTTATCGGTACCCGTGTTATTGTGATAAAAAACCGATACTATCGATGTTTTATTGGCAATAACACCGTTGTCGATATATCGTGCCAATATATCGATTATCGGCAAGCCAAAATAAGGTACATATTGATTATCGGCAAAACCCTGCTGATACACAACACTACTTGTAATGTGTCGAAATAACGCATTATTTGGTTGTATGGGGTGTGTCCCACATCTCCCACACATCCGGCGAAACTTGTAACGAACCTAACGTGAATCTTGCAACTTTCATGAAGTTTTGCGCACGGCGAACGGGTCCAGGTTGCCCCCTTTTCCCACTTTCTCTGCGTGACCGTATGTTTATGGTTTTTTATTTTTTTTTGTTTTTTTAATAAACAAATAAACCCCTAAACATATAAACCCTAGTTTTGATACCTGATTACGACATTGTTTGGGTGTGCGGGACGAGTCGTGTGGGGTGTCGAAGGTCTTGCAAATGTATGGAGACTTGTTTGTACCCGTACTGTATAGTACACCACGAATCGCTATTAGCGTAAAGAAATAAATAGCGTAAAAAAAAGTAATTAGAGTTATCAACGCTAATTGGGAATTTGGGTATTTTCAAAGAAATCAATTACTCTAATTTAAAATTTAAAATATAATTAATAATTCTATTTGAGAATTTTGGGCAAAAATTTGAGGGAACCGAATTAGCTGTATTGACGCCAATAACGATTCGCGGTGTAGTGAAGTGGAACGTACATACGAAACCTCCAATTATTTTAATTTTTTGTTTACCCAGCCGTACCGTAATTTGTTTTTTTTTTTTTTTAATCACCCGGCCGAATCCGGCAGTCCCCCAAATTTTGGCACTCGAATCCGTGCCGGGTCCGAAGCGGCCGTTTGGGTAAGGGTCGGGTACGGATTTGGGTACCCGATTGTTATCTTTGCCGTCTATTGGTGATCGGATTTATCGCGATAGGGAATAACGCATAGCTTTGCCGGCGCAACGCTTGACTTTTAGCGTCCCGAGAGCGTAATGCACTGTAATTTTTCCCGTCAGAAATTTACCCTAAGTGTAACAGCTGACGTCATTTTTTGCACAAAAGCAAACATTACCTCTTACGAAATGAGCCGTACATATACACAAATTTAAGCGCCCTTGAGAACTTTCACTACATGGGATAAAGCCTTAAAACATAGAGGCAAATCATTTCCCGCCAACTGGGCGTGTTTCGATGTAGTTATGTCCAGCGGCGTGACGCCCTTGTTTGCCCTATTCACGATGGTACATTTGTACGGTAGGCGACGTTTTTGTTTCACCGGAAACAAAAAAAATTATAAATTTGGTTTCATCCTTGTTAAAGACATTTGGATTAATGAGGTACGCGACAAATATACATTCATAGGGCTCTATACACTGAGAACAAATCTCGACCGTTCAAAGTGATGTGAGATTAAGACCGATCGGCTCCAGATTTGGCGCTTCTTTTGCTTCCGCGGTATAAATTATGGACCAACTGAGCTCCTTCCTCCATCGGTAAAAAATGGATTCCATCAGATATACGTTTTAAAGAATTTATAATTGAAAAGAACAAATAATTGGCCAATCCAGGCTTTAAAACTTCAAAGGAAAGAGTAGAAACCTATCATTGCTCAAAAAATATAAATTTGGGGTGTCCTAAAAGTTCAATTTTGATAATTGTTTAGTTTTTGGGGTAAAAGAATTATTTTCAGATGCGGATTTCCGAAGTTGAGTTGTCCACGGTTTTGTTTTTTCTGGCCTGTCTGTTGGATTTATGCGATCTCGGGCGATACCTCTCGATACATTTTGGTACAAATGAACCTACACGATTTATATATGTGACGTCACGGACTCACACGTGCGGAATCTGACGGACGATTCCATGACAAAAAGTACAGAAAACAGGACAAAAGAAAAACGGCCGTTTGTGGCTGAATAGTGACACGTGGCATCATGTGATAAGACCACACAAATAGGCATTTCACAGCACAGTGAATACACAGAGATATAAAATGCATGCAGGCATTAGAGACAAATACCTCACACAGACATTTCATCATACAGACTTCAGGCGTGATAGTCATTCTGAGTCCTTTGTACAAAGATAGAAAAGATTAGTCCTTAGGAGGATAATTCAGCAGCTTTATTAGAGTAGAATGTTTTGAGCAACAATTGTACTTGATTGTCCTATTTTCATTAATGAAAGCAACGCTGTCTAAACCTGCCTCTCTAATCTGCCTATTTATGCCTTCTCCCTTCTCTATTCTAACAATTGTGATTCTCTAAGGTCCACCCTAGCGGTGTATGTTTGGGACGCGACTACTTTAGCCTGAGGCCACGGGCTACGGTGATTGTCCTAAACCAACAATTACCTCCGGTCGTACAGATATTGCGTTTTGACATTGCGTTCGAAGATTCTCTCAAGATTTTGAGTATCGAGTATTAACTTACGTGTTACCAACCAAAATGAGCCACGCAAATAAAAAGTGGTTTACTAATGGAAGGCACACCCTTCAGTAAAATTTTCCGTACAATTACTGATATGCCTAATGGAAGTCCACCCTTAGACGATGTTCCATCGCTTAGAGACTGTAAACCACGTGTTCTAAAATGATTGGCATCACGTAATTTACGATTCAAAAATTGTTAAAGACAGTTGAGACCAACCAAATTTTAGTTTCAAATCTTCATTTGCATACCATGTACGTGCGTATCAAGTCACCGTACCGCACAATTTGTTTACTCTTTGCATATTCCTTGTCTTTTACACCAACTCGAATTTCAGGGTTTGTTCTTTTTTAACGAAGACAACGTTGCTATAAGAAGTGTGACTAAAAAAAGCTACCAGACATAGCGGGAAAAAGAGCGTTACGAGATTACTTTTGTATTTTCGGTTGATTTTGGAAGGCACATATCAAGTGCAAATTTTGAGAATTTCTTTCGTTTTCCATTCTGACACGTAAGTTAATCGTCCAACATGTCGCGACTCTTTTTTTTCTGTAGCGGACAACCCACCTCAACCCACCTTGAGGAGGTAAGTTATTAGCCACAAATAAAATTAAAGCGAATGCCTCGCAAATGAGTATCCAACAGTCCGAAATGTCATCGAGGAATCGCATAATGTGGATTTTCACGAGGATTTTTTATCTACGTTTTCTCGATCAGCAAAGCGACATTCTAACCTTGATTTTCATGAAGAGTTTGAAATTGGGGACATTGATGACATTGAGGGTTCAGATTCGGAAATTGATCCGGAATCCACCTCCAATGTTAAGAGGGGGAAAGGGAAAATTGGGGAAAATGTCAATTTTGATAACATTGGTGGTGATACACAAAGCGAGAATTCCCGAATGTTTTCAGACACTCGGAAATCTTCGGCTTCTATGTCGAGTAGACTGAGCATCTTTGAGAAGGAACCGGAAAAGGAGAAAGAATTTGAGATGAGGAGAAGTATGCAAGAAAATAAGGGAAAGAAACCGGCTCGTCTCACTTTTGATGGTAAAGGAAATGTGGAAAATTAGTATTATTTTATTTCGTCGGCGAGGGAAGATGATTTTCTTTTATAGCAATCACTATGTGCGAATAAGCCGGGCGATCCGCAATCGTATGTGTAAGCACGAAAAATGATGTAATTGGGAGAAGCATTATACGGACTTAAGCAGGTGCCGAGGACTTGGTATGTACGTTTACACAAAGTCCTAAATGAATTTGGATTCGTACGTACAATTTTTGACTCTAAAGGTGAAGGGGAGGATCAAATTATATTTTTCTGTCTATGAGGACGACTTTTTAATGACTCTAGCGTTTACGTCAAAGGTGAGGGGGAGGATCAAATTATATTTTTCGGTCTAAGAGGACAACTATTTAATGATATCTGACAAGTTGATGCGAATCGTAGAATTCAAAGAGTACTTGTGTCTACATTTCAAAGTAACAGATTTGGGTCATGTACGATGTTTTCTTAGAGCGGAGGTCTTAAGGTATGATAGTGGTGATTGCTTCTACACTTCAAAGTGACAAATTTGGGTGACGTACAATATATTATTGGAGTGGAGGTCTTAAGGTATAATAATGGTGATATTAAATTGTCGCAAGCGTAATATTGCAAACAAATACTGACAAATTTTGCCATATTGGATTCTAAGCCGATTTTGACACCACTAGATTCTAAACTTCAATATCGCGAATTTGAGGAGGTGGAAACCTTCCACGTGCCTTATCGTCAAGCCGTTGGGAGTTTAATGAATTTGAGTGTGGCCCTGCGTTTGGATATTTTGGCCGCAGTTTCTGTCGCACGACAGATTTTTTCAGGCGCCCAAAAAGATTTATTGGGGGGCCGTGAAGAGGATCTTGCGTTACCTTGCAGGTACAGTTGAGATCAGTTTATTATTTGGAACGAGACAGGCGTCTATGGAGTGCGTGGGACATTATGACGCAAATTTGGGCGGTGACTTTGATACAAAGAAGTCAACGTTCGATTACGCGTTTGTTTTTGGCGGCGCAACAGTTTTTTGGAGTTGCGACTTTAGCTGACTGTCACATTAAGTTCGACCGAAGCGGAGTATATGGCGGCGTGTCACACATGTAAAGCGTCGATTTGGATCAAAGATTACTTGGAAAATTGGGGATTTCCATTGGCTGTCTGAAAATTTTTTCTGACTGTATAAGTTCAATGGCATTGGTAAAGAATCCTGTATTTCACAAAATAACAAAGCATATAAGGATTTAGTGGCATTTTGTGCGCGATTTGGTCGCTGCGAAGGAGGTTGAATTTTCGTACATTTCAATGTTGGAGGAAGACGCGGATATGTTGACTAAAGTCGCAGCTCATGATGTACTACAAAGGGGGAGACCTAAATTAGGTTTGATGTAATGATTAAAAGTTTGAGTGGGGGGTTGTTAGATCAAATTTGTAATCGGCCATCGCGGTCCGTTGTTGAAATTATTAATTTTATATAGTATTTTCTAGGTCTAAATTTAGTACAAACAGAAAAAGGAAAAAGGCGGACAGCCTTCATCCACCCCCTCTCTCTACCCACCATACTTGTCGTAGTCACTAAGGGATAGAGAGGGTGGCTGAGCCATGACTGTCCTATCTTAAGGAGGTAGGGCCAAAGAGTGACTTATGTCACTCTCAACAAAAGGTTGAGTCTGGTAGGACTCGATCCTCTGACCGCCAGAGCGCGGCGTAGCCGGTAACTCTAACCAATCTGTCGTATAAGTCCATTAGGATACATTAGGTTTGATAATTTTATAAACACAATTAAAACCATGATTCCAATTGACGGGAAGACGAACAGAAGAACATATAACTAATGTTGTATAGTGCAAACATGATCTCGCACGAAAACAAATGAATCGGACATTTGTTTTGACGACGGACATTTAATGTTCGATTTAAATCCGACGGAGAATATCACTGGCGAGATCGCGGAATGGTCACTTTGGCGTTTGTGGACGTGGCATGACGTGGCGCCATGCGGAGCGATGACATTTGGTCGCAAGAATTGCGGCTAACATAAGGACAAGTTAAAAGTGGACACCCGTTCACTCAATGGCGTTGCCGTACATAGGCCGTACAGAAAGTACATCGGCAATAATACTTTCCTGTACCCTACAGTGATGAAATTGGTTCGTACTTCAATAGATAAAGTTCTGAGAGAGAAAAAAGACTTAGAGAATTTGGTAGATAGGTAACTCTCTCCCTTTGAGAGTTTCTATAAAGCTTGGCATTTTTGCCGACTCAAAACTTCGTTGGCCGTTTTCAGTGGTTCTTTTTGTTACAGACTTAAGGGAGTCCAAGCTGCAGAGGGGTGCAGTCAAACTCTCATTTTGCCCTCTTGGACAGCAGTGGTTGTGGCTTGAAGTGGGTTAGTTAAATACTATCTAGAGGCTTCCTATATTGTGTGGTCCAATGGAGGACACAAAATTAAAGGTTATGGGCCTACCCTCTAGGGTGCACACCTTAATGGATCAGGTTTCATCTAATTGGGAAGCCATGATGATGGGAGCTTTGTGTGAAAAACGATAATGGGGTATCGTTAGTGGACAAGTGAATCGTCCACCTTTGGGAACTCCACTAGGATTTGGGGGAGTATGGTTTTCTGCAACAACGGCTACCTCAACCGAGGAGGCAGATGATGGGGACAGCAGTGTGTCCGAAAAGGGGAAAGGGAAGGAGACACCCCTCACTCCTATTGCCACAATACCGAGAGCAGCGACAGTGAAGACCGCGGAGAATGGTATTCAAATGTGGGAGGATGTATACATGGCTGCAAAGAACTTCATTTTGAGGCACCTCACTCAAGCTTTGGCCACTCCTCATCTTCACATTTACAAGGCCGAGGATTTGTGGGTGAGTTTGGTGGAGATTTATTGAGCTGGAACTATTCAAGAGCTCCAGTTGGCTGAGCAAAGGCTTGTGAGTTACACTTACAAAGGAGGAAAGATGTTAGATTATTGTAATGATCTTTCTTGTTTGTATATGGAGATGGAAAGTGCCAGGTGGATAGTTACAATGAAAATGAAAGTTAACACCCTTATCATGAAGTTACCAGATGAGTTGGAGATCATACTGTACCGAGTACAGGAAATGCGTGATAGTTCATGGAAATGGAACAGAGTGGTCAGGATGATATTTTTGCAGGAAAACACAATGGAGATTAGAAGAGGAGGAAAGAGCATTCAAGCTCTATTAGCAAGAGGGGACCGATGGGAGAAGGACTCATAGAAACCATACAAAGGGGAAAGAGATCATTATGGAGGACCGAGGCCCCCAAAGGGTCTTTGCCATTTTTGCAAAATTCAGAGACACTTCATCGCAGATTGTGTCAAGCTGTCGGAGCTAAGGCTCCAAGAGAATCGCTGAGGGGGTTCTTCCACAGGGAAGTAAAAAGGACTTGTGGTTACAAAAGTGACAAGAGAAACCGAGGATGAGTCTTTTGAGAAGGATGGGGAGCTTCTACTTCACTAGAGTCTGGAAGAGAAGGAGATCCCTTCGAGACAGAAGTGTGCCCTTGGAGCAATTCCGGAAGCTCCACAAGAAGGATGGATCATCGACTCAGGTGCTTCCATGCATATGTGTCGTGATAAAGAGCTATTCACTAAGCTAAGAAAGATCCCTACTAAAGAGATAGAGTATGGGGATGGGAGAGTGGTTACTACAGATCTAGTGGGATCAGTAGATCTGAAAGTCTTAGTGGAGGGTAAGACTTATATACTTACATTCTCAGATGTACTCTATATTCCTCAGCTGAGTAAAAATCTTGTCTCTACGTCTGTGTTAAATGACAAAGAAATTGATACCTTCACTAGAAAGGGAATCTTTACAGCTAAGTTTGAGGATGAAGCTTACTTCGCGGGAGATAAGGGTAGCCAAGGAATATTTAGGCTTAACTTGAGTAATGAAAAGAAGAATGCTTACTATAATGGTGTTCCTAATTTGATGATTTGGCATAAGCGGTAGGGACATGTGCATTTTGATAGGTTGAGGGAAATGAAAAAGCTTGGGGTAGAAAAAGGCATTTAGTTTGGGGATAATGAAATGATGGATGATTGTAGTGGCTGTGCTCATTGTAAGGCTCAAAGACTTCCCTTTCCCAAAGCCGCCACATATAGAGGTGAGAAAGTTTTAGATTTGGTCCACACAGATATTTGGGGACCTGCAAAAGTACCTTCGGTTGGAGGAAAGAGGATTATGATGACAATAACCGATGACTAGTCTAGATACTCTAGAGTCTACTTTCTAAAAACAAAGTCTGAAGCATCAACTTACTTCAAAGAATATAAAGCTTAGAGTGTGAAGATGCATGAAACCCCCATTAAGAGGATAAGGAGTGACAATAGGGGGGAATATACCTCTAACCGGTTTGAGGAATATATGAGAGATGAGGGAGTGCAGCACCAGAAAAATTGTACCATATAACCTGGAAAAATATATGTTAGCTGAGAGGTTGAATCGAACACTAGGAGATAGTGTATGCAGTATATTAGCCGACAAGAAAATAGGAAAGAGATTTTGGGAAGAAACAATGAACTGTGCCAACTATATTAAGAATAGAGTCCTTACCTCATCAGTAAAGGGAGTGACACCTTATGAGAGATGGGTTGGAAGGAAACCAAATATCTCACACCTTAAAGTATTCGGTAGCCAAGTTTACAGTCTTCACACGGATAGGAAAAACTTGAAACTAGATGCTAAGGGAAAACCTAGATACTTTGTGGGAAATGATGAGGATGTCAACGGATATAGAGTCTGAGACTTAGCAAAGAAGATATCATTCTGGTCAAACACTTAGTTGTCATGGATGAAGGGAATTCATTTGACCCCTTCAAATATACAAAGAAGATAAGAATCAGATTTGAGTCTAAAAATGAAGAGAACTCGGTCGTTCCCGAAAGGGACATAAGTGAAACCATGATTGCATATTCAGGGGAGATCCGAGATATCGAAGACTCACCAGAAATCTCACATACTCTTATGGACTTCGAGGAGATAGAAGATGTGGGACCAGAACCGGCTTCTATGGACAAGGGAGCCGCTGAGACAGTGAGAAGAAATCCAAGATTTTCATCCAATCCAGCTTTCGAGTTTGAGGGAGGAAGAGGGAGCAGCAAAAAGATACAAGAAAGACAGGCTGCTCATAAGGCATTTGAGATATCTCACCTATATGAGCCTCAGTCTTACTCGGAGGCAGTGAATAGTTCGGAGAAAAAAAGATGGATTAGAGCCATAATTGATGAGATGGCCTCTATCATGGAAGCAAATACTTGGGAACTAGCGGATTGTCCTCTAGACAGAAAACCTGTTAGGTGTAAATGGGTATTTAAATTAAAATTGAACCCAGATAAAACCATTGAGAGATATAAGACTCGATTGGTAGCGAAAGGTTTCACCCAAAAGGAGGGGATAGACTATGAGGAGACCTTTGCTCCAGTTGTTCTGTTCCCATCAGTAAGGATTCTCCGCAGTCTAATAGCAGCGGAAGACATAGAAATACACCAAATGGACATTAAGACTGCTTTTCTTAATGGTAAGTTAGAGGAAGAATTTTTCATGAGGTAACTCGAGGGGTTGGTGGAAGAAGGAGAAGGAGCAAAGTGTGCAGGCTCGTAAAGTCCTTATATGGATTGAAGCAGGCTCCTTGACAGTGGAATAAGAAACTAGATGAGTTTCTCACCGTTTCGGGATATATTCGGATCTGCTCTGACCATTCTATCTATCTGTTTGAAGATGAGAATAGTGTCATTTTTATTGCAATTTATTTGGATGATCTGCTTGTGTAGAGTATATTTTTGGAAAAAATCGATAAGTTAAAGAAAGATTTTAGAAGCAGATTTGATACGAAGGATTTAAGGGAGGCAAGATATGTTTTGGGGATTCAAATGGAGAGAGATAGGGGGAATAAGATTACCAGACTTGCTCAGAATGAAGCAATAGGTAATATGCTTTAGAAATTCTAGATGGAAAAGGCTAACAGTTGTACCACTCCTATGGACTTGAAAAAAGTTAGTGATGGGAGTGTAGAAAGAGTGATGATCTTAGATGATCAGATGAGTCCAGAAGAAAGAGAGTTTATGAAGTTTATTCCTTATAGACAGGTTCTAGGAAGTTTAATCTATTTCAAGAATTGTACCAGGCCGAACATAGCCGCAGCAGTTAGAGTACACAGTAGGAGTCTTAACGATCCTAGGAAGAGAGACTGGGAGGCACCCAAGAGAGTCATGAGATATCTGGTTGGAACCAGAGAGTTATGGATGCATTTGGGAGGGGAGCACACTGACATCACTACTTGGAGTGATGCCAGTTATGGGGATGCACCTATGAGAAAATGCACTTCTGGGTATGTGTTGCATGTTGGGGAAGGTGTTGTTGTTGGAGCAGTAAGCAACAAAAGGTGTTTGCTGATTCTACTATGGAGGCTGAGTACATGGCTAGAGGCTTCTTGTACTATCTAGAGGCTTCTTGTATTCTGTGGTATAATGGAGGACACAAAATTTCATCCGTCACGCGGCCGACTAGTTTTTCTTTTTTTTAAGCGTGTGGTCTTGGTTGTTTTGTAGATCGTTTCGTATATTCATGGTCTCGCATAGATTTGGTTTTGCGATGACCAGGTTCAGTTATTCTTTTGTGTGTACGATTTAGATGTACGTGTTATTAGTAACTTAGTAGTATGTAGTTTCGTGTGTAGATGCGATTTGATTGGTAGGCACTTTGTGCGCACTTCATGTTTTGTTTAGTGTTTTAATTCAAACTAGTGACACTACAAGTGAGGTTCAACATATTAAAGTTTAGACGGAAAGAGACACTTAATCTTTGTGAGGAAAATCTATGGATATATTGGCTTCTGTGGACCGCTCTCTCTCTTGTGGATTTAATGAATGCTTCCGCTGTATCTTGCACTCTAATTTAGTGTGAGATCTTTCATTTTTAACAGGGAAAAAGCCATTTAAATTTTACAGCACTTGACGTTTAAAAAAAGTTTCACGAAAACGTTTTTTACAAATACAAACTTGTAACTATGTGACCTCCATTAGCCCACAGAGTATCCAATTTTTATGAAGCCTCTATGATCCTATTTGCCCTTTTGACTTTCAAACCAAATAAAAACCACTCAGTCAGACGAGTGTTCTGACAAATCTCTCCCTTGTGAGGGCCCAAATCCGGTGAGTCAGATGCAAAAAAAATTCTGAATTTGCTCCCTTGAGCAGTAAGTTATGTGTGGCCAAAGACGACTTATTTATACAAAAGGTCACTTGGAGAGAGGCGCCTCAAAAACACCAAGTCCCTAAACCTCTAATCACAACTACCTACTACTAAAACGTGGACCAAAATAAGGATTGTTGAGTATACGAAGTTAAGATGGCCAATGTACTTCTTATACGGCCATTGTACGACATGGTTTTCTAGTTGACGTTTGTCAACTCCGGAGCCATGGTTCCTCCTCTCGTCTTCTCCGATGTCCAATGATATATTGCCACGTGGCATTACGTGACATTGTCTTTGATATTTTCCAAAAGTTCATTCCGGGTTGGCGGCTACAAAGGCATCCGTTCGATCAAGGTAATTTGTCGGATCAGATATGCGTATGTGCATTTTATCATATTACATGTGCCACTCCATCAGTTAGTTCTATTAAATGAATTCATCGTCGTGTTATTGTTTAAATATTTATCATGCCCCATGTGTGTAACAACTCTTCTATGACTGAGCGGATAAGGTAGACGAGTGTTTAACCGACAGGGACTGTGTAGGACCAAGATCAAATCCTGGTCAGGTCACATACCTTTTTGTCAGAGATCAATCTACTACATATCTCCTTAGTTTCCTAAAGGTAGCTATGGCCACCTAAGTCTCAGTGACTGTATCAAGTATATAGATTTAGAGTGGAGACTAGCACAAGCAACTGGAAAATGCTATTAAACACTCCCTTTATTTCCTAATCTTTCTTTTCATTTAGTCTACATTTTGTTCTGCAAAATATCAGTTTTTGAGATGGGATTGGTGTTGTCATCATATATGCTACCATTTCTCTATCTGGTCCAAATTCCAATTTTATAACTTTATTCTCAACTTTTTCTCTTACAAAGCTCAGCCTTACATCTATATATTTTGCATTAAAGTGATGTTTGGGATTGCCTGCAATGGCAATTGCAGCGCGATAATCACAAAACACATTTTGAACACAACTCTTTGTAAATCATGCTCTTGGAGCAAGGATTTCACACACATTAATTCTTTTAGAGCAAAGAAAGTGGCCATAAACTCATCCTCTATTGTGGATTGAGCAACGACCTTTTGATGCTTGCTAATCTAACAGTAAGCCCTGTAGAAATTAATGGTCCATTTTTTAGGATTTTCTAGGTCTAAATAGAAATATAGAAAGAAGCCGAGGCAGTCTACCTCTAACTTCTCTCTCCAACTCTCAAACTTGTCGCAGTCAATGAGAAATTGGAGAGGGAGCTAAAGCCATGGCTACCTAGGCTATCCAGAGGTTTACGGGAAATTTATATTAGTTAGGGATTTATTTTATCTAAAAGGTATGTGCAGGCCACAACATTTGATCCCTGTACCTAACGGCCGGCAAAGAGTGGATAGCCGGTAGCCTTAGCCGTTAAGTCTAAGAACTAGTGTTACATAGTATATAGTTTGATATTTATTTAAACATGTATATGTAGGATAAATCATTTAACTGTAATTGTTTACGGGATACATAGATCCGGTAATGTATAAGTACGGATTACGGTACGGACAAGAAATCAATACCGCGCATTTATTTCTTAAGTGAAACGAATACCGCGCATGTATTTATTACGGCTACGATTAAATCCGAATTTAATCGGACGGCCGGATTTAGCGCCGAGATCGCGGAAGAAGATTTTGGCGGTTTGTGGCCATCGCCACATCGGATGACACGTGGCGAAATTACATTGGATCGTGGAATCTCCGGAGATTATGGCACCGAATTCGGATATGACATGTGTCGACATTTAGGCCATGTCGTACAATGTCCGTACATAAAGTACACCAGCAACTATACTTTTGCGTACGGAATTGTAACCTGATTCGTTGCGTACATTAATAGATAGAGTCTGTGAGAGAGATAGGACTTAGAAAAATTAGGAGATAGGACCCTCTCTCCCAAAGAGCTTCTGTACAAAAGGTCAACTTTGACCCTCCATAACTTACTGCTCAGGAGAGCAAATTCAGAGATTCTTTTTGCTATAGACTCAAGGGAGTCTTGCCTTCACAAGGGTGCAGGTGGTCAGAGTTTTTGTCTGCCAGGGAGGCAGTTGTTTTCGCTGAAACACAAAGGGGCCAGAGTTATCCTAGAGGCTTCTTGGAAGCTGTCCACTCTGAGGACTTATGGAGGTCTCAGAGTTTCAGGTTATGGGCCCACCCTCTAGGGTACCAATCTTTAATGGAACTAGCTTCATATAGTGGGAAAGTATGATGATAGGAGCTCTATGCGAAAAAAGGTTTTGGGGGATAGTGAGTGGACAGTTGGGGCATCCATCTAGTCTTGGAATTCCTCCAGGGTTTAGAGGAAGCAGATTCACCAGAAAAGAGGATCCACCTTCAACGGAGGAAACAAAAGAAGGAGAGGTGGTGGACAAAAGAAAGGAGAAGGAGGCGACCACACCAATAGCAACTGGTTCTGCATTCATGTCACTTATTCCGAGGAACGAGGAGAATGATACTGAAACCTAGGACTTCAACAATATGGCGGCAAAGCACTTCATCCTACGCCATCTCACTCTAGGACTTGCATGTCTCCATTTGCAGGTAGAAAGGGCATCCGATCTTTGGATGGCTCTCATAGAGATGTACCGAAGTTGTACGATTCAGCAACAATTGTTGGCTGATCAGGAAGTTATGGAGTATGTATATAAAAGGGGCAAGATGTTGGATTTTTGCAATGAGCTTGCTACACTCTTCATGGAGCTAGAGAGTGCGGGAAAAGATTTTAATGAAAAGGAAAAGGTTAACTGTTTACTGATGAAGTTACCTGATGAGTTCGAGAACATAGTCAACCGTGTGCAGGGCTTGCCGGACTCAAGGTGGATATGGAACTCAGTGGTAGGGATGATTCTCGTTCGGGAGAATACGATTGAGATTCGAAGGGGAGGAAAGAGTGGCCAAGCCTTGGCAACTGCGACCGATTGGAGGAACAAGGATTCCCGAAAATCGGTCGGAAACTATGGGGGGAGGGAGTAGAAAAATCAGACCGACGAGTTTGGACCAAGGGCTCCCAAAGGTTAATGTCATTTTGTAAGAAACCTGGGCACTATATGGCAGAGTGCACTAAGATAACCGAGCTTTGGTTAAAGGAGGGGCAAACCGGTGGTACCCCAAGAGGAAAGAAAAAGGCCCTTGTGACACAGGTACATGAGGCGGAATCCGAGGACGAGGTGGATGAGCTCCTTTTAGATGAGGAGCTGGAGGCGAAAAACGAGGTCGAAATTCCACGAAGGCAGAAATGTGCTAACGGTGGATTGAAAGGTGAAGCAGGCTGGATTGTAGATTCAGGTGCCTCCATGCACATGTGTAAGGATAGGCACCTGTTCACTTAGATAAGAAAGATCCCCACCGTAGAGATAGAGAACGGGGATGAGAGGATAGTCACCACTACTCTTGTAGGATCGCTAGATTTGAAAGTGTTAGTAGAAGGAAAGACATCCATAGTAACATTCTCCGATGTATTGTTTATTCCGGAGCTGAACAAAAACATCATCTCTACATTGGTATTAGATGATAAGGGTTTTTTAACTAGCACTAGGGAAGGAGTCTTTACTGCTAGTTTTGAGGAGGATGTTGATTTCATTGCTGAGAAAGGTAGCCATGGGATGTTTAGGCTGGTTTTAAGTAATGAAAAGAAGAATTTTTATTATGTTGGTGTTCATGATATTATGATGTGGCATAAGAGGCTTGGGCATGTGAATCTAGAGAAGTTAAGAGAAATGAAAAAGATGGGAGTGGTGGAAGGGATTAAGTTCAATGAGAATGATAATATAAGTGATAGTAGTGGATGTGCTCAAGGTAAAACACACAGATTACCCTTTCCTAAAACAGCCACCTATAAGGGAGAAAAACTTCTAGATCTAGTACACACAGAAATTTTTGGAAACCGGCTAGAGTGCCCTCACCGGGGGGGGAAGAGATTTATGATGACTATAACTGATAATTGGTCTCGGTATTCCCGGGTGTATTTTTTGAAAAACAAGTCTGAAGCTCAAAATTGTTTTAGACAATATAAAGCATGGAGCGAAAAACTCCATGAAACTCCAATCAAGAGAGTAAGGAGTGACAATGGTGGAGAGTATACTTTTAACCAGTTTGAGGATTTTCTGAGAGAAGATGTGGTCCAACACTAAAAGACAGTCCCAGAAAACTCGGAACAGAATGGGTTAGCTGAAAGGTTAAAAAGAACACTAAGTGATAGTGCTAGAAGTATGTTGTCAGATAAAAAGATAGGAAAAAGGTTTTGGGCAGAAGCAATGAACTGTGCTAATTACCTCAAGAATAGAGTTCTTACTTCAGCTATAAAAGATCAAACACCTATTGAGAGATGGACAGGCCGGAAACCAGACATATCTCACTTAAAGGTTTTCGGCAGTCAAGTATTCAATCTAGATACTGATCGGTCCAATTGGAAGCTAGATCCTAAAGGAAAACCGAGATACTTATTAGGATATGATGAAGATGTTAAAGGATATAGAGTTTATGATCTAAAAAGGGAAGATATAATCTTAGTAAAGCATCTAGTAGTTATGGATGAAGGAAAGTTTGTGGATCCCTTCAAATATACGAAGTCAGTAAAAATCAGATTTGAGTCAGAAAATTCCGATAACTTTGAGCTTCCTAACTATCCAGGTTTTAGAGAAGATGACATTCTTGCAGGAACAAATCAGACCGAAAAGAACTCGGCTGTGGAAACTCCAGTGACAACTCTACTCGAAGCGGAAGACGTGGTGGAAATTGATTCGGAATCAAGGGATAGGGGAGAAGCCGAGATTGTTCGAAAGAATCCACGAGAACCATCTATTCCAGCCTCAGATTTTGAGGGGGGGAGGAGAAGTAGCAAAAGACTGCAAGAAAAACAGGTTAATAACAAGGTAACTAAACTATCTCATCAAGATGAACCTCAAACTTATGGAGAGGCGATGACTTGTCCAGAAAGAAACCGGTGGAAGACAGCCATCAATGAGGAGATGGCTTCAATCATGGCAGCCGATACTTGGGAGCTAGTGGATTGTCCACCTAACCGAAAACCAATCGGTTGTAAGTGGGTTTTCAAATTAAAACTGAACCCAGATAACACAATCGAGCGCTACAAGGCCAGATTAGTGGCAACGGGATTTACACAAAAGGAAGGAAATGACTACGAGGAAACCTTTGCCTCGGTGGTCAGATTTCCCTCCGTCCGCATACTTCTCAGTTTAGCAGCGGCGGAAGACATGGAAGTGCACCAGATGGATATCAAGACAACCTTTTTGCATGGAGAATTGGAAGAGGAGATCTTCATGCGACAACCCGAAGGTTTTGTGGAGGAAGGAGAGGAGAGTAAGGTATGCCGGCTGATTAAATCTCTTTATGGTTTTGAAACAGGCGCCTCGAAAATGGAATAAGAAGCTTGATGAGTTTCTTACCGGTCTGGGATATTTTCGGATCAGCTCAGATCACTCAATCTATGTTTTTGAAGATGAGGAAGGTTTGATATTTATTGCAATTTATGTTGATGATTTGCTTGTTTTAAGTAAATCAATGGAAAAAATTAATATACTGAAAACCGAACTTAAGGGGAGATTTGAAATGCAGGATATGGGGGAAGCAAAATATATTTTGGGAATTCAAGTAGAGAGAGACCAAAAAAGAAAAATTATAAGACTGACTCAAAAGGAAGCAATAGGGAACATGCTTGAAAAATTTCAAATGGATAAAGCTAATAGTTGTACAACTCCAATGGAGTTGAAGAAGGGAAGTGAGGGGAGTGAGGAAGAAGGAGTCGTAGTCTTAGACAAGGAGTTATCTCCTGAAGAACAGATGTTCATGCAGACTATTCCTTACAAGCAAGTAGTGGGAAGTTAAATCTATTTTATGAATTGTACCCGGCCGGATTTAGCTGTAGCTTTAGGAGTGCTGAGTAGAAGTCTAAATCCTCCCACTAAGAGGGATTGAGAGGCAGCTAAGAGAGTCCTTAGATACTTGATAGGAACTAGGGATCTATGGTTGCACTTGGGTGGGGAGAATACTGACATCACTTCTTGGAGTGATGCCAGGTATGGTGATGCTCCGATGAGGAGATGCATTTCTGGATATGTATTACATGTGGGTGATGGGCCTTGCTATTGGAGTAGCAAACAACAAAAAGTTATTGCTCAATCCACCATGGAGGCTGAGTATATGGCCTCTTGCTCTACTGTAAAAGAATTGATGTGGGTCAAGTCTTTGCTTGGTGAGCTTGGTCACCTTAAGAGTGGTGTGCAGAATTTTTTTTGTGATAATCAGGCAGCAATCGCTATTTCTGCCAATCTTAAACATCATTTTAAAGCCAAACACATGGACATCAGACTCAGCTTTGTTAGAGAGAAAGTAGAAAACAAAATAATCAGTTTAGAGTACAGACCAGATAGTGAGATGGTTGCAGATATGATGACCAAACCTGTGCCTTCCTCTAAACTAATTTTCTGCAAGGAGAAGTGCGGTCTGAAATTAAAGATTGACTAGAAAATAAGGGGAGTGTAGAAATTAATGGTCCATTTTTTTGGATTTTCTAGGTCTAAATAGAAATATAAAAAGAAGCCGAGGCAGTCTACCTCTAACTTCTCTCTCCAACTCTCAAACTTATCGCAGTCACTGAGAAATTGGAGAGGGAGTTAGAGCCATGGCTACCTAGGCTATCCAGAGGTTTACGGGAAATTTATATTAGTTAGGGATTTATTTTATCTAAAAGGTATGTGCAGGCCACAACATTTGATCCCTTTACCTAACGGCCGGCAGAGAGTGGATAGCCGGTAGCCTTAGCCGTTAATTCTAAGAACTAGTGTTACATAGTATATAGTTTGATATTTATTTAAACATGTATACGTAGGATAAATCATTTAACTGTAATTCTTTACGGGATACATAGATCCGGTAATGTATAAGTACGGATTACGGTACGGACAAGAAATCAATACCGCGCATTTATTTCTTAAGTGAAACGAATACCGCGCATGTATTTATTACGGCTACGATTAAATCCGAATTTAATCGGATGGCCGGATTTAGCGCCGAGATCGCGGAAGAAGATTTTGGCGGTTTGTGGCCATCGCCACATCGGATGACACGTGGCGAAATCACATTGGATCGTGGAATCTCCGGAGATTAAGGCACCGAATCCGGATATGACATGTGTCGACATTTAGGCCATGTCGTACAATGTCCGTACATAAAGTACACCGGCAGCTGTACTTTTGCGTACGGAATTGTAACCTGATTGGTTGCGTACATCAGTAGATAGAGTCTGTGAGAGAGGTAGGACTTAGAAAAATTAGGAGATAGGACCCTCTCTCCCAGAGAGCTTCTATACAAAAGGTCAACTTTGACCTTCTATAACTTACTGCCCAGGAGAGCAAATTCAGAGATTCTTTTTGCTATTGACTTAGGGAAGTCTTGCCTTCTCAAGGGTGCAGGTGGTTAGAGTTTTTGTTAGCCAGGGAGGCAGTTGTTTTGGCTGAAACACAAAGGGGTCAGAGTTATCCTAGAGGCTTCTTGGAAGCTGTCCACTCTGAGGACTTATGGAGGTCTCAGAGTTTCATTCCCAACATACAACACATACCTAGATGTACACCTCGTTATTGGAGCATCCCCATAACTGCATCACTCCAAGTGATGATGTAAGTACTATCCCCTCCCAAATGCAACATCAGATCGATTTTTCCTATCAAGTAGTGCATTACCCTCTTGGCTCTCTCCCAATCTCTCTTCCTAGGTGCATTCAAACTCTTACTCAATATTCCTGCAGCTATAGCTATATTGGGCCGAGTACAATTTCTGAAATAGATCTCCTTTCTATATGGAATTTATCGACAACCTTTCTATATCAAATATTATCCATAAAATCTATTTCTTTTGGTCCTAACTCATCATTCAAGACTATAACTCCCCCTTCTGAACTCCCTCCATTTCCCTTTTTTAAATCCATTAGAGTCGTACATCTATTTGCTTTATCTATTTTAAAATTTTCAAGCATATTTCTGATTGCCTCTTTTTGAGTTAGTTTAATTTTTTCTTCTCTCTGTCCCTCTCCATCTGAATTTCCAAAATCTATTTTGCTTCCCCCAAATCTTTTATTTCAAATCTACTCTTTAGGTCTTTTTTCAGTTTATTAAATTTCTCCATTGATTTAATAAAGACAAGCAAATTATCAACATAAATTGTAATGATAATTATGCTTTCGTCATGCTCAAAAAGGTAGATGGAATGATCCGAGATGATTTGGACATATCCCAATGTTACCAAGATCACCACTTGTTTCTTGTTCCATTAGTATGGAGCCTTTTTCATTTGATAAAGGGACTTTATCATTGTGCACACCTTGGTTTTTTCTTCTTTCCCTACAAACCTTTTCGGCTGTCGCATGAAGTTCCCCTATTCCAATTCTTTGTGTTAAAAGGATGTTTAGATATCCATCCGGTGTACTTCCATGTCTTCCGCTGGCACCAAACTGAGTAGGATTCGGACAGGGGGAAATCTAACAACCTGGACGAAGTTCTTCTCATAATTGATCCATTTCTTTTGTGTGAAACTGTAAAAGAGGTGACAATACACCACAACACATCACAGTGCACAACGAAAAACACCAAGGATCTTCCCGTAGCAACAGCAGGAGCACAAAAAACTCACAGACAAGGTTGCGCTTTATTACTTGAGAGAGAATACAAGGTTGCGCTAGCTGTGTAGGTCTACTTGAGGTGCTCTATTCACAGGCCCACCTGACTTTTTAAACTAACTAGCTGCTAGTCAAACTAGTACGGCACGCTGTACACGTGGACCTTTCCGGTCAACCTAGATCTATCGAACATTCTTCTAGAACTGTACTGCTCATTCTACATTCTGCGGCGTTGCTATGCTGCGTTGCTATGTTGCGGCGCTATCAAATTGTTACACTGCTAAGCTGCTATGCTGCGCTGGTCTGGAATCGCAGCTGCGCTGCTCTGGAATCGCAGCTGCGTTGCTTTGGAATCGCAGCTGCGTTGCTCTGGAATCGCAACTATAGCAGCCAAGCTCTAGGCACTAAGTACCCAAATCCTGTAATCCTATTACAATGCCTCCCACTAAGGATTCAGCGTCTCGCTGAACCTTGAATTACTCAGGGAACTGCAACTTCCGGAGTATGTCGTATGTTTTCCCGCGATACTCCTCGAACTCCTGGCGAAGGGCGTCGAGTTGATGTTGGAGCTGCTCACATCGGGTCTCCAGCAACGCGATATGATGATCTGCCGCTGCCAACCGCCTCCGAGTAATTTTCTCCCGAACCTGATCCTCCCCTTCCTCGGGTACAACCTTGGTTAATTCGGGTCGCGGGGATTGGACGCCGGTGCAGGCTCCTCGGGTGCCGGAATCCGGGATTCTTCAAGTTCAGCCACTGGGGAAACTTCCTCCGCTTCCTGGTCCGCCGGTTCCCACAGAGGTACTTTTCGTAATTTAAAGGACACGTGCTTCCTTGCAGCTTGGGCCCGCTGCAGAGCATTCATTCGGGCCAGCTTGAGTGCCTGTACCTTTGGGGTGACCTCCGCCCTAGAGATGATGTCGTGGAGGCGGACATCCCACGGGTTATAATGACGGAGTAACCCGGGAACATCAATCCTATACCTGTAGTTGTCTTCTACCACTTCCACGAACGGTAAGGTGGGGTGCAGTCAAATTGTCAGTTTGCCTTCGGAGGCAGAAGTGGTTGTGGCTTAAAGTGGGTTAGTTAAATACTATCTAGAGGCTTCCTGTATTCTATAGTCCAATGGAGGACACAGAATTGCACCGGTGACGCATTGTCTATAAACCGCCAAAACGACTATTCCTTGATGTTGGGTTGAATGATAGCTATTTGATCGAAATTGCCTTTAAATGTCCGTCGTCTAAATAAATGTCCGATCAATATGTTTAGTGTAAAGCCGACGTGTAAACAATATTTATACTGTTTCTATGCGAAATTTCGCGTAAGTCTAGTTAATTGGTTTTGTCTACAGGTTCATCTTTAAATAGCTATCGAATGTTATATATCCTATTACAAGTCCTAGACAATAGGACAAGGTTGCTGGATATTCCGAGAAACCATAGGAACCCATGATCAATTCCTAGCTGTTCCGTATCTTTTTGGTACAGTCTACTAAAACATTCTTGTGTCCTTTGTGGCTGCTTTGGAAGCCATGATTTATCGCTCTATCTCTCCGGTCAACAATGACTATAACAAAAATGGAGACCAGGGAGAGAGAGGTTAGAGCCTAGCTAAAACCTTTTTTATTTTGTTCCTATAGCAATAATCAAAGATAATACAAAAATAACCTAAAAAATACAAATTAGAAATACACATATTTCAATACTCCGTTTATTTTCTAGTCACTTTAGGATTTGAGTCCACATTGTTATCGGCAAAATTTACATTTAGGAGATGGGATTGGCTTTGTCATCATGTCTGCCACCATCTCTCCATTTGGCCTATACTTTAGGCTAACAATTTTATTTTCAACTTTCTCTCTCATAAAGTTGAGTCTTAAGTCTATATGTTTTTCTTGAAAGTGGTAAAAAGGATGAGGTACAATCGGAATCGCAATTTGATTATCACAAAACACTTTTTGCACACCAACCTTTACGTACCCAAGTTCTTGTAGCAAAGATTTTACCCACATTAACTCGTTTACAGCAAAATAATAGGCCATATACTCAGCGTTCATAGTGGATTGAGCAACCACCTTTTGTTGCTTATTGCTCCAACAACAAGCACCACACCTAACATACAAAACATACCCAGATGTACAACGTCTCATAGAAGCATTGTCATCTATATAGATGATTTGTTCGTACTAACTAAGTCCATGGAAAATATTAATAAGCTAAAAAAACATTTAAGAAAGCAGATTTGACATGAAGGACTTAGGGGATTCTTGATATATCTAAGGAGTTGAGATGGAAAGAGATAGAGGGAAAAGAGTAACCAGATTAACTCAGAAAAGAGGCAATTGGAAATATGGTAGAAAAAATCCTGATGGATAAGGCAAACAGCTATATTACTCCGATGGACTTGAAGAAAGTAAGTGAGGGAAGTGTAGGAGGTGTAATCATTTTCAATAAGGAAATGAGTCTAGAAGAGAGAGTTTATGAAATCAATTCCGTACGGATAAGTTGTAGGAAGTCTAATTTATTTTATGAATCGTACTAGGCCGGACATAGCTGCAGTAGTTAGAGTTCTCAGCAAGAGTCTTGATGATCCTAAAAAGGGAGATTAGGAGGCAGTTAAGAGGGTGATGAGATATTTGATAGGAACCAAGGATCTTTGGTTTCATCTGGGTGGGGAGAATACTGACATCAAGCCTTGGAGTGATGAATGATCCCATCCTCATCATCAAACATGTAAATAGAGTGGTCAGTAGTGATTCTGATATATCGTATATTGGTTAGAAACCCATCCAATTTCTTATTCCATTGCCTAAGAACCTCCTTCAGTCCATTCAAAGACTTAATCAGTTTGCGTACTTTAAAGTTCTCTCCTTCCTCCACAAATCCTTCCGGTTGCCTCAAAAAAAATAATCCTCTAACTCACTCTTGAGGAAGGCCGTCTTGATGTCAATCTGATGGATCTCCATGTCTTCCGCTGTACCAAGACTAAGGAGAAACCTTACTGATGGGAAGCGTACAACCGATGCAAAGGTCTCTTCATAGTCAATCCCCTCTTTTTGTGTAAAACCCTTTGCCACCAATCTAGCTTTGTGCCTCTCAATGGTATTATCTAGGTTCAGTTTTAATTTAATCACCCATTTACACCATATTGGTTCTATGTCTGGAGGACAATCCACTAACTCCCATATATTAGCTTCCATAATGGAAGCCATCTCATCATTAATGGCCATGGTCCATCTGTCTTTTTCTAGACTATTCACTGCCTCTAAATAAGTTTGAGGCACATTGGGGTGTGACAGTTTTGTTACCTTGTTAACTGCCTGTTTTTCCAATAATTTTTTTCTATTCCTTCGTCCTTCTTCAAATTCTTAAGGTGGGATGGACAAAAGTCTTGGATTCTTCCGACTGGTATCATCTGCTCCTCTCTCTAAAGATTCAAGTTCATGTCTCTCTTCCTCCATTTCCTCGGTGTGAGCTAGAAATTGTGAATCCACAAGTGGTTCACTCTCTATCTGAACTTCTTCCTCTTTTGTTGTGATATGTTGAGGTACATGGATATCAGGGAGATCTGAATTTGTTTCACTATCTGAATCGAATCTCATTCTGGTGTTTTAGTATACTTGAAAGGATCTACAAGTTTCCCGTCATCCATCACCACTAGATGCTTGAACATTATGATATCTTTCTTTCCCAGGTCATAGACTCTATACCCTTTTACATCTTCATCATACCCCACTAGATATCCGAATTTTCCGCGAGCATCTAGTTTCCAGCTAGATCTGTTAGTGTTCAGACTATACACTTGACTTCCGATTACCTTTAGGTGAGTCACGTCAGGCTTTCTACCAACACATATCTCATATGGTGTTTCTCCTCTTATAGCTAAGGTAAAGACTATATTTCTGATATAATTTGCACATTTTATGGCTTCTGCCCAGAAGCATCTTCCTATCTTTTTATCTATTAGCATGCTTCTGGCAGTGTCACCTAAGGTTCTGTTTAACCTTTCAGCAACATCATTTTGTTCTAGATTGTCACGGATAGTCTTTTGATGCTGCATGCCCTCATCTTCTAGGAAGTCCTCAAACTTATTAGATGTGTACTCCTCCCCAATATCACTTCCAATTCTTTTAATGGATGTCTCATGAAGCTTTTCACTCCAAGGTTTATACTCTTTTAAATATCGCTGCTTTAGACTTTGATTTGAAAGTAGACTCTTGAGTACTAGATGAATCATCGAGTTATGGTGAGCATGAATCTTTTCCCTCCCACTAATAGTACTTTGGTTAGACCGGATATGCGTATGCACGGATATGACCTTTTCCCCTTTATATATGAATGATTTTGGAAAAGGCAATCTGTGAGCCTTACCTTGGGCACATCCACCACAGTCAATGATCATTTCATTATCTTTAAACTGAATTCCTTCTAGTACTTTCAGTTTTTTCAATTCTTTCAATTTATGTATATGCACATGACCTAAACGCGTATGCCATATCATCATATCAGGAACACCAACAAAATAAGCCTTTTTCTTTTCATTACTCACATTCGGCTTAAATATCCCTTGGCTACCCATTTAACTGTGAAGTATATCTCATCATCATACTTAGCTTTATAGACTCATTTCTTAGTATAGGTCTCAAAGTCTTTGTCATCCAAAACAGGGATGGAGATAAGATTATTACTCAACTGAGATATGTAGAGTAGATCTGAAAAAGTAACTATGGACGTATAAACTTCCACAAGCACTTTGAGATCTATCGATCCCTCTAGATCTGTAGTGACTAAGCTCCCATCTTTATACTCTATCTCTACGGTGGGAATCTTTCTTAGTTTTGTATATAACTACTTTTCTCGACACATATGTATTGAAGCACCTGAGTCTATGATCCAACTTTCTTCCAGAGCTTATCGAACAGCTCAAATTACGCACTTTTGCTTTCGTGGGATCTACATCTCCTCCAACTTCTTATTGAGAAGAAGTTCTCCATCCTCCACATCCAAAGCCTCCTCTTCTCTTGACTCCCATTTCACGTGTGTCGTCAAAAGTGCCTTTTTCTTGCCCCCAGAGGATCCACCAGTTTGACTCTTCTTGAGCCTCAATTCCATTAACTTGGTGCACTCGGCCATATAGTGACCAGGTTTTTTGCAAAAGTTACAAAGTCCTTTTGGATTTATCGCACCTCCAGGCTGATTTCCCCCTCCGCTAAAACTTTCGTAGGGTTTCTTACGGTCCTTGCTCCACTGATCTGTTCCGGGGGCTAGAGCTTGGACACTTTTTCCTCCTCTCCGGATCTTTATGGTATTTTCTCGGACGAGGATCATTCTAACAACTGAGTTCCAAATTCACAGGTTGTCGTCAAGATCTTGCACTCGATTAACCACGTTCTCATAGTCATCTAGTAATTTCATGATCAGAGTGTTGACCTTTGCTTTCATGGTTCCCATCCAACTGGCACTTTCCAACTCCATATACAAAGTAGCTAGATCGTTGCAGTAGTCTAACATCTTTCCCCCTTTGTAAGAGTATGTGTTTAGTATCTGCTCAGCTTATTGTTCCTCCTGAATAATTCCACTCTGTAAAAAGTTACCAGAGCTGCCCACGGATCTACAGCCGCAACTATGTGGAGGTGAGATGTTGCCAAACCGTGAGTGAGATGTCTCAGGTTGAACTGTCTTGCTGCCATGTTAATGTATTCCCAAGTGATAGAATTATTCTCGTTAGTCTTCAAAACTGATGTCTCTATTGCTGCTGCTATAGAAGTAAGGGGGCTCCTTCCCTTTTACTTTTTCTCCCTCATACCACTACTTTCCCCTTCCTCTGCTTCCTTCGTTAGACCAAAAGCTATTCTAGTAAATGTGATTCCTCCAAAACCTAGAGGAACCCCCGAGGATGGACGTCTCACTTTTCTACTCATTATCCCCCAAAACCGCTTCTCACATAATGCACCTGTCATCATCGTTTCCCAATAAATGAATCCTATTCCATTGAAATGGGCACCCTAAAGGGTGGGCCAATAACCTGCAATTGTGTGTTCCCCATTAGATCATAGAATTCTCCTTTGTATATGAAGCCCTAGTGAATTTTCAATGGCCTACTTTGTGTAGGAACAACTGCCACCTTGATAAAAAAATATATCAAGTACTACACCCCAGTGTAGTTCGGACTCGCGTGAGCCCACAGAAGAATAAATCTTTGAAAACGCCCAAATAGAAGATTTGTTATAATGTGGCAAAAAATGCCTATTTGTACAGAATCATTCGGGGAGAGAGGCGGCTACCTACAAAATTGTTAAGTCCTTAACTCCTCTCTAAACCCCTATATACTCTTGTGAAACGCCAATCACAGGACTGTATCATACAAGAAGGTACAGGTCCCGTGGTACCTTCTGTACGATTAAGGTACGGCATAGCCATGGTGAGGATGCTCTCATACTTAGACTCATCCTGTTGCTCCGCGGAAATTTTGTTTTCCACTAAAGTCGCGCCACGTGTCATCCGGTGACGCATTGTCCATAAATCGCCAAAACAACTATTCATTGATGTCGCGTTGAATGATAACTGTTCGATCCACTTGACTTTAAATGTCCGTCGTTCAAATAAATGTCCGATCAAATATGTTTAGTTTGATAACGACGTGCATACAATATTTATACTGTTTCTATGTGGAATTTCCCGTAAGTATAGTTAATTGGTTTGGTCTACATGTTCATCTTTAAAAAGCTATCGAATCGTATATATCCTAGCATAGGTCTTAGACTATAGGAGAAGGATGCCGACTATTCCGGCGAACCATAGGGACCAGGATCAATTTCTAACAGGTCCGTATCTTTTTCGTACAATCTTCTTAAACTCTCCTCTGTACTCCCTGGCTGCTTAGGCAGTTATGGATCTATCTCTCTCGCTCTGGTCATCAGTGACTTCAACAAGTATGGTCTGGCAGCTTAGGCAGTTATGGATCTAACTCTCTCGTTCTCGTCATCAGTGACTACAACAAGGAGACCAGGGAGGGAGGGGTTAGAGCCTAGCTAACACTTTATTTTATTCCTTTAAAACTGACCTAGAAAATACAAATAGAAAAACACCTATTTCTAACTTTAATCGTTGTTGACGCTTGTAGAAAGAATGACAACTTAGCAGATTTGCAAGCTTGGCAATGACTAGAAGAGAAAATGTGCATTTTTTTCAAGAGATCCATACATTAAAGGCTTATTTAAGACCTCTAGTGTGTCTTGACATGGTACACAATATTGATATAATAAACGCTTGGCTTTCAAACACCTTTAAGTGTGAGACATCAGGTTTTCTCCCGGTCCATCTTTCATAAGGTGTTTAACCTTTCACCGCCGAGGTGAGGACTCTATTCTTACGGTAATTAGCACAATTCATCTCCTTTGCCCAGAAGCGTTTTCTTATCTTTTTATTTGTCAACACGCGTCGAACACTTTCACTAAATCTCTCTTATTTAATCTCTCAGCTACACCATTTTTTTCCAGATTATTTGGGACAGTCTTTTGGTGTTGAAATCCTTCCTCTTTCAGAAAATCCTCAAAATGATTAGAAGTATATTCCCCCCCATTATCACTCCTCACTCTCTTTATGGGAGTTTCATGAAGTTTTTCACTCTATGCCTTATAATATTTAAAATAAACTGGTGCTTTAGATTTTTCCTTCTTGACCATCAGATTCTAAGATTCTACGAGTTCAATGTGTGACACGCATGTGTGGGCATCGTCGCCATTCCATAATACCTGCACTATCCTCAAGTGACGACACGTGTCCTTATAGAAATGCACTATACTTTAGTGTCTTTCTACCGTTGTCACATCATTTAAGCTAAATATTACAAAACTCTGAACATAATTCATTTAAAGTCAAAAAACCTCTTCTCACATAACTATTTGGTGAGACTTGAAGCTTTCCAAAATCAACACTCCCCTAAAGCTTTAGACTCAGCTACTCACCTAGTCCCAGTGCATCCCTACAATACTTCAGCTTAGGAGCAGGAAGAGCTTTAGTGAGCATATCAACAATCATTTTTGCATCTGGCAAAAAAATCAATTTAATCACTCGCGAAAACACTTTTTCTCTTACAAAATGTAACTTTACATCCATGTGCTTACTCTTGAAGTGGTGACTCGGGTTAGAGTCAATGGCAATGGCAGCCTGGTTATCACACCTGATCACCTATGGAAGGACATGCATGTATCCTAATTCTTGCAACATGAATTTTACCCATAAGAGTTCTTTGATGGCAAAGCTTGCTGCCATGTACTCTGACTCCATCGTCGACTGTGGCGTGACTTTCAAAAGTTTGCTGCTCCAGCAGCAAGTCCCGTTCCCAATTTGCAGAACGACTCCAGCGATGGATTTCGGGCTTGGCATGTTGCCACAGCTTGCATCACTCCATGTTTGCAACTTCACTTCTCCTCCGCCATGTGTGAGTTTGAAGTCTGGTTCAGTGTACATGCTATGTATGTGTAGCTAGATGTCACTGTTCAGACTAACATAGCAATAGAGATTTTTGAATTTAGATATTCAGGAGGTTGTATGTTAGAGGTAGTATGTCATATCACTGTCATGCTATGAAAAGGTAATTTTTACAGAGTACAAGTGAAGATGGGGACTTTTCACCACCTCAATAGGCTAAGTTGTTAATGAGAACTTTATCTGATGAGTATCATGGCGCCATTAATAGACTTAGGGCTATTCCACAACATCATTGGAACATAGATTTAGCAATTCAACATATTTTGAGCCAAGAAGATCACCAGATTTCGTAAAGAGGTAGTAGTAAGTATATTCAGGCACAAGCTAACCAATTTTCAGATTTTAAAATTGGTACTGGCAGAGGTAGTGGTCCTATAACATGCTATATTGTGATGAAAAGACATGGTTTTGATTGTGTAATGCCTCTGAAGAGAGCAAAGCAACAGGAAATTTTTGCTCTGGTTGGGACAAAAGTTGAGTTCCTTCTCAATCAAGTGGAAGACCAACAGCTTTTTCCAATGAACTTCAAAAGGAGGACGTGAGCTTTCTCCAACGAAATTTCAAAGGAGGACGTGAGCAGCTTTGCCATCAATAGCAAAAAGAAATACTTTGCGATGCCACAAGCAACGGAAGGTGTGGAGGAAGTCGAATGAATTATGAACTCTCATGCATCTTCACATATGTGCCGCAGTCGCCACCTTTTTGAAATTATTCAATCTACTTCTCCCATCAATTTTTTTTTCTATGTTGATACTTTCGTTGAGTCTAAAGCAAAACGGAGGGTGTAATTTATGTTGAACGTAGAATGAAAAACCGTGAAAAATGGTCTTGGAATGTGTTGCATGTACTATTTTTTAAAAGGATTTTTTTCTCTACATCACTAGTAGAAAATAGCGTTTTAAAACTACATCTGAGAATGGGAAGTAAACAATAAGTAAAAATGAGAAAATAGTTGTAAAAAGATTTGCTGAAGGGAACAGTTTATAACGGCTGAGTCTTGCAAATGAAAATGAAAATGATGTTATGTACTCAAGTGTAATCAATAACTGTGATTTATGGCAAAAACGTTTAGGACATTTGAATTATGACAGATTAGAAAAGATGATTAATCAAAAAATGGTGGAAGGTGTAACAATTAGTCAGAAACCAACATTAAAGGTATGTGATGGTTGTGCAATGGGAAAAATTCATAAGTTGCCTTTCCCTTCGCAAACTAATTATAAAAGTAGGAGGGTGCAAGAATTAATCTATTCAAATGTATGGGGGCCATCTAGGTACCCATATGTGGGAGGTGTTAGGTTTCTGTTTACTTTTACAGATGACTATAGTAGGTTTACTACAATTTATTTTTAAAAGGTAAGGATGAAGTCTTTGCAAAGTTTAAGGAGTATAAGGTTGGGGTTGAAAATTTGCATAAAAGAACTAGTTTGCAGCATTTCTAAAATTGAATGGAATTTCACGTCAACTAATTGTTTCTTTCTCTTCTGAGCAAATTGGTGTTGTAGAGAGAATGAATAGAACCATATGTTTCCTACTCTTATGAGCAAATTGGTGTTGCAGATAGAATGAATAGGACAATATCAGAGAGTGCCAAAACAATGATGTTTGATATGAATATGGATTTCAAATTTTGGGCAGTGGATATAAATTGTGCAGCTTACTAAAAAAACTGGGTAAAACATGTCAAAACACTGTAGAAAAAAAAGGGTTGTAAATGTTAAAACTCCTTACGAAATGTGGACAAGACAAAAACCAGATGTAAGTCACTTCAAGGTTTTTAGAAGTAAGATATTTATGCTAGATAATGATCTGCAGAAATGGAAGTTTGAGCCAAAAGGTATGCCAGGGTTATTGTTAGGGTATGATGATCATGCCAAAGGCTATAGAGTGTATGACACTAAGGGAGATGGAGTCTTGGTAGCCAAGAACATCATAGTGAAGGATAAGGGAAAACGAGTAGATGTATTAAATCAACGTACAAATGAGAATAAATATCAAAGTGTTGATAATATCTTTTTGAAAAAAATCCTATGTTTTTCAGAAAAAATACAAAAAATGCATCTACATTAACTCAGAAAGACCTTTCAATACCACAAAATAACCTGCCTCCAATAGAACCATCTCTTCCACCAAAAACAAGACTTGTTATGCTTGAAAGAGTTGTAGACCCTCCTCTACCTCAAGTTGAAACTCAATCACAAGCAGAACCACATGTATTAAAGAGGAGGACCCAAACACCTATACCAGCGACATAAATTCCCGGTATATTCACGCAAAGTGCGCGACTCAATGGAGCAGCTGCAACCTTTACTTATTCAGTACACACAAAAGAGCTTGTAGGATTGACATAAGCTTTCTTCTGTGATGAAAAGGAGCACAGGGTGGAAGCAGTCAATGAAGAGATGAAGTCCATCATAGAGGCCGAAACGTGCGATCTGGTGGAACTTCCTCTAGGAAGAAAGGCTATTGGGAATAAATGGGTGTTTAAATTAAAATTGAACCCATATAATACTATAGAAAAGTATAAGGCTAGGTTGATGTGTAAAGGATATAATCAAAATGAGGGGATAGACTATGAGGAATCTTTCTCACTAGTTGTAAGGTTCCCATCAGTCCGCATCTTACTTAGATTAGCTGCCATAGAGGATTTTGACCTCCACTTGATGGATGTAAAGACTGCCTTTTTGCATGGTGATTTAGACAAGGTCATTTATAAGAAGCAGCCAAAGGGGTATGAGGAAGTGGGAAAGGAAAATCTTGTGTGCGAACTTTTAAAATCTTTGTATGGCCTAAATCAAACCCGTATACAGTGGAACTGAAAGTAAGATGAGTCTTTGACAAGATTAGGATTTACTAGAATTAGCTGTGATCATTCAATATATAAATGTGTGGTGATAATCTTGATGAGATGATATTTATTGCTGTGTATGTTGATGATCACACGCTTTTAATTCAAAATTTGAAATGAAGGATTTGGGTGAGGCAAAGTATATCTTTGGAATACAAGTTGAAATGGAGAGAGAAAAGAAAACAATAAGGCTAACTCAGAAAGAAGTAATAAGAAACATGTTGGAAAAATTGGCTTGGCTGATGCCAACGGTTGTGCAACTCTTATGGAGTTTAGGGAGAAAATTGAAAGAATGGAGCATTAGTTTGGATTCTTGATAGATAGGGAACACAAGACAAAAGAACAATATTTTATGTCTCAAGTACCCTACAGACAAGTAGTAGGGAGTCTCAGCAAAATTCACAAAGGAGAGACTAGGAGGCAGCAAAAAGAGTCTTAAGACACCTTGTTGGGACTAGAAATCTTTCGCTTACTTTGGGAGGGGACAAGGTTGGCATTAATTCTTAGAGTGATGCTAGCTATGGTGATGTGCCTAGAAGGAAGTCTACAAGTTGGTATGTAATTCAGATTGGAAGTGGAACTTGTAGTTGGAGTAGTAAACTTCAAAAAGTCACTGCTCAAAGTACTATGGAAGCCTAATACATGATTGCGAACGCAACCTTAAAAGAGATACTTCGAATTAAAGAATTTCTTCAAAAGTTGGGTTTTACACAACATGGGACACAAATAATGTGGTGCGACAATCAAGCAACCATTTTTGTGGCTACAAACCCAAACCACCATTTTAAGAGTAAGCATATGGACATTCACTACATTTGGTACAAGAGAAATTATTTGCAAGATTTTTCAAACTTTGCTATTTACTTGATGAGAAATGTTGTGATTTGAAAGCTTTAGTACTCAGTAAATAGGTTAATGAGAGAGGGATTAGTACTTAGAATTTTTTTTAGTATAAACACTTTAGTACTGACCCCTAATAGTGTTAAAATAGTATAAGGGCAATAGATTGTACCGTAGTTCTACAGGGACACGCGTCGGCATATGTGGACTTTGTAAGTGTTTCGGAATGGCGTCGACCCTCACATACACGTGTCGAATGTCGAATGAGCAGATTCGCAGAGTCAGACGGACGAAATTTGGATTAGACAGACGATAAATGCACTGTACGAATTCAGTATGGAACGTTGATTCGAATCGTGTCAACGAAAGCGATTCGCGCGGGACCACAATTACCAAAGCAAGCCGTACGCACTCATGTGCTTCTTACCGTACGACAACAATCAGCTTCACTTATATGAACTATGCTGACCAAGCATCTATAACATCTTTGGCACGGATGCGTATCTGTAAATATTTGAAAAACAGTTATTTGTATTTTAGTGCATTATTAAATAGTGTTTCACTGTTCTATTTATCGGCAGGTTGAAATAAAGGTTTTGACGTACCTCAGGTAAATTAGACGTACATTGTTTTATCGTGTATAGTACTTAGTGACAGGTGTAGCTGCAAGATTAGTGTGGAACCTAGGTAGTTACTGTGCTAGTATAAACTTGTAGGACTTAGATTATTTTTAGTATCACAGTTGAGTTTATCAAAGTAATGGTAGACTGTTTTTCTGCAACTTTGACCTGATGGTGTGATCACCGTGATTGATTTTTTTCTATGAAACTTTGTGGTTGTGTTGGATGACCTAAAAACTGTTTTTTTACGTAGTTTCGTTTTGTTTTGTCAATTCAGTAAATTTTGTGAGAAGTCTACTTGGTTAGTTTGATAAGCTGTCTGTTGTTTTTGGGAAACTCTGGGGCTCATATCTTTTCAATTCCTTTGTGGATTAGGCTCTAATTTTGGGAGGTTTTATTGTCTATTATATACTACATACTGGTGTATTTTGAATTGGTTTTATTTGTTTGTGGAGTAATCTGTGCTATCTCAAAAATAGTTGTTTTTTGGGCTAGTTTGTGGGTGTCTTCGGTGAGTAATCCATGGCTGAAACACGCTATGGACAACACGTTATGGGCCCACGCCCATGGTTAACCATATTTGATGGATCTAACTATCACTATTAGAAGTGTGTGATTGAGAGCTACTTCGAGATGTTGGAGCTAATGGATGTGGTGGATGGGACTTTGGCAGAAACATCGTGGATGTGAAAAGAAGAACCGTGAGTGCCTAAGGGTTATGAAGAACTCCTTGACAGAGGAACTAGTAATGACATACCTTAAGTTGAAAAGTGCAGCTGAACTATGGAAATATCTAGAATGTAGGTATTCAGAGACTTCTTTGTATCACTGGTTTAGTAGTGCCACTAAACTTTTTGGATATAAGTATGTAGGCGGAAGAATGGTGGAATATTGTACTGGTATAGAAATATTGTTTGTAGAAAATTCTTTGGCAAAAGGATGCTTTACAGATGCTCAACAAGTTGTTTTATTAATGAGAGGATTACCTAGTGACTATAGAGATGCATAAAAAAAAATAGCTCAAATCGATTAAAGGGATTGGAACTTAAGCCAAGCAATCCGCATAGTGTAGGATTAAGAATGTTGTTTTTAGAAGATTCAATTCGTACATGCGTGCGCGTATTTGCGTGCGTATGTAGTTATTGTAATTAATGTGGAGGCTCGAACGTATTTGTAGATTGGGGGATAAAATATACAAGTAAAATTAAAGGACTAATTGAGTGGCGCTGATTGCGTAAATGAATTGGACGGCGGATCGCGAAGCGATCCGAAGTAAAATATTCGAAGAGGTTGAAATGGTACGTTGCACGTACGGAATATAACGCGAAAGGCGACATTTATGGCAAAAGGACGCCGCTTGTACGTAGAATGAAATTTGGACAGACGTACTTTGATTCTAACCGACGGAATTTATGGAGAGGTACGAACACGATTTGGATCGTACGGTTTGATTTCGGCAAACTGGTCGTGGTACACATAGAGGGCGGACGGCGTCCTCTGATATTTTCAAGGGATCGTATTGTTTTTTTTAATGACGCAATATCAATTGGATAGTACTTATACAATGTCAGTTCACTACGTGGTTTTGTCAACAAGTAACTAAGCAAGTTGTCATTTAGCGGCCGGATTTTACGGACGCGTCGGTGTAAACATTTGAAACAACATTGTCTTCTCTTATGTGTATTAATAATTAAGTATTTATTATGACTGTTTTTATTTAGGTGATTATTTAGGGTTTCGGCAATTTAAACTGTGTGTATGTAGTGTCGTACTTGCAGACAAGTGTACTATTATGATTGGTCGACTCTCAGGTGTACACATACAACTAGGATTCTTTGTCGTAATAGGTTCTCATGGTTTAATACTCCTTAGTGGAAGTTACGTTGGTTATTTGGCATGTAGCGATTCGTTGACAGCTCAAAAATGTATATATAGGAATGAGCTTTATTAAGAATGAATCATCAATGCTTAGCATGGAAAGTAGGGACCAAAGATGTAGTAATTTAGGGTTTTCGATTAGGTCATGCATTTGAATGATACATTTATTATTTGATTATACTGTTGTTTACGTGTGATGCATTCATTTATTATTATTTATATATGTTATTAATAATTTTGTTTCTTATGCATTATTTATGTATTTGTCCTAGGGTTTCTTGTGATTTTCATGTAACCTTAGATATTATTCATACGTCTGTGTGCGCATGCTTGCTCCGTCTGTGTACGGATGATTCCCTTGCTTGCGGATGAATGATTGCATCTGTGTATGCATGTATGTTAAATGAAGGATGCATTTCAAATGATTGTTCATTGGCCTAACTTTGCTTAACATTTTGTTTGATAGTATAGGGTGGCTTTCACGGTCTATTTTAGACCAAAGAACAACAAAGAAGATTGGAAAAAGTTTTTAGAGAGGAATATGGAGGTCTCTAAGTCTCAGTTTGAGAAAAATAGAAGTAATAGTGAATCCGGAAAGAGACTTAAGAATTGTTTTTACTGTAATGATTTAGGACATTCCTTCAGGGTATGTCCATCATATAAAAATGCATGTGTTACAAGAAATTTCAGAGATGGATGAGACAACAACCGAGTTCTACCTTCAACGAGGAAACCAAGTGCTTTCATGAGTGAGAGAAAAGCCTCAACCGACGACAAAAGGCTTACACTTTCGGTCTAAAAATTCCTTTAATTGCCGATTGTTTGTGATTCTCGAAATATGGTGCAAGAGGGGAAAATTATGTTGTCACCAAAAATGGAGTGGAGAAAGAGGTGACAGAAAACGATTCGCTTACCGTCAATTTTTCTTATATAAAATTTGTGAGCGACAAAAACTTACAAAAAGAAGAGGTTACTAAAGTAAGAGGAATTGAAGGAAGTGAATGGCACCCGGAAGTGGAAGTGGAAAGGACTAAAAAAATATTTGTCACATAATATAGTGTGGAGAAAGAAGAAGGTGAAAAAGACTCGGTTTTAGTGACTCTCTCTTGTGATAGATTGTTGTGTGAAAATTACTTACAATGGGATAAGATTCTTCAAGAAAGGGGAGTAAAAGGAAGTGAAGTACACTTAAAATTGGATGGAAAATATTCTTTAGATGTAAAACATACTGAACCAAAAACAAAATTGAAAGTAGGGCCGAGAGAAAATGATAATCTAATCAATATAAGGGAGGAGAATGATGATAGAGAAAATGGTGGACTGGCACAAAATGAGAAAACACAAAAAGAAAATAGAAAGATAATAGTGCCATTGAAGAGTGGAGGAATCAAAATGGAAAACCTTAGGATAATAACTCTAAAGAGGAGTGGTAAAACTACGGAAAAAGACCAAAAAGAAGTGAGAAGTATCACACTTTATAGAGGTAATGGGGAGGAAACCCATGTGAAAGGTACAAAGTCTATGAGGAAACCAGAATGCGGTAAGAAAATAAGAAGAAGATACAGATTAAGGAAGACTAGCCAGAGAAGAAACCAACTCTAAAGGCAACCACACAAAAGACAGGAAAAGCCAATTTTTACAGGGAAAAACTCGAAAACTTCTATGGGAAAACTTACATTTAAACAAGCCAAAAATAGGGTTATTGATTAAGGTTTTGAAAAATATAATATTTACAAGTGTAGACTGGCTAAGATTTAAAACATCCAAAACTTAGGAGGAGTGTTGTTTTTGTGAAGTTTTGGATGTTTAGTAGTGGAGGTTGTGAGAGGGAATTTCCGAACTTAGAATATTTTTGAAGTCCTTGCTTTAGTATATACCTAAATTACATTTGATATCTCTGTAGACTTAGTGCAGTACTAAGTCTAAAGCTTTAGGGGAGTGTTGTGATTTGAAAGCTTTAGTACTCAGTAAATATGTTTGTGAGAGAGGGATTTGTATTTATAATATTTTTTGAGTATAAACACTTCAATTGTTACTGTAGTATAAGGACAATAAAGTGTACCGTTTTTGAGGATAAACACTTCAATACTGACCCCTAATAGTGATACGATAGTATAAGGACAATAGAGTGTACCGTACTTCTACAGGGACACGAGTCGGCATATGTGGACTTTGCAGGTATTTTAGAATGGCGCCGACACTCAAATACACGTGTCGAATGTCAAACGAGGGGATTCGCAGAGTCACACGGACGAAATTTGGACCGGACATCCGATAAATGTACTGTACGAATTCAGTATGGAACGTTGATTCAAATCGTGTCGACGGACGCGATTCGCGCGGGACCACAAGTGACGAAGCACACAGTTCGCACTTAGGTGCTTCGTACCGTACGACAATAGTCGGCTGGAGTTATATGAACTATGGTGACCAATAATCGATAGTACGGACGCGTATATGTAAATATTTGGAAAACATTTTTTTGTATTTTAGTATATTATAAAATAGTGTTTCACTTTTCCATTTAACGACAGGCTGCAATTTGGGTTTTGAGGGGTTTTGACGTACCTCGAATATATTAGACCTACATTGTTTTATCGTGTACAATACTTAGTGACAAGTGTAGCTCTAAGATTAGTGTAGGACCTAGTTAGTTACTCTGCTAGTATAAACTTGTAGGAATTGGATTTTTTTTTGTATCACAGTTGAGTTTATCAAAGTAATGGCAAATTGTTTTTCTGCAACTTTGACCTGATGGTGTGATCACCCTGATTGATGTTTTTGTTTGAAACTGTGTAGATACTTTTGATGACCTAGAAACTATTGTTTTACTTATTTTCGTTATATTTTGTCAATTCAGTATAATTATGTGAGAAGTCTACTTGGTTAGTTTGATAAGCTGTCAATGGTTTTTGGGAAACTCTAAAGCTCATATCTTTCGGATTCCTTTGTGGATGAGACTCTAATTTTGGAAGGTTGTACTGTCTATTACATAATATATACAGGTGTAGTTTGAATTGCTTTTATTTAATTCGGAGTAATCTGTGCTGTCTGAAACACAACTATGTTTGGGGTAGTTTGTGGGTGTCTTCCGTGAGTAATCCATGGCTGAAATAGGCTATAGACAACAGTTAACTCATGAGAAATTCGATTTTCTTTCAAATAACCAGCAAATTCATTTGATACATGTTCTCCACCGTTGTCAGATCGCAAAGCAAGGATCAGTTTCCCGTGAAGTTTCTCCGCCCAGATTCGGTAATGCTTCAAATGTGTAAAGAACTTGTTATTTTCCTTCATGAAATAAACTCGACTGAAATGTGAGTAGTTGTCTGTGAAGGTGACAAGGTATTTTTCTGCCAGCGAAGGAAGGAACTTTGGCCAATCCCACACATCCAAATGGATATGGCCGAGAATGTCATTTTCTCGGTGATCTAAAATCTGAAGTAGGGGGAGCTCATAGAGCTTTCCGAGAGCACAACCATCACAAACATGGGACTCTTTCTTACCAAGATGAACACCTTGTATCATATTAGTTTTTACCATCTTTTCTAGCCTGCCATGCCTAAGCCTTTTATGCCATAAAAGATTCTCAAGAAGAACACTAGAGTACACAAAATCAACTTTATAAACCATTTCCATCCGATACAACATATTTCGGCCTCTAGTTCCCACTAAGTGCCAGCTCAGCTGTGAAGGAGTTACTTTGGGTAAAGTCTCTCTCTCAACAGCTTCGGTTTATGTAGTCTAGACCTCAGATAGTGTGGTGTGACAATCAGGTTGCTTTTGTAATTGCATCTAACCCTAGCCATCACTTTAATGGCAAATACATTGATGTCAAGCTGCATTTTGTGAGAGAGAAGGTTATGGGAAGAGTTTTGAAACTCTGTTATTTACCAGATAAGCATATGGTTACTAACATGATGACTAAACCTTAGACTGCACCTAAATTACAATTTTGCAAATAGGCATGTGGTTTAAGTGGCTAGGAGAGTCTAAAGCTTTAAAGGAGTGTTGTTTTGGAAAGCTTTAGTCATCTCTATGCCTCAGGTGTGAGGGAGAGAGTTTCGGGACTCATAATATTTTGGGAAGTCTTGTTGAGTATGAATTGGAATTAGTGTGACAATAACGATGGGAGTTCACGAGAAAATTCACTCTTTAGACACGTGTCGACGCTGGGGGCATACGCTCCTGAATATCCTCTATGGGAGTAGAAATACACATAAGGACCACAAAAACGTGTGGAGGCACATCTACTGTGTCGAATTCAAATTGATGGACGTGGGACAAAGGCCATCGACAAATGCTGGTGAAGCAAGGACTTTATTCATGATAATCATACGCCACATTGTGAATCTTATGTCGGTGTACATATTTGTAGAAAAGACGTTTGTCGCTTAGCTAATTAGTTAATTAGCGTAAAATATGTTGAGTATGATATACCTTGTGTATTCGGGAATTCTCACACTATTAGCTGTGTTAGGTTGTTAGATGGAAGGTAGGTATGCCTCTCTGCGATAAGTAGTGAAGCTTCAGTGTATATGAGTATAACTTAGTCATTTTTGGAGTTTCAAACAATTTGTATCAAAAACTGTGTATGTAGTTGTTGGCAATTTTATTTGTGAATATCTCACATATCTGTGATCAAAATTCTATGTAATTGTGTGTGCGAGTTCCTCGTATTGTTATCTATACTGTAGTAGATTTGCGGAGCTATTGTTTCTTTGATTTGTGAATTATCAGCTATTGAATTTGTTGTTTTGTTGTTTTTCAAACCTGTTTTTGTGACAGCATCTTAGTTGTTTTAATTCTGAGATGACTACACCTGCATCCTCATCGTCTTCAGTTCCAGCACTTGTGTGAGAACAACTATAGTGCACCCTAATAATTCTAAAAACTAAAATAGTGCACACTAATAACACTAAAAACTGAAAGCTATAATAATGCAGACTACTTACACTAAAGACCCAAAATTGTTATACTCCACACTATTTACATTGAAAGGTACAACTAGTGTACGCTACTTATACCAAAAATT
This sequence comes from Zygnema cylindricum, assembly GCA_037447655.1. Taxonomy (NCBI): domain Eukaryota; kingdom Viridiplantae; phylum Streptophyta; class Zygnematophyceae; order Zygnematales; family Zygnemataceae; genus Zygnema; species Zygnema cylindricum. The sequence continues at coordinate 64,454 of JBBHKE010001978.1, forward strand.
AGAATAATGCACACTTATCATACTAAAAAATAAGATTGTAAAGTGCACACTTATAATACCAAAAACTGAAAATTGTAATAATACACATTAATCTTACTTAAAACGGAAAACAATAATAGTGCACACTTATTATTCCAAAATTTGAAAATATATTAATACATACGAATAATATTAAAAACTAAAACTTCAATATTACACACAAAATATAATGAAAAGTATAACCGTAATAACAAATAGTTTTTATGGACAAAACAGTTTTATAGGCTAGAATTACCTTCCAAATTCTCATTCGTAGCATGTAAAGTGTTAATGTACTAGTAAAATTGTATTTTTGATACTGTGAAAAGCTCTTTGTTTATCTTCTTCCGTTTTGAAAAAAAAGAGTCGGCTCGTGTTTCGACCAAACAACAGTACGCATCCGAGATATAACATCATATTGAAATCACAATCTATGCACGTCAACATCCCCATCTCCTCAACCCCTTTCATGAACAAATACAAATCCTTTTCCTTTTCTCCCAGTTGGCATAGTTTTCCGCAATCAATGTTTTCTTCACTCTTTCTATTAGTACCTTGAGATCATAGGTGCGTAACACGGGCTGAACCAACGCTATTTACGGATTTCGGTTGTATTAGCCGAGGAAACCATGGGGGCATTTCCCATATCACAATGGTTTTACTCTTGTGAAGGTAGAATGTGAGATTGAGGAATACTTAGGAAAAAAATGCAACGATGTCAATAATAACAACTCAATTACCTTCAAGTATAAAATACCCATAGTCCCACGAAAGTTGTACAAAAGTTATAAAACATCATTCAAGTACTAAAAAAAGTCACGAAAGTGTCTCATAAAAGTTTTTACGAAATACATTAGTTGCGATTAAATTGTATATTTATATAATAATATTGGGTAAGAGAATTCATGTTATTTTATTATACATGTCTATTATAATTTCAAGTAGGAAAATCCAATGTCAATTACTCTTTTTTGGACTGTTTTTAAAAATTATATTGTAAAAAATATGTTATCTCTTATTAGAACTGCTCGTTATTTTGTACATACGTACAGAAAAAATGTCATATAATGGTGTTAATATGAGAAAGTGAGTTTGTCGACATTCAAAATAGCAGTCAAATTCTATTCTCGGTAATACAAATGTGGAAAAAAACTGCGAAAACGTTCATAGGTGTTCAAACGTCGAGAGTGAAAACATAAGCTATATCAACTAGCAATGCAGCAGGAGCAGTGGTGAATCACCGGAAGCAGTTCACGTCGCAATGCAGCAACGGAGCTTAGCATCGCAGCGGAAGCAGTGGTGGCGATTGAACGAAAAAGAAAGAACATAGAAACGGGGAGGAAATTTGGTGGTATGGAAAGGTACATTCACACTTGACACGCTGCATGTTTTATTCCGGGTGCGCGAAACTAAATTTTCGGGGGAGTGTTGTTTTGAAAACTTAGTTTTGTGCGTATATTATTAATGAGGAGGTTCGAATGGATTCACAGATTGGGGGAGCGAACATACGGATAAAACTAAAAGTGAAGTAAGGGACTTATTGAGTGGTGTGAACAAGCAGTAAGAAATGGACGGCGGATCGCGAAGCGATCCGATTTGAAATATACGAAACGTTGAAATATGCGTCGCCGGTACAGTGCATCTACTTGAGAAAAATGTACTTTAAATAGGACAACGTAGCAGCGATGAAGCTGCTGTAATTTTTGGATATGTCTAGGTATGTGACAACGCAGGTGTGACGAAGCTGACAACGCAGCTGCTATTGATATGGATCAAGTCGGTGGACGAGATTCATAAGAAGATCACAAGTGACTAAGAAATTTGACTTTGGAAAGGTGTCGGTGTAAAAATTCTAAGCAACAGAGGTTTGTCGTTTTACTAATTAGTTTATTAGTGTAGATTTAGTCAGTTTGACATACCTCGAATTATTCGGGTATACTCACAATATTTTAGGTAGGTAGTAGGTAGCGTACGGCTGGTATGCCTCCGTACATTCAGTAGTGAACTCTCTGAGTGTAGCTTGTAGGACTTAGATTATTTTGATTATCACAGCTGAGTTAATCAAAGACATGGTAGACTATTTTTCTGCAACTTTGACCTGTTAGTGTGATCACTGTGGTTGTTATTTTGATGTGAAACTTTGTGAATGTATTTTTTGATCTAGAAAATATGTGTGTGCAAAGTTTCATTCTGATCTGCTGTTTCTGTATAACTCTATGAGAAGTCTAAGTGGTTAGTTTGGTAGGCAGTCTGGTGTTTTTGGGAAACTCTGCAGCTCATATCTTTTGGATGCCTTTGTGGATTTGGCTGTAACTTTGGAAAGTGACAGTATCTAAAATATAATGCATATTGGAGAAGTTTGAGGTGATTCTGTTAATTGTTGAGGAATTTGTGTTGTCTGAAACACAACTGTTTGGGGGTAGTCTGTGGTGCTTCCGAGAGTAATCCATGGCTCAAATAGGCTATGGACAACACTAAGTAGGAGCTACTCTAGGCCTAAGCGAAACTAGCCTAAGTCTAGGCTAATTTACATGCATAACACTAATTAAGATGTTGGCTAATAGGCGACCAACATCGTCTGCCGTACGTGTAACAAAATCCACAATCGAAGGGTAAAAACCCTCCCTGTCTAAGTGTGTGCATGAAACTACATGGTTTCACTACTTAAATGCGCAACAATGAGAAAGTGTTAACGAAACGTCCATCGTACATGTAATTCATAAGTCGCGAAAGTCCATTTTAGGGGAAAAAGTACCAACAAAATTGAAAGTACAGGTGAAACCGAAAGTACATAGGAAACACAAGGTACAAATGAAATCCACGATTGTACTCCAAAATCGCGTACCTACGATTTGAAGCGAAACAAAAGAACACAAGAAATTAGTACCTATTCAATAAGACGCGTGCGTGAATCGCGCACACGCCCAAACTAAGCGAAACAACGATATATCGCAAAGCAAACTAAGTGAGCGTCCATGAAATTGTGCGCGCTTGCCCAAATTGTGCGCGCGTGCCCAAATCGTGCGCGCCTGCCCAAAAATCGTGCATGCGACCATGATATCGTGCGCCTACATCGAATATCGTGCGCGCGTGCAAAATATTGTGCGTGCGTGCAAAATATCGTGCGTGCGTGCGTGCAACCGATATCATGTGTGCACCCACTCGTCACGTTGCGGCATGACACCAAAGATCTTTGGTTGCATTTGGGAGGGGAAAATTGTGACATCACTACTTGGAGTGATGCTAGTTATGGGGATGCTCCTATGAGGAGGTGTATTTCTAGATATGTTTTGTATGTTGGGAATGGTGTTTGTTGTTGGAGCAGTGAGCAACAAAAGGTGGTTGCTCAGTCCACTATGGAGGCTAAGTATATGGCCTCTTGTTTTATTGTCAAAGAATTGGTGTGGGTGAAGTCTCTACTGCAAGAACTTGGGTTTACGAAGGTTGGTGTGCAGAAAGTGTTTTGCGATAATAAGGCTGCTATTGCTATTGCAATCAACCCAAAACACCACTTTAAGGGAAAGCATATAGACATAAGACTAAGTTTTGTGAGGGAAAAGGTTAGCATGGAGTATAGACTAGATAGAGAGATGGTGGCAGATATGATGACAAAGTCAATCCCATCTCCCAAAGTTAAATTTTGCAGAGAACAGTGTGGACTGAAAACAAAAGGTGACTAGGAAATAAGGGAAGTGTTCAAATAGGTGTTTTTCTATTTGTATTTTTTAAGTCTGTTTTAAAGGAACAAAATAAAAAGTGTTGGCTAGGCTCTAACCCCTCTCTCTGTGGTCTCTATTTTTGATATAATCACTGATGACCAGAGAGAGAGAGATAGATCCATGGTTACCTAAGCTGCTGGAGAGGATAGTCTGAGAAGACTGTACCAAAAGGATACGGACCAGCTAGTTGTTGATCCTTGTCCATATGGTTTGGCAGAATAGCCGACATCCTTCTCCTCTAGTCTACGACCTATGCTGAGATACATAGGGTTAGATAACTACTTAAAGATGAACATGCAAAATAAATTGATTAACTAGGTTTATGGGAAATCGCACATAGAATCGGAGCAAATTTCGTATGCACGTCTGTACCGTACTAAACAAATTGATCGGACATTAATTTGAACGGTGGATATCAAACGTTTGTGCGGATCAGATAGCTTACATCCAAGCCGATATCACGGAATAGCCAATTTGGGGGTATATGGACGTTATGTCACAGGGTGACACATGGCGCGGCATCATTAGAAAGTCGAATCTTTGGGAAGCATCTAGACGATTCTAAGTAAGACACACGTCCTCACCATGGCAATGCCGTACTATCACCGTATAGAAGGTACCACATAACGTGTACCTTCTTGTACGGTACAAACCTATGATTGGTGCTGTACAACTGTAGATAGGAGTTTAGAGAGGGGTTTTACGACTTAGCAATTTCTTAGGGTAGTCGCCTATCTTCCAGAGTGCTCTTGTACAATTAGACATTTTTGCCTTCTCATAACTAATTGCCTATTTGGGCGTTTTAAGGAATTTCTTCTTCTGTGGGTTCAGGGGAGTTGAGACTACAAAGGGTTTAGTCAACAACATATTTTGCTTGCCAGGGTGGCAGTTATTTTAGACAAAGGGGTTCGTTGAAAAATTAATAGAGGCTTCATAGTTGAAGTGGAATTTTGTGATCTAATGGGAGACATAAAATTACATTCTATTTAACCTCTCGGCTACACTATTCTGCTCATGATTTTCAAGAACTATTTTATAGTGTTATGCTGCATATTCTCTTAGAAAATCCTCAAACTGATTGGAGGTATACTCTCCCCCATTATCACTCCTTACTGTCTTAATAGTGGTGTCATGGAGTTTCCCTATCCATGCTTTATATTCTTTGAAAATATGTGGAAGCTTTGACTTATTTTTCAAAAAATACACTATTGAATACCAAGACCAATCGTCGATGATATTCATTACGAACCTTTCACCTCTAGGTGAAGGCACTTTAGCTGGTCCCCAAATATCACTGTGTACCAAATCGATTTTTTTGTTTCCTTTATAAGTGTTTCTTTTTGGAAAGGGTAACCTTTGTGCCTTACCTTGAGCAAATCCACGATAGTCATTTAGATTTTCACTTTCACCAAACTGAATCTTTCCACGACTCTCCCATCTTTTCAATTCTTTCAGCTTATCTAAATACACATAACCAAGCCTCGTATATCATAAAATAATATCATGAACACCAACATAATAAATTTTATTCATTTCATTGTTTAAAATCAGCCTTGACATCCCTGGGCTACCCTTTTCAACAAAGAAATAAACTTCCTCCTCAAAACTAGCAGTAAAGGTTCTCTTCCTAGTGCTAGTTTCAAAACCATTATCATCTAACACAAATGATGAGATGAGGTTTCTGTTTAACTCAGGAATAAACAACACATTAGAAAATGTAACTATGGATGTCTTTCCCTCCACTAAGACTTTCAGATATACCGATCCTACCAAAGTAGTAGTGACTACCCTCTCATCCTCGTACTCTATCTCTACGGTGGGAATATTTCTCATCTTTGTGAATAAGTGTTTATCCTTACACATGTGCATAGAAGCACCAGAATCCACAATCCAACCTGTTTCACCTATCAGTCCTCCATTTGCACATTTTTGTTTTCTTGGAACTTTGACCTCGGTCTTCACCTCCATCTCCTCGTCCAACAAGAGCTCATCGTCCTGAGATTCTTCCTCATGTACTTGTGTCACAAAGGCCTTTTTCTTTCCTTTTGGGGGTCCACCGGTTTGCCTCTCTTTTAGTCGAAGCTCGGTTAACTTAGAATACTCCGCCATGTAGTGCCCTCGTTTCTTACAAAACTGACAACACCTGAATGCTCGTTTTGGACTCATCAAACTGATTTTTTTGTCCCCCTTCTCTATAGCTTCCAAAGGTTTTCTCTGAATCCCTATTCCTCCAATCGGTCGCGGCAGCCAAAGCTTTTCCACTCTTCCCTCCCCTTCGGATCTCTATGGTATTCACCTGGACGAGAATTATCTCTACCACAAAGTTCAAATTCCATCTCGAGTCTGGTAGGTCCTATACACGATTGAGTATGTTCTCATACTCATTCGGTAGCTTCATGAGTAAGCAATTAACCTTTTCTTTTTCAGTTTCTATTTTTGAGGCACTCTCTAACTCCATAGAGAGTGTTGCAAGCTCATTGCAAAAGTCTTGCATCTTCCCCCCTTTTTAAATATATGCAACAGTTTTCTGATTTGCTAACTGCTATTGTTGAATAGTACCACTTTGGTACATATCTATGAGTGCCTGTCATAGATCCGATGCTCTTTCTAGTTGCAGATAAAGAGATGGAAGTCACTGAGTGAGATGTCAAAGAATGAAGTGCTTTGGTGCCACAGTATTATACTCCCATGTATGAACATCATTCTCCTCGTTTCTCGGAAATGTCAAACTATTTGCTATTGGTGTGGATATCTCTTTCTCCTTTCTTTTGTCTACCACCTCCCTTTCCTTTGTCTCCTTCGATGGAGCTGGATCAGAATCTCTAGTAAATCTCCTCCCTCTTAACATTGGAGGGATGCATATACTGGATGGACGCCTCACTTGTCCACTCACTATTCCCCACAACCTTTTCTCACATAAAACTCTTGTCATCATACTCTCATATCACATGAAGCCAGTTCCTTTAAAGATGGGCACCCTAGAGGGTGGGCCCATAACCTGAAAATTTGAGGCCTCTATAGGCCCTCAGAGTATGCAGCTCATATTAAGCCCCTAAGATAGCCCATACCCCCTTTGGTTTCACCAAGAATAATCGCCACCCTGGTTGGCAACAACTCTAATTAGCCTCACCCGTATGAAGACAAGACTAACATGAGTCCACAACAAAACAATATTTTTTTTTTGAATCAAGTGATTTTTTCCCCTGAGGAGTAAGTTATGGATGGTCAAAGATGACCTTTTCTATAGGAGCAATGTGAGAGAGAGGCGACTACCTCAAATTTTCCTAAGTCCTTAACCCCTCTCTAAACCCTCTACTGCTAGAGTACAACACCAATCAAAATAATGCATCTAAACAATCGACACTCCAACAATGCATGTTTTTATTGGAGTGAGAGAGTTCATGGATATAAGTTCTGTTCTAAGCTTCAAAAGACTAACGAAACAAGTTTATACAGGCTGGGATGGCAACAGAGTCAATTTTACAATAACTTCACGGGGCGTACACCTCGTGGAAATGCACTATTTTTGGCATCTTTATCGCACTACGACGACACTCCGAACATTTATGAAGAGGATGAAGCGGACCTGTTTGCCATGGCGGCAGTAATAGAGAGCCTTAAGGACCCTGGATGGATAATGGATAAAGGAGCATCATCCCACATGTGCAGGAACAAGAGTATCTTCAAAAATCTGAAATCAACACATGAAATGAATACTTACTATACATGAGGCATGAGTGTTCACACTCGTGCTATGGGTTATATATCCTTGTTGGTTGATGTAGAGGGAATATAAACTGAAAGGACGCTTCACAATGTTCTCTTTGTCCCTGACTTTAAGAAAAACATGTTTTCTACGTATATGGTAGAAAGTAAAGGCTTTGAGATCAATCTGAAAAATGGTGGTCAGGTTGTTAGCAAGAATGGCAAGGTTGCGGTCATAGGTACTATAGATAATATTAAGATGTACCCTATAGATATGGCTAATACCAAGGAGAATGATGTTATGTACTCCGGTGTTGTGCACTCAGATGAGTTGTGGCATAAAAGATTAGGGCATGTAAATTATGATAGTTTGAGAAAATGGTCATTGCTTGCAAAATAGTTGGTGTCTTTGTAACAAATCAACACGTTAAAACATGTGATGGTTGTACTTTAGGCAAAATACACAGACTAGCATTCCCTTCGGAGTCGAAACATCAGTCACCTAGACTTTTAGAACAAACTCATTCCGATGTTTTTGGTCCTATAAAGGTACCATCTGCTGGAGGGATGAAAAATATGGTCACCTTCACAGATGATTTTTCAAGGTTTATAAAGGTTTATTTCATGAAAGAAAAAGCGAAGTGTTCAGTCACTTCAAACACTATGAATCTTGGGTGGAGAAGCTACAAAATTTGCCAATTACGACACTCAGATCGGAAAATGGTGGGGAATATACATCGAAGGAATTCGAGATCTTTTTACTCGAGGAAGGTATAAGTCATCTGTTGTCTGTTCCATATTCACCGGAAAAAAATGGAGTTTCAGAGAGATTAAATAGAACCCTCACAAAGAGCTCTAGGTCAATGCTTGCGGATAAAAATGTGGATCCAAAATTTTGGGTTAAGGATCTAAATTGTGCAATCTATATTAAGAGTTGAATAGGGTCTAGATCGAAGAGACTACACCTTTTGAAATCTAGACTGGCAGAAACCAGATGTTATTTATTATAAAGTTTTTGGCAGTAAATTCTTCATTTTAGATACATCACAAGATAGATGGAAAATAGAACCTAAAGGGTGAACAAGTATTTTGCTAGGATATGATGACCACTCCAAAGGTTATAGGGTCTTTATCTTTGACAAACAAAAGATAGTTGGGGCTCAAAATATTATTGTGAACGATGAGCTTTATTTGGTAGATTTTTTCACCTTGACAAATGTACAAAAACAACAAAAGGTGCAGGAGTATATCATTCCAGACTGCAATCGTCAGATTTTCAAACATGTACGGGACACATCAATTTTTGAATAGTCTACTAAGGTTCATCCGGAGTCTCGGAAAGTTCACTTCCAACCAAGACAACAGCGGTCAATACATACAGATCAACACCAGCGACTGAAACAGAATGTGAGAGATCCGACGATCTAAGCCTCAGAATTTCCGAGGGCAACTCATTTTGCCTACAAGGCAACCTCAAGAGAACCTCTGACCCTCTAGGAGGCCTTATGATAACCAGAGCAAAATCATAAGATCGAGGCAGCAAACGATGAAATTAAGTCCATCATGGAGGCTTAGACATGGGAGCTTGTAGATCTTCTCTTAGCTGCCTCCCAATCCTTCTAAGTGGGAGCATTTAGACTTCTACTCAGCACTCCTACTGCTGCAGCTAAATCCGGCCGGGTACAATTCATAAAATAGATTAGACTTCCCACTACTTGCCTGTAAGGAATAGTCTGCATGAACTTCTGTTCATCAGGAGATAATTCCTCGTCTAAGACTATGACTCCTTCTTCCTCACTCCCCTCACTTCCCTTCTTCAACTCCATTGGAGTTGTAGAACTATTAGCTTTATCCATTTGAAATTTTTCAAGCATGTTCCCTATTGCTTCCTTTTGAGTCAGTCTTATAATTTTCCTTTTTCGGTCTCTCTCTACTTGAATTCCCAAAATATATCTTGCTTCTCCCATATCCTTCATTTCAAATCTCCCCTTAAGATCGGTTTTCAGTTTGTTAATTTTTTCCATTGATTTACTTAAAACAAGCAAATCATCAACATAAATTGCGATAAATATAAAACCTTCCTCATCTTCGAAAACATAGATTGAGTGATCTGAGCTGATCCGAATATATCCTAGACCGGTAAGAAACTCATCAAGCTTCTTATTCCATTGTCGAGGTGCCTATTTCAAACCATAAAGAGATTTAATCAGCCGGCATACCTTACTCTCCTCTCCTTCCTCCACAAAACCTTCGGGTTGTCGCATGAAAATCTCCTCTTCCAATTCTCCATGCAAAAAGGCTGTCTTGATGTCCATCTGATGCACTTCCATGTCTTCCGCCGCTGCTAAACTGAGAAGTATGCGGACGGAGGGAAATCTGACCACCGGGGCAAAGGTTTGGACCGAAAAGCGATCTGCAACATATGGGTATTCAAGGGGAAGTTAAATATCGATAACACCATTGAACGATATAAGGCTAGGCTTGTGGCAAAGGGGTATAATCAAAATGAAGGAATTGATTTTGAAGAAACATTTTATCCGGTTGTAAGATTTTAGACACTTAGGATCTTGCTAGCCCTAGCTACTATAGAAGATATGGAAATAAATCAGATGGATGTAAAAACCGCTTTCTTGCATGGAGAGCTAGAAGAGACAATCTACATCCAGCAGCATGAAATGTATGCAGAGCCAGGAAAAGATCACTTTGTATGCAAATTGTTAAAATCTCTAAACGGTCTAAAACATGCTTTTAGGCAATGAAATCTGAAGCTTGATGAATTCTTAACTAGCTTGCGATTTCAAATGATAAGCTCTGATCATTCTAATTACGTTTTAAAGAATGAGGATGGGATAGTGTTTATATTAGTATACGTATATTATCTACTGTTAATTAGCAAATCAATGGTTGAAATTAACAAAATCAAAGCTGCTTTAAATTCACGGTTCGAGATGAAAGACCTCGGTGAGGCAGAATATATTTTGGGTATTCAAGTAGAAAGGGAGAGAAATAATAGATTAATAAATTTGACTCAAAAAGAGGCTATTGGAAACATGTTAGATGAGTATAGAATGCAAGAGGCAAAAGGGTGTGCAACTCCTATGGAGTATCGCTAGAAGTTAGAGGGAGAAGAGACAGAACCATGTGTTATTATTCCTGAGAATCTAGAGTCACGGGAGGATGATCCTATGACACTAATACCTTAGAGACAAATAGTGGGAAGTTTCATATATTTCATGAACTGTACCCGTCCTGATATTGCTGCAGCAGTTGGGGTACTAAGCATAAGTCTACAAAATCTGAGAAAATCTGAACATGATGCACCAAGGAGAGTCTTATAAGATATTTAGGAGGAACGAAAGACCTGAAACTCACACTAGGCGGAGGAGAAGTTAAGTTGCAAACATGGAGTGATGCAAGATATGGCGACATGCCAAGCCGGAAATACTCTTATAATTTGTTCTTCAATTGGGAGCGAGACTTGCTCCTGGAGCACTTGCAGCGAGCTCCGCCGTCAAAGAACTCTTATAGGTGAAATCCATCTTGCAAGAATTAGGATACATGCAGGTTGGTCCAGAGGTGATCTGGTGTGAAAACCACGCTGCCATTGCCATTGCCTCTAACCCGAGTCACCACTTTAAGAGTAAGCACATGGATGTAAGATTACACTTTATAAGAGAAAAAGTGTTTTCCCAGGCGATTAATTTATGCTATTTGCCAGATGCAAAAATGATTGCTGATATGCTCATTAAAGCTCTTTTTGCCCTTAAGAGTAAGTAATGTAGGGATGCAGTGGGACAAGGTGACAAGCTGAGATGTTACACTGCGATACTGCCATCCTGCGCTAAGTCCAACATGAGGATAGTGGGACTAGCTGATTTGTTGCGTTGTTATGCTGCCATGCTCCGCTATTTCAACATCGGAGTTGCGCTGATTTGGCAACAAAGTTATGCTGCTTTGGCATCGCGGCTACTCAGATACAGTGAGTCTAAAGTTTTAAGGGAGTATTTATTTTGGAAAGCTTTACGTCTTAGCAAATTAATGTGACGTTAGAAAGATAGTAATTTTTAGCCTAGGTTTAACAAGTATATGCGTCTTCACTTTCGTGCAGTATAGGACAATGCAACTGCGACACAGACAAAACATCGCAGCTTCGACGTAGACAGAACAACGCAACTGCGGTTATTTTGGATATGATCCGTACAAACAACGAAAGTGCTGTTATATTCGATATGATTCGGTATGGGAAAACGTAGCCGCGGGTGATAGGAATGTGATACAATACAAGACAACGCAGTTGCAATTGATATGAATCAAGTCAACGGAGGAGATTCAAAGGAGTATCACAAGTGACATAGCCGACAAGTATTTGTACAATCACATAATATAGATTCTGAGTATTATTGACTATACGATAGTACATTAGCTGGCAGATTAGGAATGTGTAGATCTCAGTAAGCTTGTTGACTTTGGACGTACCTCTCACGTTTTCTTGTAATGGCGGTACAACATCGAGATTATAAGACTTAGGACTTAGAGCATTTTATGTATCTGGACTTCCAAGTAGTAAAACTGCAGATAGTTTTGGGGAAACTTATGAGCGTTCTATCTTGAGCATTGTTGGGTTAATTGTACTCAAACTTTAAGAGTTGTTAGTGTTTATGTTGCCTTATATTGTGAAATATTTTTGTGAAGTTTTGATCCTTCTATAATGTTTGGTGAACACTTAAAACCTACTATTTGGTAGGATTTTTGATAGCTTCTAAGAGTGTATCATGTCAACTTCTACTACTATTGCTGCTCCTCCACTTGCACCGATATTTCTAGAACAACAGCCACAAGCTAACGAATTATTGCCACGTTTCACTTAGTGTGATTGTGTCCATAAACTGCCAATACGTCCATAGAGTAATGTTGGCAGACACTGTGGCCGTCTGATTTGAACCGACTTTTAATTTTAGCTGTCAAAACAAATGTGTGGTATATTTGTTTCGTGCGGTACCCTCGTCCATACTAGGTATAACTATGTCTATGTGCTAAGGGTTAGTTTAATCAGTTAAATTAATTTCTCTAGAAGTACATCTTTAAATAATTATCGCGCCTTATAGACCTCATCACTGGTCATATCTTATAAGATAAAGCTAACGACTATTTTAAAGGACGGCGGGCACCTGGATCATGTCTTGGGTTTGTGAGACCTTTTTGGTAAATCTACCAAGATCGTATTGTTTATCTTGCTGGATAGTTTAGGTAGCCATGGCTCTTACTCCCTCTCCATGCAATTGTATGGGCTCTGTTTCCCTGCATAAATTGTAAATCTAAAGAAGCTTATCTAGATAGTGCTAAATCCAAGCTGATAAAAAACCCAAATGACTCACACCTTGACAGTCAAACCCCAATACAGCGTCACCCATGTGAAAGAAGACTTTTTGTGTGCTCAGTTCCCCAGAGAATGCGAAGTTAGAATATGAGTATTTGGACACATTCCCCCACTTTAAAATTCCTTTTTAATGCAACCACCTTGGCATGAAAAATCTTTGACAAAATACATCCGTGTGTATCATAGACTCCTTTGAGTTTGTAGCAAAAAGAATCACCGAATTTGCTCCCTTGAGCATTAAGTTCTGGCTTGTCAAAGATGGAATATAAATAGAAAAGGTGTAAAAGAGGTAACAAACCCCACAATACGTCACAATGCACAGCGGAAAACACCAAGGATCTCCCTGTAGCAACAGCAGGAGCACACAAAACTCGCAGACAGGGTTGGGCTTTATTAATTGAAAAGAGAGTACAAGATTGCGCTAGCTGCATAAATCTATTTCAGGTCTACTTCCGGTGTCTCATTCACTCGGTCTACTCGTCTATTTAAACTAGCTAACTGCTAGTCAACTTGGTACTATAAAGCTGTACACGTGGCCTTCGCGGCCAACCGAGATCTATCCAAAACTTCCTTCTAGAACTATACAGTTACATCTACATTCTGCGGCGTTGCTATGCTGCGCCGTTGCGCTACTAAGTTGCTATGCTGCTATGCTGCGCTAGTCTGGGATCGCAGCTGCGCTGCTCTGGAATCGCAACTGCGATGCTCTGAAATCGCAACAATAGCAGCCTAGCCCCCAACCACTAAGTACCCAATTGTGTAACCCAGTTACAGTGCCTCCCACTAAGGATTCAGCGTCCCGCTGAACTTAGGGAAACTGTAGTTGCCGGAGTATGTCATATGTTTCTTCACGATACACTTCAAACTCCTGACGAAGAGCGTCGAGTTGATTTTGGAGCTGTTCACATCGAGTCTCCAGTAATGCAATGTGATGATCTGCAGCTGCCAACCGCCTCCGAGTGATGCGTTCCCGAACCTGATTTTCCCCTTCCTCAACCTCAGGTACTTTAGATTACTGCATAACGTCTGCCGATGCAGACTCCTCGGATGTCGGAATCCTGGGATCTTCGAGTTCAGCCACTGGGGGAACCTCCTCTGGTTCCTCGTCCGTCGGTTCCCACCGGGGTACCTTCCGTAATTTGAAGGACACATGTTTCCTTGCAGCTCGGGCTCGCTGCAGAGCATTCCTTCGAGCTAGCTTGAGTACTCGCACCTCAGGGGTGACCTCCGCTCGAGAGATGATGTCGTGGAGGCTGACATCCCACGGGTGATAATGGCGGAGTAACCCGGGAACATCAATCTTGCACCTATAGTTTTCCTCTACCACTTCCACAAACGGCAAGGTGTGAGGATTCAGCTACACATAACCTTTATGATTATTTCCTAGGTCCTTGGTCCGCATGAAATTCCACGCTGGGTGTGACGGAACATCGGCAGGGATACCGATAGGATCTCCAAGCTTCACTATGCGCCATTCCTCGGACCACTCCGAAGGGTTCTAATAAAACCTTTTGGCGAAGTTGAAGGCGAGGTCCGGATGCTGGGAGTCGAGCGGTAGTGGAAAGAGGAAGTCAGGAATTTCCTCTCCCTGTTCACTCTCCTCCTCTGAATCTCTTCGGTTTTCGCGCAAGAGAAACACATCATCACCGCTTGGGTATTGTTCCTCCGCCTTCCTCTCCTAGCTTTCAGACGACTGTTCGTCTGGAGTGCTCTCCTTGTTTGGGTCCCGCATCACCTCCAGATCTGAGGCGCGCTCCTCAATCGGCGGAGGCGTTGGTTCGCGTTCCGGCTCATCCGCCTCCGACAGCTCATGATCCGCTTGAAGTTCCTGATCAACCTTCGGGTTGGGGTGTATTCAGGGTACTGTGAGTTCTCTGACCCCTCCCCTCTACTGGTCTCTGCCGGTCCTGCCTCGCTACTGGCGCTTTCCTCTGGTTCCGGCTCTACCTCTACCTCACTTAGCGTGCTTGCTTCCACCATGGCCTCCACCGCCCTTAGCAATCTTTCAGGACGGTTTGGGTCACCTTGTCCCACCCATACCAATCTTCTCCTCTTCGGTGGTGGAGAGGACGACGACGCCATAGACACTGCTGAACCGGACAATTCCGGTAGCTCTAGAAGCGGAGGTAAACTAATTGTCCGGAGAGAAGTCGTTTCCAAGCTGCCGAGACTGAGAGGACGAATGATGGTTGTATACCCGGGGATTGAGGGTTTCACTTTTGGGTTGTGCGCAGCGTCGCAACGTGCGAGGGTATCGCAACGTCCAATATTTGTAAAACGGCGCTGCTGCGGCGAAACCGAGGTTTCGTCGTCCCCTACATAGTGAAACACAATTGCGCCGTTGCGCTTTTCTGTCAGCGCAGCGGTGGTGCTGCGATCCTCTGACGTCATCGTGACCATGTTGCGCTGCGGTGGCTGCGCTGCTACGGCGCTGCGGTGTGGTAATATCGCCGCTGCGGTCCTTTGCCGCGTCCCCAATATGATTGCGATGGTTGCGCCACTGCGATTCGCTCCCTTGTTGCGGCCGCTGCGATTGCCCCTCCGGTAAGGCTGAGTGTCCTCACTCCGTTGAAACCGGCGCAGCAACTCCGAGGAATGCAGATCTTTCTCGTCCACCCAAGAGTCGTCCTCGGCACTGTAACCCTTCCAACGCACCAAGTATTGGGTGGAGTTGGAAGTCCGAGAGTGACGTGATTGAAGGATTTCCTCTACCTCATACTCGACCGAGGTTCCTCTAACGGGAGGTAGAGGAGTATGCCGTTGTCGACTAGGGAATATTAAATCAGGATCGCGGAATGGTTTTAGAAGGGATACATGGAAAACATTGTGGATATGCCAGTCCGTCGGGATATCCAACTTGTACGCTACGTCGCCCACACGGGAAAGAATTGTGAATGGGCGCGTGAACTTTGGTGCCAACTTTTTAGAGAGGGCACCAGGCAAGGAGAGGTTCACCATATTTAGGCGAACCTTGTCCCCCACACAGAAGACGATGTCTTTCCGATGAGCGTCGGCCTGCGATTTTTGACGATCCTTTGCCATTTGGAGCGCCCTGGTTGCCTTTTCCAGGTTCCCATTCAAAGTTTTGGCAAAGTCCAGAGCAGCCAGTGTTTGGCAGTCCGCTACCAATAAGTTTTGGGGAAGATTGTGTTGTCGTCCATTGAGGGAGAATGGCGTAGCATTCGTTGACGAGTGTACTGCACTGTTGTATGCTACCTCGAATGTCGTTAAATGGTCCACCCAATCCGTTTGGTGCACCGAGACATAAGCCCGCAATGCTTCCTCCAAAGTCCGATTCACCCGTTCAGTTTGACCATCAGTTTGAGGGTGGTAGGCTGTGGACATGGCAAGCTGCGTTCCGCATAACGCAAATAGATTTTGCCAAAAGTGGCTCACGAATTTTCGATCGCGGTCGCTGACGATTTTTTTTGGAAGACCGTGATGGCGGAATATTTCCCGAAAGAATAATTCCGCAATATCTCGTGCAGTAGCCGTAGTGGTCGTGGGTAGAAAATGTGCCATTTTTGTTAGGTAATCCACGACGACGAAGATTGAGTCTTAGCCCTCCTTTGTCCGGGGAAGGGCCACGATAAAATCCATCGCGATCGCTTCCCAAGGAACAGATGGTATTGGGAGGGGTTATAGCAGACCTTGTTGCCCTGAATCAGATTTGTTTCTATTACACGAGTCACACGTCCGGACATATTCTGCAATGTCCCGAGTCATGTTTGGCCAGTAATACGCTTCAGCGACACGTGCGGTTGTTTTATCTCGTCCAAAATGTCCACTGAGCGGCTCGTCATGACTCATTTGAAGAATTCCGTGACGAATTGCCGTATTTGTCGGCACATATAGTCGTGTTGTCTTACTCGGTCTGTACCGCCACATATCATTGGCAGTTCAAACGAGTACTTTCCGTTTCACAAGTTCTTTTAGTGAACCATCATCGCTGTAGGCGGCCTTTATCCGACTTAACCACTGTTCGTCCACTTGCACCGTACTGGTGACTGCGCTGAGTTTCTGATTTTGTACTTCGGTCAACGCTGTGCTTTTCTCTTTCACAGAGTCTCCGTTCTTTTGCTGCGGTGCTTGCGGTTGTTGCTCCGCTGCCGGCGCAGCGACGTCAGGTCTTCTTGACAGCGCATCCGCCGGGTTCGTTTTGCCCGGCTTATATTCAATAACAAGTTCCGGACCGAAGGTTTGCAGGAACGTCATCGAACGCACTTGTTTCTTGGACAACTTCGGCTGGGTTTGGAGATATTGTAAGGCGTGGTGATCTGTGATAACCGTGATCCGTTTTCCCTAAACGTAACACTTCCAAACCTCCAGCGCATTGATAATAGCTATTGTTTCCTTCTCATGGGTAGCCCAGTTCAACTCTGCTGCCTTTAGTTTGCGACTGTCGTAGGCGATGGGTTGAAGGCCTTTTCCTTGATCCTGCATAAGGATCGCTCCAATAGCCATATCGCTAGCGTCAGTAATTACTATCCAAGGTAAATCCGGATCGGGAACAGCTAACACAGGGGCGGTAACCAACCGCTCCTTTAGCGTGTTAAAGGCTGTTTCTTGCGCCGCTTTCCAATCATAGTGCGCATCATTCTTGAGCAATTCTGTGAGCGGTGCAGCGATTTTTGCGAAACCTTTGACAAAACGTCGATAATAGTACCATAGTCCGAGAAAGTTTCGTAGCTCCGTAATATTTGTTGGCTGCGGCCACTCCTTTACTGCTCTAGTCTTGTTGGGATCCACTGCGATCCCGTCCCGGCTCACCACATGGCCTAGAAAGTCAATTTTCTCCTTAAAGAAGTCACATTTACTTCTTTTTGCGTATAACTTATGCTCCCGAAGGACTTGGAGGACCGTCCGTAAGTGCTTCACATGCTCCTTCTGCGTTCGGCTATACACCAATATGTCATCTAAGAAGACGATCACGAATGCGTCCAGATATTGTCGAAAGATGGAATTCATTACATGCATGAAGGTCGCCGGTGCGTTAGTCAACCCGAACGGCATTACCCGAAACTGGAAATGACCGTATCGAGTTCTGAACGCCGTCTTTTCCACATCCTCCTCGGCAATTCTGATCTGGTGGTAGCCGCTCCGCAAGTCGATTTTCAAAAAATATTTGGCACCTCGAAGGCGATCCAACAATTCGTCTATCCTCGGTAAAGGGGTAAGCGTCCTTCACCGTTAACTTATTCAGCGCTCGGTAATCTACACACATACGGAACCCTCCATCTTTCTTGTTCACGAAGAGAACAGGGGCTCCATACGGTGACTTGCTTGGTTCGATTGCTCCGGCTTCGACCAACTCCGCTAGTTGCTTTTTTAATTCGTCCAACTCGGTGTAGCTCATCTTGTACATTCGATTAGCCGGAGGTACCGCTCCAGGAACAAGCTCTATTTTATGATCCACTTCGCGCTTCGGAGGTAATCCTTCGGGGAGCTTCGGGGGAAATACATCTACGTACTCCTCGAGAAGTTTTGACACGACTTCCGCGGCCTCTTTGGAAGTCTTTCCAATGTCGTCACTTTCTTTGGAGTCGAAGTTGAGGTCCTTCTTTTTCCATTCTTCCGGGATCTCCTCCTTCGCCTCCTCCATTGGCTGGACGACCGCCATATAAATTGTTTCCCCTTTCTTAAGTGCCCTCTTAAGCTGTAAGGCCGAAAGCAGGCGTCCCTCTTCCGTTCCCTTACCAGCCGCTCCCGCTGTTACCTCAAACTCTTCTTCACCTTTCTTCACTCCCAGGGAGCCACTTCTCCAGTCAATCATCGGATTCCATTTCTGCAGCCACGGCTTCCCCAATATTACTTCATGATCCCCAAGAGGTAATACATGAAGCGTGTCGTACCATCGGAATTTCCCAATGCCGACGCGCAACCTCGGGGTACGATGGGTGATTGATAGGGAACTGCCGTCGGCCAATTGCACCGACTGAGGATTATGTAGTGCCACCAGAGGAAGTTTCAACCTATTCACCGTTGCCTCGTTAATGAAGTTCCCCGACGCTCCGGAGTCCACCATGAAGTCAGCTGCACTCACTCCTATTTGACCCCGAAATATCAAAGGGTCACCTCCTTCTCCGGCAAACCTCATAACGGTAAGTTTTCCCTTTTTGGGGCCTTTCCGTTTTGGACACTCCCGAGCCATGTGATCCGGAGAATCGCACTGGAAGCATAGGCCATTTTGCCTCCTCCGTTGGATTTCCTCGGGGGACAAGTCATTGGTCTTGGTCTTGGTGGTTTTCTTCTTTTTCCGCAGGACGTTGACTGTGTCCTTTTCCTCATTAATTGCGCCGAGTTCCATGGGGGTTGGACCTTCGTCTCGTCAGTTTCCTCCGCTACTGCTCGACCCGTAGTGATAGGGCCTCCGGAGGTTAAAGTCGACCGAATCGGTCCGCTCCGCAAACTGGATGATTGCTGAGAGAGGGGGAGTTGTGCTTTCCCGAGCAAGCCATTGCTCCACATTCCTACGAATAGACGAATTAAGCCCCTTCACGAAATGATCCACGGCTTCATCCTCCGTCATCGTAGGTATTTGAACCTTGCACTCCAAGAACCTCTGCGTAAACTCCATCACTGAAGTTCGTTGCTTCAATACTGCGATCTTATCTCTCGCCGCCTTCACCGTGTTGACAGGCTGCCAAGTGTCGCGGAGGAGTTGAACGAAGAACGCCCAGACGGTCGGTGACTCATCGTCCTCTACCAATGTTCTCCACCAAGCCCCCGCTGCCCCTTTAAGAAGACCACCGCGTAGTGAATCTTCTCACGATCCGATAGGCTAGGAAAATTCTCGAGATAGTTCGCCACGGAGAATAGCCATGAGTCAAGGTTCTTGTGTCTTGCAGGGTCAAACTCGTCGCGAAGTCGTAATTTCGGTCTCCGGGAGTCTCTCTCGATGCCTCCATGAGGTCGCTCCCCTAGACGCGTCTCCAAGGCCATGACGGTGTTACTCAGCTGCGTATTTTGTAATCTCACACTTTCCAACTCCTTGAGAACTTGCGCCAACATTTCTGCAGTGGATACACCGTGTTCATCCATGCTGTCGAGTCACGGGTAACAGCTCCGATACCAGTGTAAAAGAGGTAACAAACCCCACAATACGTCACAATGCACAGCGGAAAACACCAAGGATCTCCCTGTAGCAACAGCAGGAGCACACAAAACTCGCAGACAGGGTTGGGCTTTATTAATTGAAAAGAGAGTACAAGATTGCGCTAGCTGCGTAAATCTATTTCAGGTCTACTTCCGGTGTCTCATTCACTCGGTCTACTCGTCTATTTAAACTAGCTAACTGCTAGTCAACCTGGTACTATAAAGCTGTACACGTGGCCTTCGCGGCCAACCGAGATCTATCCAAAACTTCCTTCTAGAACTATACAGTTACATCTACATTCTGCGGCGTTGCTATGCTGCGCTGCTGCGCTACTAAGTTGCTATGCTGCTATGCTGCGCTAGTCTGGGATCGCAGCTGCGCTGCTCTGGAATCGCAACTGCGCTGCTCTGAAATCGCAACAATAGCAGCCTAGCCCCCAACCACTAAGTACCCAATTCTGTAACCCTGTTACAAAAGGTCTCTCAAAGAGAGAAGCCTCAAAGGGAAAATGTCTAAATCCTAATCCCCTCTCTAAACCCCTTACTACTACTGTACTCAACTACTCAAATGACTGTAAAGTTTAAGAAGTACAGTTGCCGTGGTACTTCTTTTAAGTTTATAGTGTAGAAATTAATGGTTTTTTTAGTATTTTCTAGGTCTAAAATGAAAGACAGAAAATAAGTAACTAATAGTTCACTTCTCTATTTTAGTTAAACTTTAAAGAGAGAGAGAGTGAGGATCAAAGGCACGCCATGGCTACCGTCATATTTAGAAAGTTGCAGATTTTGAAGTAAAGAATATTTTACCAAAAGGTTGCCTAGATTTGAACCTACAACCTCTGGATTCTATATAGCCGGGCGCCTTAATCATAAGGGCGCTTGAAACGATACACGTGACCAAACTCAAAGATATAAAAACATTAACCTAACGGCTAATTAACACCAAACTAACTAAGAGGAACAATTCATGCACGTACGCGAATCTGAACCATGTAAAATATGTTTTGATGAGACGGCCAACATTGTAGTTGCCTTCCGAAGTGAGCTTTGGCGGCATTCGGAGACAGCTTCACGGGGTGCCACGTGGGACCGCATTATTTGATACCGGAGAAGATGGGAGGAGGAACCATGGCTCCCAATTTGAGAGGTGTTTCCTTATTGACTATGTCGTACAATAGACGTACAATAAGTACATCACCAATTGTACCTTCTTGTACTATATAGTGTTTTTATTGGACTAGGGTTTAGTAGTAGGTAGTCGCAAGTACGCACACCAAGACTAAGTTATATTTAGGTACCTCTCTCTAAGAGAGCTTGTAAATATAAAGGTCATCTTTGACCACCCATAACTTACTACTTAAGGGAGAAAATTTAGAGATTCTTTTTGCTATAGACTCAAGGGAGTCTTGCCTTCATAGGGGTGAAGGTGGTCAAAGTTTTTGTCTATCACGGTGTTAGTTATTCTTGCTCAAACACAAAAGGGTCAGGGTTATCCTAGAGGCTTCGTGTGAACTGCCTACTCTGAGGACCTATGGAGGTCTCAGAGTTACACATAGTACGGCATGGTTGTCCCACTAACTCTTGTCAGTTCGTGAGCAATGGTCGCTCCTACCGTAATGACCGCCGTCCACTCATGGCTAACCACGTGTCATCTGTCGACATTTAGCTTGCAAACCGCCAATTGGCCACTTCGATGCTTCGGCTTCGCTGTAAGCCATTCGATCTGAAATCAGCAATTAATCGCGTCTGTTTAAATTCAATGTCGTTTCGTTTCGAATTCCATGAAATCAAGTATGTAGATTGGTAACACGTTTAAATACAATTCGAACTCAATATATAATGTTTTGTCAATGACTTAGTGGTTAAGGCAAATGGCTATATCATTGCGTAGACCTAGGGTCAAATATTACTAAGGTCACAAATGTATTTTTTTTAGAGGCACATCAGTGTTCTTCCTTAGTGTGTCTCTTTGATTGCCTCACAATGGACATGGCTGCCTAAGTCTCAGTGACTGCAACAAGTATATAGACTTAAAGTGGCGTGTACTCTCTCTCTCTCTTTAATCTTACTTCAAGGAAATAAACTAGTGACCTGAGAATTTCTTTTTCAACAACCTTCACTAACTGCGACAATTGTGGGGGCTATAGAGAGGAGTTAGAAGCAAATTGCCTCTGCTTCTTTTTTGCCCTTTATTCTACAAGTTTAAACCTAGAAAATATTAAAAGCAAACATTAATTTCTATATATTTATAGGCCATCTTTGGCCATTCAATACTTTTTACAGCAAACTCAAGGGAGTCTTGCCTTCACATGAGTAAAGTAAGTTCAGTTAGTTGTCTGCTAGGGTGGCAGTCAGAGTTGTGCAAAGTGCAAAGGGTCAAGGCTATCCTTGAGGCTTCGTGTGAGTTGCCTACTATGAGGACCTGAGGACCTATGGAGGTCTCAAGACCTAAAGAGGTCTTAGAACCTATGGAGATCTTAGAATTGCATCCAGTAAAACTTAAAAGAACATTAGGGGAAAGTGCTACGAGCATGCTAAGTGATAAAAAAATAAGAAAATAGTTTTCGGCTGAAAAAATGAATTATAATAACAACATACACAATAGAGTCCTCACTTTTGCTTTAAAGGGGGAAACTCCCTATGAAAAAAAGACCGGTAGAAAGTCGGATGTGTCTCATCTTAGAGTAGTCAGTAAAGTATATAGTTTGGATACGAAAAGGTCTAATTGGAAGATGGATGCAAAAGGAAAGGCCGGTTATTTAGTTCGATATGTTGATAATGTAAAAAGATATATTGAATGATTTCTAAAAGATGTTTTTCTAGTAAAACATTTAGTGGTAATGTATGAATGGTTGGCACCTCCTCCTAATAAGTGTCGTATAGGTGCTGAACATATTAAAGGGGGCTAGTATATAATGTACATTACTTAGGTTTAAAACACAATCCTCCCATTGGTGGAGGGCCTAGTAGATAGGCGTCGTGAGAAAGTAGTATAGCACTTACAGATTTTAGGGTTTTCTTAGAAGTCCTCTCTCCTAAAGGCCATTTGTATAAATCATCTGTCTTTGAACTGCCGTAACTAACTGCTCAAGGGAGACAGTTTGGAGATTTTATTTTTTTGCGTTGGACTCACGCAAGTCTAGTCCTCATAGGGAAGAGGAAGGTCAGTTGGTCTATGTCATTGCCTCCCAGGTGACACTAATAGTCTGAAACGTTCTGGGCTCTTGGGTGTATGTAGTAGTGGAGGATGTTGTTCCACGACCACTGGAGCAGGTGGACTAGCAGCAGTAGTAGTAGAAGTAGACATAATGCACTATAGAAGCTTACGAAGAATCCTATCAAACAACTGTCTTTTACAACTCAGTCACATTGACACAAAGGTCCAATTGGCTTTGAACTATACCACACGATAGTGTATCCCAAAGTTTGACAACTCCCAAAGTTTTAGCACAATTGATCCAACATACACCAAGATATGTAACTCAGAAGTTTTCCAAAAACATTTTGCAAATTATAGAGTCTGGTAGTCTGGATACAAAAACATTCTAAGTCCTTACTCTTATACTCTTAGTGAGTATCTACTTTTAGTTTTCCTATTACATACTGCAGTAGCGCTGATACAGGTGTTCCTAAGAGATATGTCCAAAACCCAAAACTACCACTGAGATCTAGTTACTCCTAATCATGCTAAAACTAATTTACCAATGTACAATAAATATTACTGACGATCTGTACTAAGTGATTGTACAAATACTCGCCGTCGGCTAGTAACATTTGTCCATATATGTCCACTTAGTTGTTGTAAAAATATCTATCAGTAAGTCATCTGTGATTCTCGTCCCTTGACTCGATTCTGTTCTACCGTAGCAGCGCAATCCAATTCCACATCACATTCGAATATCCACAGCTTCGTAGCACCTGCGTTGTCCCACACCAAAAATAGCCGAACCTACGTTTGTCTTGTTGCGTAGCAATTGCGTTGTCTTGTACCAAGATATCCCTAGTTGCGTTGTCCCGTTGCGTTGCAGGTTGCGTTGGTCCGTACGGACCATATCAAAAATAACCGTAGCTGAGCTTGTTCCATCTGCTTCGCAGGTGCGCTATTTCAATGTTGGTGTCGGTACCATTAAAACTTTCACTGTGCTTCAAGTGACAACGCGTTTCCCTATAGATCTATTTTCCCGCAGTTGTATAATTTTGTTGAGACTTAAGCTTTAAAAAACCAACAGAGGAATAGTTGTGCATTTTGTGGGATGTTGTGGTACCCATAGAATATAAGTTTGCTAAAAAAACACCGAATCGGACGGTTCTCGTTGTCGCACAAAAGTTTGGAGAATCTTGTTAAATCTTTAGTAAACAATGTTAAAAAAAAAAGAAAAAAAATACGGCCTTGTACAAAAATGCACTTGTTCAAGGCTGCCAATGAAATACTTAAAGAAAATTTGCGTATCTTGTACTTCGACAAAGTTTTGAACGACGCGATTCAACAAAAAAAATTGAATCTTTGAATTCCACGAAAACCATTTTACGATTAGGATTACATGATTGTTGATGAACGTGTTGTTACCTTAGGGTGAATCTCCATCAAGCAAAAAATGAGCTTGTTTATTGGAAAAAGTGCATTTTTATACAAGAACAAACTACATTTATATGTTTTTTAAAAAACATATGTTTATTGGAGATTCAACAAGATTTTCTAAAATTTTGGGCGACAACGTCAAGCATTACCTTCGTTTCCCACCCTACCTCATCCGTTGCCTCCTTTTCCCCTTGTATTTGATCGGTTCCCTCCTTTTCTACTCCTACCTCACCCATTGCCTCCTTTTCCACTCCTACCTCACCCAATGCCTCAATTTTATTTCCTTCCTCACCTTCTACCTCCTCTCTACTTACCTCTGTCAATGCCTCTTTTTTCCCTCCTACCTCATACGGTAAAACTCCTTCCTTTCCTACCTCATCCGAGGCCCCCCTTGTTGAAAAGTGTATTTCCTAGTTATCTCTCCTAGACGCTACTCTAAGTCTATATACTTGTTGTTGTCACTTAGACTTAATTAGCCATGGTTGCCTTCAGGCAGTTAAGGAGACACACAAAGAAATGAAAGATATGTCCCATAACAAAAAGGATATATGACTTGACCAGGATTTGATCTTGGTCCTACACGATCACCGCCGGTCAAACGGTCGTCTCCCTTGCCTTATCCGCGTGGTACTAGAAGAATTATTACATATATGGGATGTGATACCTACTTAAACCATAACTCGGTGGCAAGTTCATTTAATTGAACTAAACTGACAAAACAACACATGTAATCAACAAAATGCATAGACGCGACTTGACCATTTAAAATACCTTGATCAAATGGTCACCATTAAAGCTGCCAACCCAGAATGACCTTTTTATAACTTTCAGCAATTGATTCACGCAATGCCACGTGGCGCCATATCACGAGACACTGAAGAAGACGGGAAGAGGAACTATGGCTCCCGAGCTGACACCGTCAACTAGAAGACCAAGTCGTACAATGGCCGTAGAAGAGATGCTCCAATGAGGAGGTGAACATCTGGGTATTTGTTGTATGTTGGGAATGAGGCTTTCTTTTAAAGCTGGAAGCAACAAAGGGTTATTGCTTAGTCCAAAATGAATGTTGAGTACATGGCTTGTTGCTTTGGTGTAAAGGAATTAATGTGAGTGAAATCCTTGCTCCAAGAGCTTCGATTTGTTGAAAATATGAAAAATGTAATTCCTATCTTACTTATAGTTCTTAAGGCTGAGACATGATAGAAGGTGCAAAGGAAGAGAACCCATGGCTGTCCATGGTAGCCAACGCTAAGGGTATCAGAAATAAAATGAGTCACTTTCAAAAAAAGTGACAAGACTTGGATTTGATCTCGGGTCTGCGACTTCAATATAGCCATACACCTTACTTGCTAGGGCATTAAAGAAATGATGTTCATGCGCACTTTTATAAAGAGTTATACTATACTCCAGTTGGCGAGGAACATTCAACCGACGAAGTATCACAGCTGCAAAGAATATTCCGCCCGCCGACAAATCAAACGGACTACATTTCAGGGAATTAAGTATTCGAACCTCTCGCGTGAGCCCCGAAGGACCGGAATGGCTCTTTTGGCGGCTTCCGCAAAAGGAGCCATCTATAAAACACGTGACAGCATGACATAATAACTTTGACGAGGGAATAAAACTATGGCGTTCGACTTGGTTGGTACCTCCTCTTTATAGGTGCCGTACAAGTTCCGTACATATTTTGCACCGGCTAGTACATATTGTACATTACTTAGGTGTGCGAAACATTCCTCCCATAGGCGGAGAGTTTAGTAGGTAGGTGTTGTGAGAAGGTAGTCTAACACTTAAAGATTTAAGGGTACTCTAAAAAGTCCTCTCTCTTAGAGGCCATCTGTAACAATCAGCAGTCTTTGAACAACCATAACTAACTACTCAAAGGAGCAAATTCGGGGATTCTTTTTGCGTTACACTCAAGGGAGTATTTTCCTCACAAAGATGAGGATTGTGTGAGTCATTGCCTTCTAGGTTGGGAGTAATAGTCTGAAACCTATTGGGTTGTTGGATGTATCTAGTAGTGGATGAGTAGCTGTTTATTTTGTGGGAGGTTTGGATGTCCACAAAATTTTAAGTTATAGGCCCACCACCTAGGGTGCCCATATTTGGTGGTTTAGACTTTATCTATAAATAAAAAGGGGAAGGATGACCCAATGGACAAAAAAGGGGAATTTCAAAGACAGGTGTTTGTCCATTTTGCAGAAAACCAAGACATTACATGTTGTTTTTAGAAAGTTTTAGTCCTCTTTATGCCTCAACTGTGAGAGAGAGCAGTTCAGGACTTAAGCTATTTTTGGTTGAGTTCGGTTCAGTACTTACCGAAATTAGTGTGACAGTGAAGTTGGGAGTTCACGGTTCATTCACACTTGGGATGTAGAAATTAATGGTTTTAAAGTATTTTCTAGGTCTGAAAAGAAATAAAGAAGCCGAGGCAGTCTATCTCTAACTTCTCTCTCCAACTCTCAAACTTGTTGCAGTCACTGAGAAATTAAAGAGGAAGCTAGAGCCATGGCTACCTAGGCTATCCTGAGGTTTACGGGAAATTTATATTAGTTAGGGTTTATTTATTTAATAGGTGTGTGCCGGCGATAGGAATTGATCCTTGTACCTACCGGCCGGCAAACAGGAAATAGCCTGTAGCCTTAGCCGTTAAGTCTAGGATTAGTGTTACGTAGTATATAGATTGATAATTATTTAAATCTGTATACGTACGATAATTCATTTAACTATAATCGATTACGTGATATTTAGATCCGGTACGGATTACGGTACGGATTACGAATCAATACCGCGCATTTGTTTCGTAAGTGAAACAAATACCGCGCATGTATTTATTACGGCTACGATTAAATTACATTCTAATCGGACGGCCGCAATTAGCGCCGAGATCGCGGAGGAAGATTTCGGCGGTTTGTGGCCATCGCCACATCGGATGACGCGTTGCGAAATTACATTGGATCGTGGAATCTTCGGAGATTATGGCACCAAATCCAGATATGACATGTGTCAACATTTAGGGCATGTCGTACAATGTCCGTACCTAAAGTACACCGACAGCTGTACTATTGAGTACGGAACTCAATTCTGATTGGTTCCGTACATTAGTAGATAGAGTCTGTGAGAGAGAAAGGACTTAGAAAAATTTAGAAGATAGGACCCTCTCTCCCAGAGAGCTTTTGTATAAAAGGTCAACTTTGACCCTCCATAGCTTACTGCTCAGGGAGCAAATTCAGATATTCTTTTTGCTATCGACTCAGGGGAGTCTTGCCTTCACATGGGTGTAGGTGGTCAGGGTTTTTAGTCTACCAGGGTAGCAGTTATTTTTGCTGAAACACAAAGGGGTCAGGATTATCCTAGAGGCGTCTTGGAAGCTATCTACTCTGATGACTTATGGAGGTCTTAGAGTTGCAGTTTATGGGCCCACCCTCTAGGATACCAATCTTTAATGGAACCGGCTTCATATACTGGGAAAGTATGATGATAGGAGCTCTATGCGAAAAAAGGTTTTTGGGGATAGTAAGTGGACGGTTGGGGTGTCCATCAAGTCTTGGAATTCCTCCAGGATTTGGAGGAACCAGATTCACCAGGAAAGAGGATCCATCTTCAACGGAGGAAACAAAAGAAAGAGAGGTGGTGGACAAAGGAAAGGAGAAGGAGACGACCACACCAATAGCAACTGGTTCGACATTTATGTCGCCTATTCCGAGGAATGAGTAGAATGATACTGAAACCTGGGACTTCAACAATATGGCGGCAAAGCACTTCATCCTACGCCATCTCACTCAAGGACTTGCATGTCCTCATTTGCAGGTAGAAAGGGCATCCGATCTTTGGATGGCTCTCATAGAGATGTACCGAAGTGGTACGATTTAGCAACAACAGTTGGCTGATCAGAAAGTTAAGGAGTATGTATACAAAGGGGGAAATATGTTTGATTTTTGCAATGAGCTTGCTACACTCTTCATGGAGCTACAAAGTGCGGGAAAAGATTTTATTGAAAAAGAAAAGGTTAATTGTTTATTGATGAAGTTACCTGATGAGTTCGTGAACATAGTTTACCGTGTGCAGGACTTGCCTGACTCAAGGTGGATATGGAACTAAGTGGTAGGGATGATTCTCGTTCAAGAGAATACAATTGAGATCCGAAGGGGAGGAAAGAGTGGCCAAGCCTTGGCAACAGCAACTGATTGGAGGAACAGGGATTCCCAAAAACCGGTCGGAAACTATGGGGGTAAGGAGCAGAAAAAACAGTCCGACGAGTTCGAACCAAGGGCTCCCAAAGGTTTATGTCATTTTTGTAAGAAACTGGGGCACTATATGGCAGAGTGCACTAAGCTAACCGAGCTGAGGTTAAAGGAGGGGCAGACCGGTGGTACCCCGAGAGGAAAGAAAAAGGCCCTTGTCACACAGATACTTAATGCGGAATCCGAGGACGAGGACGATGAGCTCCTTTTGGATAAGGAGTTGGAGGCGAAAAATGAGGTCGAAATTCCACGAAGGCAGAAATGTGCTTACGGTGGATTGAAAGGTGAAGCATGCTAGATTGTAGATTCAGGTGCCTCCATGCACATGTGTAAGGATAGACACCTGTTCACTAAGATAAGAAAGATTCCCACCGTAGAGAAAGAGTACGGGGATGGGAGGATAGTCACCACTACTCTTGTAGGATCGGTAGATCTGAAAGTGTTAGTAAAAGGAAAGACATCCATATTAACATTCTCCGATGTATTGTTTATTCCGGAGCTGAACAAAAATCTTATCTTTACATCAGTATTAGATGATAAGGGTTTTTTCACTAGCACTAGGGAAGGAGTCTTTACTGCTAGTTTTGAGGAGGATGTCTATTTCATTGCTGAGAAAGGTAGCCATGGGATGTTTAGGCTCGTTTTAAGTAATGAAAAGAAAAAAAATTATTATGCTGGTGTTCATGATATTATGATGTGGCATAAGAGGCTTGGGCATGTGAATCTAGATAAGTTAAGAGAGATGAAAAAGATGGGAGTGGTGGAAGGGATTCAGTTCAGTGAAAGTGATGATATAAGTGATTCTAGTGGATGTGCTCAAGGTAAAGCACACAGATTACCCTTTCCAAAATCAGCCACCTATAAGGGAGAAAAAAATATAGATCTAGTACACACAGATATTTGGGGACTCGCTAAAGTGCCCTCACCGATGGGGAAGAGATTTATGATGACTATAACTGATGATTGGTCTCGGTATTCTCGGGTATATTTTTTGAAAAACAAGTCCAAAGCTGAGGATTGTTTTAGACAATATAAAGCATGGAGCGAAAAAATCCATGAAACTCCAATCAAGAGAGTAAGGAGTGATAATGGTGGAAAGTATACTTCTAACCAGTTTGAGAATTATGTGAGGGAAGATGGGGTTCAACATCAAAAGACAGTTCCAGAAAATTCGGAACAGAATAGGGTAGCTGAAAGGTTAAATAGAACACTAAGTGATAGTGCTAGAAGTAAGTTGTCAGATAAAAAGATAGGGAAAAGGTTTTGGGCAGAAGCAATGAACTGTGCTAATTACCTCAAGAATAGAGTTCTTACTTCAGCTATAAAAGATCAAACACCTTATGAGAGATGGACAGGCCGGAAACCAGACATATCTCACTTAAAGGTTTTTGGCAGTCAAGTGTTTAGTCTAGATACTGATCGGTCCAATTGGAAGCTAGATCCTAAAGGAAAACCGGGATACTTATTAGGATATGATGAAGATGTTAAAGGATATAGAGTTTATGATCTAAAAAGGGAAGATATAATCTTAGTAAAGCATCTAGTAGTTATGGATGAAGGAAAGTCTATGGATCCCTTCAAATATACGAAGTCAGTAAAAATCAGATTTGAGTCAGAAAATTCCGATGACTTTGAGCTTCCTAACTATCCAAGTTTTAGAGAAGATGACATTCTTGCAGGAACAAATCAGACCGAAAAGGACTCGGCAGTGGAAACTCCAGTGACAACTCTACTCGAAGCGGAAGATGTGGTGGAAATTGATTCGGAATCAAGGGATAGGGGAGAAGCCGAGTTTGTTCGAAAGAATCAACGAGAACCATCTATTCCGGCCTCAGATTTTGAGGGGGGGAGGAGAAGTAGCAAAAGACTGCAAGAAAAACAGGTTAATAACAAGGTAACTAAACTATCTCATCAAGATGAACCTCAAACTTATGGAGAGGCGATGACTTGTCTAGAAAGAAACCGGTGGAAGACAGCCATCAATGAGGAGATGGCTTCAATCATGGCAGCCGATACTTGGGAGCTGGTGGACTGTCCACCTAACCGAAAACCAATCGGTTGTAAGTGGGTTTTCAAATTAAAACTGAACCCAGATAACACAATCGAGCGCTACAAGGCCAGATTAGTGGCAAAGGGATTTACACAAAAGGAAGGAATTGACTACGAGGAAACCTTTGCCCCGATGGTCAGATTTCCCTCCGTCCGCATACTTCTCAGTTTAGCAGCGGCGGAAGACATGGAAGTGCATCAGATGGACATCAAGACAGCCTTTTTGCATGGAGAATTGGAAGAGGAGATCTTTATGCGACAACCCGAAGGTTTTGTGGAGGAAGGAGAGGAGAGTAAGGTATGCCGGCTGATTAAATCTCTTTATGGTTTGAAACAGGCACCTCAACAATGGAATAAGAAGCTTGATGAGTTTCTTACCGGTCTGGGATATATTCAGATCAGCTCATATCACTCAATCTATGTTTTCGAAGATGAGGAAGGTTTTATATTTATCGCAATTTATGTTGATGATTTGCTTGTTTTAAGTAAATCAATGGAAAAAATTAACAAACTGAAAATCGATCTTAAGGGGAGATTTGAAATGAAGGATATGGGAGAAGCAAGATATATTTTGGGAATTCAAGTAGAGAGAGACCGAAAAAGGAAAATTATAAGACTGACCCAAAAGGAAGCAATAGGGAACATGCTAGAAAAATTTCAAATGGATAAAGCTAATAGTTGTACAACTCCAATGGAGTTGAAGAAGGGAAGTGAGGGGAGTGAGGAAGAAGGAGTCATAGTCAAAGACGAGGAATTATCTCCTGATGAACAGAAGTTCATGCAGACTATTCCTTACAGGCAAGTAGTGGGAAGTCTAATCTATTTTATGAATTGTACCCGGCCCGATTTAGCTGCAGCTGTAGGAGTGCTGAGTAGAAGTCTAAATGCTCCCACTAAGAAGGATTGGAAGGCAGCTAAAAGAGTCCTTAGATATTTGGTAGGAACTAGAGATCTATGGTTGCATTTGGGTGGGGAGAATACTGACATCACTACTTGGAGTGATGCCAGTTATGGTGATGCTCCGATGAGGAGATGCACTTCTGGATATGTATTATATGTGGGTGATGGGGTTTGCTGTTGGAGTAGTAAACAGCAAAAGGTTATTGCTCAGTCCACCATGGAGGCTGAGTATATGGCCTCTTGCTCTGCCGTAAAAGAATTGATGTGGGTCAAGTCTTTGCTTGGTGAGCTTGGGCACCTTAAGAGTGGTATGCAGAAAATATTTTGTGATAATCAGGCATCAATCGCTGTTTCTGCCAATCCTAAACATCATTTTAAAGCCAAACACATGGATCTCAGACTCAGCTTTGTTAGAGAAAAAGTAGAAAACAAAATAATCAGTTTAGAGTACAGACCAGATAGTGAGATGGTAGCGGATATGATGACCAAACCTGTGCCTTCCCCTAAGCTAATGTTTTGCAGGGAGAAGTGTGGTCTGAAATTAAAGATTGACTAGAAAATAAGGGTAGTGTAGAAACTTATGGTTTTAAAGTATTTTCTAGGTCTGAAAAGAAATAAAGAAGCCGAGGCAGTCTATCTCTAACTTCTCTCTCCAACTCTCAAACTTGTTGCAGTCACTGAGAAAATTGAAGAGGAAGCTAGAGCCATGGCTACCTAGGCTATCCTGAGGTTTACGGGAAATTTATATTAGTTAGGGTTTATTTATTTAAAAGGTGTGTGCCGGCGACAGGAATTGATTCTTGTACCTACCGGCCGGCAAACAGGAAATAGCCGATAGCCTTAGCCGTTAAGTCTAGGATTAGTGTTACGTAGTATATAGTTTGATAATTATTTAAATATGTATACGTACGATAATTCATTTAACTATAATCGATTACGTGATACATAGATCCGGTACGGATTACGGTACGGATTACGAATCAATACCGCGCATTTGTTTCGTAAGTGAAACAAATACCGCGCATGTATTTATTACGGCTACGATTAAATTACATTCTAATCGGACGGCCGCAATTAGCGCCGAGATCGCGGAGGAAGATTTCGGCGGTTTGTGGCCATCGCCACATCGGATGACGCGTTGCGAAATTACATTGGATCGTGGAATCTTCGGAGATTATGGCACCGAATCCGGATATGACATGTGTCGACATTTAGGGCATGTTGTACAATGTCCGTACCTAAAGTACACCGGCAGCTGTACTATTGAGTACGGAACTCAATTTTGATTGGTTCCGTACATCATTAGATAGAGTCTGTGAGAGAGATAGGACTTAGAAAAATTTAGAAGATAGGACCCTCTCTCCCAGAGAGCTTTTGTATAAAAGGTCAACTTTGACCCTCCATAGCTTACTGCTCAGGGGAGCAAATTCAGAGATTCTTTTTGCTATCGACTCAGGGGAGTCTTGCCTTCACAGGGGTGCAGGTGGTCAGGGTTTTTTGTCTGCCAGGATGGCAGTTATTTTTGCTGAAACACAAAGGGGTCAGGATTATCCTAGAGGCTTCTTGGAAGCTGTCTACTCTGAGGACATATGGAGGTCTCAGAGTTGCATGGGACACGTGTCGTCACTTGGGAGAATGCGTGAGAATGCGTGAGTATGTCCTCCGTGGACGTACGGAAATTCGGTAGGACCAATGGACTTCGTAAAGTCAATTCTACGGTGCCAAATCCTCTAATCGGACCGCTGACAGCCGCCGCCAACAAAAAGTGACGAGGCGTGACTAGATCATTATCACTTTACGTTGTCTGAACTTCAGTGTAAATATTTGTGATAGAATGTTAGATGTACGGCTAGAATGCCTCCGTACAGATTAGTGTAGTTTCGGTGTATAAAAGTAGGACTTAGTGAATTTGATTTTTAGGAACAAATGATATGAAAACTGTACACTCAATTTTATGTAATTTCATTTCTACATATCTCACAAATCTGTGTGTGTGTTGCTTTGGATGTTATCTTTAGTGTGGAAAATTTTCAGGACGTTTGGAGCGTTTTTTTGAAAGTTATAGTCTGTCAAATTTGCTGTTCAGCCATCGGTATTTGTGGAAGCTTCCTCTCTTGATTTGTTCTACGATGACTACTGCTGCATCTTCTTCATCTTCAGTGCTAGCAGTTGTCTCAGAACATTATTACATAGCTGATAGCTCAAGTATAGAAGACTTAAGTATCAAATACAACTAGGTGAACAACAGCAAAGAGGCGATGGAGGAACTTCTCCTCGATGAGAAATGAGATAATCTAGTGGAAATACCAAGGTAGCAAAAGTGTGTATTCGGAGGAAAAACGGAGACATCATAGGAAGGGTGGATAATTGATTCAGGTGCTTCAATGCACATGTGTAAGGATAAAAGATGGTTTCACAAAATTGAGGAAGATAATAGAGTATGGGGATCGGAGAGTAATATATACTAGCCTGGTAGGATCTTAAGATTTCAAAGTCTTAGTGGATGGAAAATGTTTTATAGTCATCCTCTCAAATGTTCTTTATATCCCCCAGATAAGTAAAAATCTGTTTTCCACCTTGGTCTTAGATGAAAAGGACTTTGTGACAAAAACAAGTAAAGGGATATTCACAGCTAACTTCTATGGTGAAGTATATTTTATAGCTGAAAAGGGTAGGCAAGGAACGTTCAGACTTTTTTTAATTAGTGGAAACAAAGGAGTTTTGTACTCGTGTATAAATGACAAGATGTTATGGCATAAGCCTTTGGGTCATGTTCACATAGAAAGACTTGAGGAAATAAAAAATACTAAGATAGTTAATGGACAAGAATACAAAAACGAGGGTAATAATAGATGACTGCAATGGATGTGCTTAAGGAAACTCCATAAGCTTCCCTTTCCAAAAGCTGCAACCTTTGAAAGAGAGAAGATTTTGCATCTTGTCCATACTGATGTATGGGGGCCAGCTCGGTTTCCTTTGGCCGCAGGAATGACGTATATGCTCGCCTTCACTGATGAATGGTCAAAATACTCGAAGGTATTTTTTATAATAACCAAAAGTGAGGATTTTAAAGTTTTTAGAGAATTCAAGGCATAGAGTGAGAAGTTACACAAAACCTTTATAAAGAGGATGATAAGTGACAATGGGGGGGAACACACCTCAAATCAATTTGAAGAATATTTAAGAGAAGAGGGAATTCAACATCAAAAAACCGTACCTGAAAATCGAGAGCAAATGGAGTTAAAAATACTAAACATAAC
Source organism: Zygnema cylindricum (assembly GCA_037447655.1). Classification (NCBI taxonomy): domain Eukaryota; kingdom Viridiplantae; phylum Streptophyta; class Zygnematophyceae; order Zygnematales; family Zygnemataceae; genus Zygnema; species Zygnema cylindricum. The sequence goes on from JBBHKE010001978.1 coordinate 99,400, forward strand.
ATTAAGGGAAAATGCTTTGAGCATGCTACGTGACAAGAAAACAAAGAAACTATTTTGGGCTGAAGCACTAAATTATGCTAACAACATAAGGAATAAAGTCCTCACCTCAACTTTAAAGGGAGAAACTCCATATGAAAAATGTATCGGTACAAAGCAGGATGAGTCTCATCTTAGAGTATTTGGAATATAAGTATATAGTTTGGATACGGACAAGTCTAATTGGAAGATGGATGCAAAGGGAAAGCCAAATTATTTAGTTGGATATGATAAAGATATAAAAGGATACAAAGTGTATGACTTAAAATAAAAGATGTTCTTCTAGTCAAACATTTAGTGGTGATGGATGAAGGAAAATCGGTAAATCTGTTCAAATATAACAAAGTTGTGAAAATCACAATTGTACCAGATTTGAACTTGGAGGGAGAAACTGGTATACAAGAAGTGATTCACCAAGGTGAAGAACATCCAAAAAAGGAAGAACATAAAGGAGCACAAAGTGAAGAAAAGAATTTTAACAAACTTTGAAGATAAAGGAAAATTTGAACGACAAACAGAATCTCAAAGAATAAGAGAATTCAATAGAGGAACAGAATCGAAAGGGAAGAAGATGAACCTATAAGATGGAATTTGAAGATGTTGATAAAAGTATTTTATAGTCTTGCTTTTTTTTTTTGGTCTTTCAAAAGACCTCATACTTGTTGTAGTTAGTGAGGTCTTGCACGAAGCCATGGCTACCCCATGCAGGCAAGGAGTCAAGTTGAAGTTTTAGTTTTATAAAAAATTTAGGCGGTCACTAGTGGTACTCTATCCGGTGACCTCCGGATAGACTGTCGTATGGCGTAGCCGTTAGCCTTGTCCGGTAGGTCTTGATGAAACGTTATATATATTGGGTTTGATACATTTTTATAATGTTGAGCGTCCGCATAATTCATTTAACATATTATGAGACAAAGTGAACATGAAACATGGGGGAGCGCACGAAATAAAGTACAGCACAAAACGACATCGAATTTTCGACGGACGAAATTGAAAGTCGTTCGCGATAGCCGGCTCGCGGAGGAGCCGGAATTCCGGAGTGGTTTTTTTGGTGGTTTGCTGAGCATATGTCGACGGTTGACATGTGGCGAGGGATGATTGGATAGCGGGCATCGCAGAGGGAGCAACTTTGGTTCAAGAACTGACAAGCGACAGTGGAGCGGCCATGCCGAACTATGGTCGTACAAAAAGAATAACGGTACCGTAACCTTCTTGTACCTTTTAGTTTTTTGATTCGATAGGTACACTAGTAGTAAGCTTAGAGAGATAGTTTAGGACTTAGAATATTTCTTAGGCTTCAACCTATAGGCCAACTTTGGTCAACCATAACTTAATTCTTTGGTGATTCTTTTTGCTACGGACTCAGGGGAGTCCAGGCTACACAAGGGTGTAGTCGGTCAGAGTTTTTGCGTCATAGAGTGGGACTTATTCTATGCCAAAGTCAAAAGTGCAAATACTATCCTAGAGACTTCACATAAGTTGGACATTTTATTTACTAATGGAGGTCACAAAAATTACAGGTTATGGGCCTACCCTTTCGGGTGCCTATTTTCAATGGAAGGATATTCATTTATTGGGAAACCATGATGAGGGGTGCATTGTTTGAAAAACGGCTATAAGGCATTGTGAATGGTCGTGTGTGTCGCCCATCTACAAAATTGGGAGTTCAACCAGGGTTTGGAGGATCTCGGTTCACAAGAGGATCTGCGGGGGTAGAGGAGGTAGAGGATGTTGGGGAAAGCATCGTGTTGGACACAAAGAAGGAGAAATGGAATGAGAAACTACCACCGATGGCTACTGGATCGGTGCCGGTAGCAGATGTTCACAAAACCGAGGCTAATGATTGTGAAATCTAGGATTTGAGCTATACCGTGGCGACTCATTTTATTCTCGGACGTCTCACTCTAGCAGTGGCTACACCTCATCTTCATGTGGATAAGGCAGATGAGTTGTGGGAGGCTATTCTGAACATTTACAAGAGTGGTATGATTCAGCAACAGAAGTTGGCAGATCAGAAGGTACAACCATATATATAGAAAGGGGGAAAGATGTTAGATTTTTGTAATGACTTGGCTGAGTTATTTAAAGAGTTTGAGAGTGCAAGGAAAATGGAGTCCAAGAAAGAGAAGGTGGATACTTTGTTAATGCAACTCCTAAATGATTATGAGATCATTGTTAACAGGGATCAAGATTTGTGAGATCATCTTTGGATCTGGAACTCCGTTGAGGGGATGATTTTGGTTCGGGAAAGCACAATTGAGAGTCGTATGGGAGGGAAGAGTGTTCAAGCATTTGCTGCTGGAAATAACTTGGGGGATAATGATTCCAATAAGCATTATAGGAACTTTGGTTGAAGAGGAAGAGGGAATTATGACGGATCTAGACCGAAAACTCTGAAGGGGCTTTGCCATTTTTGTAAGAATTTGGGACACTACATGGAGGAGTGCACTAAGTTGACAGTGTTGAGATTAAAGGAGGAACATATTGGAAAATCGGCTACAAGGAAAAATAAGGCATTTGTGGCGACACCAGTCATGAGAGAGGACTCCGATGATGATGATGGAGAACATCTCCTCAACAAGGAATTGTAGGTGAAAGGTGAGCCGGAGATTCCAAAGAGGCAAAAGTGTGCTTTCGGTGGAGCTAAATCAGACATTAAGTAATAGTGCCCGTAGTATATTGACAAATAAAAAGATAAAAAAACATTTTTGGGCAAAAGCAATGAATTATGCTAACTATCTCAAAAATAGAGTCCTTACCTCCGCGGTAAAAAGACAAACACCTTATGAAAGATGGACTTGGAGAAAACCTAATATTTCACACTTAAAGGTGTTTGGAAGTCAAGTATTTAGTCTAAACATAGAAAATTGTGATTGGAAGTTCGATGCAAGAGGAAAGCCAGGATACTTACTTGGGTATAATAAAAATGTAAAGGGGTATAGAGTTTATGATCAGGGAAAAGAAGACATAAATCCTGTAAAACACTAGGTAGTTATCAAAGAAGGAAAGTCCATAGATCCCTTTAAGTACACTAAACTGGTCAGAATTAGAATTGAATCCGAAAATGAGTTAGAGTTAGATTCGTCTAACCGAACTCCAGTTCAGCTTGACCTTGCAGAGGAAGAGGAAAGACTCACCGAGAGTGACCCTCTCTTGGAGTCACAATTTCTGGTTCAAACCGAGGAAGAAAACGAAGAAAGAACAGAAATGGACGTTAAACCTGTTGTTTGTGAAGATTTAGTTTCGTGAGTATGTGAAATTTGATGCGCACGCGACGTTTCGTGCGTATATTTTTAACATGATGTACTGTGGAGTTTTGAACAGTTTGCGGTTCGGGGGAATTAAATGTACGAGTAAATTTAATTGGGTAATTCAATGGCGCGAAATGTGATAGGAAATGGACGGTGGATCGCCAATCGATCCGACGATTAATGTTCGAAATGTTTTTAAAGTGTTCGTTGTAAGTACGGATCATAATGGGACAAGCGACATTCATTAAAAGGGACATCGCCGATACAGTTCGTCTTATTTGACAAGTGTATTCTAATTTCGGTAGGCGACATTTATGACGAAGTACGTGATTTCGCTACGGACATTATTTGGATGGTACGGTTTATTTCGGCAAGTGGTTCGAACTAGATGTGGAAGGCCGACGCCGTCCGCCGATATTTCCAAGGGATCGCATTGTTTGATACGTGTTATTAAGTGGACCGTACATATGAGATGTCGGTTCACTACGTGGATTTATGTGCAAGTGACTAAGCGAGTTGTCACTTATGACGCGTATTTTGCGGACGCGTCGGTGTAAATATTTGAAACATCATTGTTTTGTCTTACGTGAATTAATATTTAGTGTTGATTATTACAGTGTCTATTAAGGTGATCATTTAGGGTTTCGGCAGTTTAATTTGTGTGTATGTAGTGTCGTACTTGCAGACAAGTGTACTCTTATGATTGGTCGACTCTCAGGTGTACACTTACAGTTAGGATTATTTGTCGTAATAGGTTCTCATGATGTAATACTACTTAGTGGAAGTTACGTTGGCTATTTTGACATGTAGCAATTCATTGACAGCTCACAAGTGTATATATAGGATGAGCTTTGTTAAGAATAATCATCTATGCTTAGCATGAAAAGTAGGGACCGAAGATGTAGACTTTTAGGGTTGTCGATTAGGTCATGCATTTGAGTAATATGTTTATTCATATATTTTTTTTATTAAATGTTTATGTGAGATTGCACTCTTTTGTTATTATTGTTTATGTTATTTTATATATGTTTGATATGCATTATTTATGCATTTGTTTTAGGGTTTGTTTATGTTGATTATTCCATCAAAACTTAGATGATGTATGTTAAATGGAGGAACGATTTCAAATGATTGTTCATTAACCTAAGTTTGCTTAACATTTTGTTTAATAGTTTGGGTCGCTTCTGCGGTCTATTTTTGACCAAAGAACAACAAAACGTCCGGGGATAGACTCCACAGATAGGGGAGAAGATGAAGTTGTTCGGAGAAACCCGAGATTACCTTCGATCCCAGCGTTGAAGTTTAAAGGAGGAAGGAGAAGCTGCTAGAGACTTCAAGAGAGACAAGTGAACAACAAGGTAACTAAGTTGTCACATTTGCGCGAACCCCAGACTTTCTCGGAAGCAGTTCATAGTCCAGAACGTAGTAGATGGGTGACAACTATTAATGATGAGATTGTTTCCGTTATGGAAGCAAACACATGGGGGTGGGTGGATTGTCCTCCGGATAGAAAGCTTATACGATGCAAGTGGGTATTTAAGTTGAAGCTCAATCTTGATAATACTATCGAGTGATAAAAGGACAGATTGGTGGCAAAAGGGTTTGCAAAAAAGGAGGGAATCGATTATGAGGAGACCTTCGCTCCGGTTGTTAGATTTCCCTCTGTGCGAATTCTACTTAGTCTAGCGGCAGCGGAAGACATGGAAGTGCACCAGATGGACATCAAAACCGCTTTCTTACACGGAGAATTGGAAAAAGAGATCTTCATGCGACAACCGAAAGGATTTGTGGAGAAAGGAGAAGAAAGTAAGGTGTGCAAATTGATAAAGTCCCTTTATGGACTAGAACAAGCTACACGCCAATGGAAAAAGATGTGGGACGAGTTTTTAACGGGTTTGGGATATGTCCGAATCAGTTATCATAACTCACTCTACTTATTTCATGATGAGGAAAGTATAATTTTCATTGCCATATATGTTGATGATTCGCTTGTTTTGAGTATATCAATGAAGAAAATTAATAGATTGAAAAAGGATCTAAAGAGTAGATTTGAAATGAAAGATTTAGGGGAGGCAAAGTATATTTTGAAAATTTAGTTGAAGAGGGATAGAGAAAAGACAACAATGAGACTAACTCAAAAGGAAGCAATTGGAAATATGCTGGAAAAATTTCAAATGGATAAAGCAAATAGTTGAACGACTTTAATAGACTAAAAGGAGGGAAATGAGATGAGCCCAGAAGAGGAAATCTTGATCTTGGATAATGATTTGGTGTAACTCTGAGACCTCGATAGGTCCTCGGAGTAGGCAGCTGACACAAAGCCTCTAGGAAATCCCTGACCCCTTTGTGTTTCAACAAGAATAACTACCACCGTGGTAGACAAAAACTTTTATCACGTTCACCCGTGTGAAGACAAGAATCTTGTGAGTTGATAGCAAAAAGAATCTGTGAATTTGCTCCTCTGAGCAGTAAGTTATGAAGGGTCAAAGTTGACCTTTTGTATACAAGCTCTCAAAGAGAGAGGGTTTTATCTATAAAAATTTTCTAAGTCCTATCTCTCTCTGAAATTCTATCTACTGAAGTACGGCACCAATCATAATACGGTATTGTACAGAAAAGGTATAAGTGCCAGTGTACTTTCAGTACGGCCATTGTACAACATGGCCAATAAGTCGACACATGTCATTTTTGGATTCGATCCTGAAATCCCTGGAGATGTCGTATTCCAATATGTTTGTGCCACGTGTCATTTGATGTGACGTTGACCGCAAACCGCCGAAAAACTATTCCACGATCTCGGCATGCTTCGTCGCCGTCCGATTAAAACGGATTTCAATCTTAGCCTTCATAAATACTTGCGCGATATTTGCTTCGCCTTCGAAAGAAATTGCGCGATATCTGTTTCGGATATTCCGTACGCCGTACATTACAAATTGTTTCTATGTCCAAATATCCCGTTAAATGAAATAGCCTACGTGTGTAGATTTATCTATATATCAAACCCTATATCGTTTAACCTTGATTCTAGTCTATTTGGCTAAGGCTACCGGCTACAGACAGCTTTGACGGACGGTAGGTAACAGGTTAAAATCTTGGGACCGTCAAGTTCTATTTTGGTAAATCTACCAATCTAAAGTATGTCCCCGTCTGGATAGCATAGGCAGCCATGGCTCTATCTCCCTCTCCAACTTTCAGTGACTGGGACAAGTGTGGGAGCTATAGAGAGGAGTTTGAGGCAGACTACCTGTGCTTCTTTTTTGAATTTTACACAACCAAGAAAAGACTAAAAGAGCCTCTAATTTCTACAGTTAGGACGGGAGGAAAGTAAGTTCATCAAACTATTCCGTACAGACATGTTGTCGATAGTTTGATATATTTTATAAATTGTACTTGTCCTGATATAGCAGCAACTAGAGGAGTATTAAGTAGGAGTCTAAATGATCCTAGGGAGAAAGATTGGGAAGCGACCAAAAGGGTCATGCGATATTTGATAGGAACGCGAGTTTTATGGTTGCATTTGGGAGGGGATAAAACTCACATCACCACTTGGAGAGATGCTAGTTATAGGGATGTTCCAATGAGGAGGTGTACTTCCGGGTATGTGTTATGTGTTGGGAATGGAGCTTGCTGTTGGAGCAGCAAAAAACATAAGGTGATTGCTCAGTCCACCATGGAGGCTGAGTATATGGCCTCTAGTTCGGCTGTGAAAGAATTAATGTGGGTGAAATCTTTGCTTCAAGAATTGGGATATATGAAGAATGGAGTAAAAAAGATATCTTGTGACAATCAAGCTGCAATTGCAATTGCAACAAATCCTAAGCATCACTTTAGAGGAAAGCATATGGATATTCGTTTGAGCTTTGTTATAGAAAAGGTTGAGAATAAATTATTAGTTTGGAATATAGACGAGATGGAGAGATGGTGACAGATATGATGACTAAACCGGTTCCTTCTCCCAAATTGATATTTTGTAGGGAGAAGTGTGGAATGAAGCAAAAGCTAGACTAGAAAATAAAGGGAATGTTGAAAAAGGTATTTTATTGTCTTGCTTTTATTTCTTGGTCTTCGAGAAGCCCTTATACTTTTTGTTATCACTGAGAACTTGCAGGCAACCATGGCTACCCCGTGCAGGCAAGGAGTCAAAGCTGCAGTTTTAGTTTTTTGCAAAACTTAGGCGGTCACTAGTGGGACTTGATTTGGTGACCTCTGGATAGACTACCGTATGGCATAGCCGTTAGCCTTATCCGGTTGGTCTTAATGAAACGTTATATATATTGGGTTTGATACATGTTTATTATGTAACACGTCGGCCTACTTCATTTAACATATTTCGGGACGAAGTGAACATGAAACGTGCAAGACCGCACGAAATAAAGTACCTCACGAAACGACATCAAATTTTGATGGATGAAATTGGATATCGTTCACGATCGACAGCTCGCGGAGGAGCTAGAATTTCAGAGTGGTTTTTTTGGCGGTTTGCTGAGCACATGTCGGTGGGTGACACATGGCGAGGGATGATTGGACACCGGGCATCATGGAGGTTCAAGAATTGGCACGCGTCAGCAGAGCGGTCATGCCGTACTATGGTTGTACAAAAAGTACAGCGGTCACCGTTTCTTTTTGTACCTTACTGTATTTTGATTGGATAGGTACACTAGTAGTAAGCTTAGAGAGGTAGTTTAGGAATTGGAATATTTCTTGGGTTTCAACCTCTCTCCCATAGAGCACTTGGATTGATTTGCCAACTTTGGTCAGCCATAACTTAATGCTCCGGTGAGCAATTTCCAGATGAGCCTCAAACCTATCAGGTTTAGATTTTAGAGAAGATTCTCCGTACTACTTTGACGTGCGTTACAATGTGCAAAAATGAAATCGTAACGTTGAAATATGACGGTTTTAGACGTGGGTACGTTTTTTGAGCATAAGAGACGACGAGGAAACGACAAACAATTAGTGACATCAACAAAAACAATGACGATTCGAGATGTTTAGATTTGTGAGACACTGTAGTTGTTTAGGGTTTTGCGCCATTGTGACATCATGCTCACTTGTGACAACATCGATGTCACGGATTCAAGAATTTTATGCCATGTTTTTTGACTTTTCTCACACGACTTGCCATAAAATAATACTTAAAGGTAGTGGAAAGAATTATTTTTCAAATACATTTCAGACTAGTATTGTTTTGCCTCATTCTAAAAAGTGTGAGACAAAAGTGATAGTATGACCAAGAGAGGGGAGAGGCAATGAAAGTGTATAATTTTGCAAAGGAGTCATGAATGAAAGTGGAGGTTCGAGACCCCAAAATTTTTATTTTCCATACATACGCGTAACGGGTATAGGGAAAAATAATGAGTACTCTCCCTCGTCCTAAACTTGCGTGGAACGTTTTTCATATGTTGTATTGGTGATAATTTTACTTAAATCAACTCGCGCGGTGATTTTTGATAAAGTTTTTTGACAAGCTAGATTCTCTTGCTTAGGAGTCGAAAAGAGAAAAACTATTAGGCTCGTGTACATGCTCGCCACATTCACATTTATCCAAGATTTCAGAACCCATTTTTACCCCGTACTGCCACCAATCTACGGATATTGAGGTGTAACAGACCGGACCGGATTCCTCTATTTTCTATACAAAGCGCAAAGAAATTTGGTTCACGCCTTACTAAGGCCGATCAACCAAGTTATTCTGCTCCCAAGATTACAGTTTCACCACCTGGAGGTAGTTTCCCATGTTCCTAGCGGAGGGTACATTGTGGATTTGCACGTAAAATTTGGGATCGCCATCTAGATAATGGTGTTAGTCGTTAGTAATACTTCAGTCAAGATAAAACCGACTTTCGCTTCACGAATTACCCAAGGTCAAAGTCTGGTGTTTTCGGCGCCACTTAAGTACTTTTAATAGGTTAATGGATCCAATTTGAACTCTCCGCCACGGATCTAACCAAAGTCTGAAGTAGAACTTTCTGCCTTGAGTGTGGTACGGCCTAATTTGTCCTATGTCAGTTTGATAGCATTCGCTCTCCACTCATTGGCTTCTTTCATTGCGTTGACCTTTTGGATCTGAAATGGACAAAATCTGTTGTATTAGGCACTTTGGGCCAAAAGAGGCATATTGTTGTTTTCAGTACTGTCTTTGAGAAAAACCCTAGAAATTCTAACAAACTTTCTTTTGGAGAACCTTTGTTTTGTATGAGATTGTGACCCTTTTGCCATCTTTGTTTGTATTCGTCTTTTGTGGAAATCGTAGTTTGGTTAGGTGGTTGGCACTATCTTTCTTTTTGGGCGATTTGGACTTGTTGCTATTGAACACCAAGAAGGGTCTTGTCCGTTCTGTGTCGCGGAAGCCGGGGGGTGAGGGAGAATCTTACGGATTTCCAATGCCTTGAGGGAGAGATTTCGTCTTTTTTTTGTGACATTGTTTATCACTGGGGTAGGTTGAGCTTGCTTCACCATCATTCTTCATTCTATTTTTATTTATCTTTCCTAGGGCAAGGTGATATTGTTTATTTTGAAATGGAATTTTCTTTGTATAAATATTTCTACGTGGAAGTTCTTTTGTGCACTTCTTGTTGGTTCTTTTAGCTTCGGTAGAACTCGCACCGGAGTGGGCTGCCTTACCTCTAGGATAAGAGAGGGGTTATCGGGGAGCCATTGGTAGACTTTTGGTAGATTTAGCAGGGTATTGAAATCATCAACTGTCCGCTTGGATTAGAGGGGATAGTAGCTTCACCTTTGATACCTGCTCCTCCTCTACAAGAGTCAGATTATATTAATGGTTAGGTTGTTTCTCCCAATTTCCTCACCCAATGGGAGGAGGAGAAGCCTAGGATAGGGGTGTTTTAGATTTTGGATCCGAAGAAAAAGATAGATAGGAGAGGGTTGCACAGGAGGAAGAGTCCCAAATTCTCGAAAAAATTGTCCGACTTCATTCCCCTTTGATTCTCTACTCAAAGAACCAGCTGGAAATCAAACTCATCCACCTTCTCCTCATCTGACCCTAAGGCAATTTCCTTCTTTGGCTGAGGCCGCCAAGGCCCAAGCCGAGGAGAGAAAGAGAACATCCCCTAATTTTTGGAGAAAATGGATAGCTCATAAAAAGCTTGCCTCTGGTCCCCTTCCGGAGGTTCGATTTCATACACGGTCGAAGGTGCCGAGGATCGAAATCCACATAGATCTTGAGCTTTTGACAAATCCTCCTCGGCTTGGTCAAAGGAACTCCTTGCCCTTCACAATCTCCATGAGTTGAAGGTGAAAAAAGAGTTAGTCTAGAGAGTAGCCCGCACATATCGAGCTCGCGCAATCCGGCCTGTTAAAGAGGTTGTGGATATTTTGACCATCTCTTCAGAAAGCAGTTCTCCTCAGACTGTACCTGACCAACCCTAGAGGATGCCAGCTTCACGCGCCCATACCACTCAGTCCCAAGACACTGCTACCCGTAATCAGCATTGAGACCAAACAACTTTTCGGGTCCGGGCTAAAAGAGGCACCATTACAAGGAGTTCTCAGGAGCCCCGAAAAGGGAAAAGATTTGACCACCCAGACAGGAAAAGAAGGTTTTCGCTGATGGTTAAGGAGGAAACGTCTCCTCATCCGGTAACAGCCAAACCTCACAGGCCTCCTCAAGCAGCTCCTACCGTTTGACCTTCGAGGGGATTGTGGCAGACAAGACTTACTTAGTGAGAGGTCGCGAGTGGATTTGGAGGATTTGACAAGAGTATTGAGTAGTGCTCAAAAATTAGTGAAAAGGTTGAAATCCTCAGGTGAGCTACAACAAGGTCCGAGCATATCACAATAGATTGGGAGGCGTTAGAGGAGGAAAGGAAGAAAGTTTGGGAGCAAAAATAACGTCTTACACGGGATGCTCAGCTCATGTCACGAGGGTTATTTAGGAAGCAGAATCATATTCCCTTATTTTGGAGAGCTAACCCGGGAAATATCTACTTCCCCTGCAACTCATCCCAAAGCAAAGCCATCGAGAATTCGACAAGAACCTCTTCTTTGGCGAGAAAAGGGGGGGTTTATAGAACCTAATGAAAAGGGTTTGGGTACAAATAAACCTTTTGAATTTGTTGTTGTATCTCGAGATCTTCCTACCTTTGTCTAAGTGGTGATCTCCTCCGCCGTTGAAGCTTTTGTGGAATTGAGACCGGAAGAAAGTGTCCACATTTACCTGACCAAGTCCACTCCTCCTTCATCACCTCCCAGACCATGTGCTTGTCTCCCCTCTACTTCTACTCCCCTTGCTTTCTCTCCGTCCTCAAGACTTATAGTCCACCCAAATGACACTCGCGCTTCAGTGCCCGAGTTGGTGGCTGTACACCCTGCTATATCATCTCTTCCTGAGACTACAATCCTTGCTTATTCTTCTCCTCACCGACGTTCCCCCTCTACCTTCTCATAACATCCACCTTCATCCCGGTTGGGAAGTACTGCTAAGGGGCATACACCGTATCTCTGACATGGGCCTCCACCTTCTCTTTCATCTTCATTGTCCCCTGAACTCCTTCGAGCAAACCCCACCTCTAGATTCCACCTATCCGGACAAGTCGTTAGGCTTGGACAGCGTTCAAAAAAAAGGGAACAGATATCCTCCAAGCTCGACACACCAAACCTCTAGCAATATTTTCAGCAACAGGAAATTACTTAGTGGGAGGGGGGTCAACCTCTTGTAGGGCCACCCCTTCTACGAAAGAAGGCGCCGGTTTCGATCCTGAGGACGAGGACCAAGGGGTAATTTCTCTTGCTCAATTCGTAAGTCCGACCAAGCCGTCGTCTCCCCACTTCATAAATCTTGCGAAAGAAGAGAAAAAATTGGAAGATGTTCAGATCTTCATAGGGGACAGTTAAAGGATTGCTTTTTCGATTTTTGGAGTTGTTGGGGATATCCTTCACCAAATCCGAGATCAACAAATATTGAGGAGGAGCCAATCCTGATGATTTTGAAACGACCCTCTTTTTAATGATGATCAATTACCTTCTGGATGCTTTGGTCGATTAAAAGGAGCAAAAGCCTCTCTTAATGGCTCCTAACATCAAAATCTCAGACCGTGATCGCGATACGGCAGTCTTGCAGGCAGAATCCGACTTGGCTGTAGCTGCGGCTACCCGTATTACTTCCACCTTCATTGATAACATGAAGTTACATGTAGAGGGTCGAGCTTAGGTCAACCCGTTGAAAACAATTCAATCTGCGCTGGCTGCCACTTGGATGCTTGCCAATCCTACCCTGTGTAACACTTATTTAAACATCTAGAGGCTCCACTACACAAAAACAAATGAGTCTGCTATCAAGGAATTTACGCAATTCAAGTGTTTGAAGAACGAAACCCCGAAGACTCTCTTTAATTGCCTCTCTTCCTTATGTCAAAAGGCCAAACTGTCCAACATCGACCTTTCGGCTATGGCTACAAAATACTTTCTTGCTCATAGTAATTCGTTCGGACTAACCGGGGATATTGCCCTGGATAATTGGATTGTCGGTCACGCAATCCATGACATAAATCCCTCAGCAAAAGACATCTCCTTAGAGGCTATAAAATTGTACGACCATTTTGTTCAGCAAGTCTTGAGAGAAAGCTGTTACAGGCAAGACCAAAGCTAACTTTGCCGGGCTTGCCGGGGAAACGTCTTTGCAATAGGAGGAACAGGCTAAACTACTAGCTTTGCTGAAGCTTAAAGGGAAGCAAAAGGCAAAGAAAGGGCTCGAAATTGGCATGGGGGTTGACAAAAAAGTGTTTCTGTACAAGTGTCTAAATTGACAACAGGCAAGGCACGGTTGGAAACACTGTCCAAGGAAACGTAAATCGGAATTGGTGATACAAAAAACTGAATTTGAAAGGAAAGAGCGGAAAGGACCTATAGGCACATGGCACGACAAAGAGGGGGAGGGGGAGAAAGGACACGCGTTAACAAAGAAACCTACCGTCCTACACCAAGATCAAAAACCGTCAAGATGTCTCAAGCCTTGTTGAGACAGATCAAACTCCCAAAATTTGATGATGCTCAAATATCTAATGAGCTGAGGAGCACATAAACCACTAAGGGCTCAAAATGTGAAGCATGTGGTTTCTTCGGACTTAAAGGGCAGTGTTTCCGTAAGAAAAGGGTTCCCAAGGAAATGATGCAATACGCTTTGTTTATTGGTGGAGGAGAGACAGCTGTAAACCCTCTTGCGCTCCAGCTCCTCTACCCATAGGAACGTCAAACAATGGAGGAACCAGAACGAGCGCCCCAAGGTGAGGCAAGACTCACCCCGGAGAACATCATCTAGCAGCAAGGTCAAAAAATGGCTGGAATGGCTGTCGAGTTGGCAACTTTGCGTTTAGGATATTCCACCAGGACTCTTGCTCTGACGACGCTCAAAAACTCCAAAAGAAGAAACAAGAGTTGCTGCAATAGCTAGCGGAGCTTGAACAAGAAGTCATGGCGGGTGGAGACGACGACGATATTATGGGGTGGGATATGGAACCTCCTAAAGCCCACCTTGCCCATACCTTAGTTTCTGGAGCTTGGGATATGGGAGTAGGAGAAAATCGATGGCAGCTACGCAATTCGACCTCAGAACAAAGAAAAGATAAGCAAAAAATGGGCTTGAAAGACCATAGCAGAAAAGTAGCTGGACTATTATCTTTTACTCCCCGGGCGGTAATCCTGAAAAATGATGTCACCTTGGTCTTAAACCCACACAACCGCCTCCACAACCTGAACTAAAACTGCCACCTAGTTTCGAACAATTTCAGGCGGATAAGCAAAAACGGTTGGAAAAAGAAGCCATGGATAAACAATGCAATCAATAATGGTTTGAGAAATATCTAGCTGAATGACCTGAAGAGAATCCTCCAAGCACACCTTCGACCGCCGATTTTGATGACGACAGTGAGGAATCCAAGGGGGAAAAGCAAGAAAAACCGGAAGAAATAATTTTGCCGCCTGAAACTCAATCTCCATCCTCTAAGCCAGCAGTCATGTTGGTACGCCACCTTATGCGATTCGCTCTTACCCACGTGAAAACTTTCTCTTCCTCCCATAACCTGCCGGAAAACCTAATCATTCAAGCCTTGATGGAAGAAATTCACTTGGGAAGAGGAAAAACTGCTCCAACCCACCCGTTCAAGACAGCCTTCCTGTCATCAGAAGCAAGGACCCCTATTGCGGATAGGGATAACAACACTTTATCGGTGGCCCTCATTCTTAATCAAACCGTAAACTTCAAACTTAACGGATATGGAGGATATCAAGACGTTGTGGTCGATACCGCTGCACTTCCAACCCTGTTAACTACATTGGCTATGCAAGAGATGCCAAAGGAACTCCGCCCAAATATTTGCCCAAGCGACATTTGTCTCAGTTCGGTGAGCAGCGAAAGCCAACCTGTCGACATGATTATAAAAGGCATGACCATCGACTTCTCTGATGACACGGGCTAACAGGTCCTGATTTAACTCCCCTTCCTAGTGGTGGAAGGTAAGCAGTTTGAAATTTTGTTGAACATGGCTACGTGGACTCGATTGAATATGGGGAAGAGCATCTGGAAAGAATAGAGATCTTGATGATTCTTACAAGACAAAAGTGGTGGTTCCCTTATCATTGTAGAGAAGAGGAAAGAGTGTTATTCCAGTGTCTGGGTGCTACCTTGTGTATGCCACAGCCACTCCAACAGATATCTTTGCCAACTCAAACAATATAGCTGAGAGAAAAATATTACGGAGAAAAATTATTAAAAGTAGCTAAAATTCGGGGGAGGTACACAAACTTTGACATCAATTGTACCCAGAGGCAAACATGTACCTTTGGTCATAATGTTCGAATGTCCCCACCGACAATAAGGGATTCGACCGACAAGTGGTGTCATTGAAGGTTCGAACAGGACTCGAAAATTATCTCTCTTTTCTAGATTTGGTTCGATGTGGAAGCAGTTCTAAAGACATTGTACCGAGTTGAAGACTATACATCAGTAAATATAACACCGGCAGCTGGGGCTTTCAGTGAACACAATCTGTAACTTCTTCACCAGCTATATGTACAGCAACTACCCATGTCCTTCATTTCCAACTCTCACAGGAAACTTCCCTAGAATGTGGACAACATTATGACCTCTTATTTAGAAAGTGTGGAAAGGGTGGATCTCGTGATAGGAGTCTAGCCTTGTCAATGATACTCTTTAGCAGGACAAGGAAATAGACACCAAGATAGTTGGAGTAGAACTTTCTTCGTAATGATCCGGTTGATCTCATAAATACAACAGAACCTAGAAACACTAGTGGGGTACGTATTCAAAAAAATTCACCTGATATATAACAAAAGGAAACAGGTTGCCAGCAATGAGAATCAAATCACGCAGATTCTAGGGGCACCATTAATTTTTGATGCAGCCCACATGGATCCCGCGCACATAGAGTTAGAGCTTATTGGAACAACTTGGTCCCACTTTTAATCCTAAAACAACTGTTGGCCAAGCAGGTTCAAGACCCCAAAGTTACAATCGAACAGATTTTGGGGAAGGGGCGAATGGCCATACGTGTGACCACCGCTAACAGGTCCCCGTTCTTATAATGCAATACACCACGGGCCCCAAGACGAGCACTTCCAACATTAGTCTCTTTTCCACAAAGCCACGCTTACAAAAAAGGAGCCCCGGGGATGATATATGATAAAACAACTAAAACCTGGACAACCTGAAACATCGAAGAACGAGAACAAGCTATAAGATTCCAACCTGTAACAACAGCCGCACCAGGTATTTCAGACCTCTAGAGGTGCAGCCTAATAGGACAAAACATGGAACGAAATTCAATCACCTGGGTCTTAAAGCATTCTCCAGTCTTTTCCAGTCTTCAATCTCCGCAAGCTAAGACTAAGTACCTTGAAGCTCCACAATTGGTGGCGATTTATGCCACGTTGCAGCTTGAAGGGGGGAGAGAGGCAAGGAGAAACTCAATATTTTCACCTTCTAACATCACACTAGATCCAAGGGTTTCCTCAGTGTGGGGGAGTGAAGGCTCCAAAAGGAATAGCTTAGCCAAAGTTGTCAATAGCAACGTCCTCATTAGAGGGAGGGTAGTAGATCCATCGGTAGGGTTAGCGTTTGACATCTCCCGTTGGGGCAAACCACCGAAAGCATGGGTAGCGGTGGAACCAAGGAAGATGGATTAGACCTTGGGGGAGTAGGTAGACCCTCAACAAAAAACACGACTCTCCAAACTGTTAGAGGAGAACAAGCAGGTGTTCTTATTCTCAGATACCGACGTTGGCATTTACAAAAGGACCCCTTTTTGTATCAATTTGATAAATGAGACGGCAACTATTTAGCAGAAGATGTACCCCCTCAGCTTGAAAGAAAAGGTATTTATCACACCAAAGGTACAAACCTTGGTTGATGCCGGATTGGTGAAGGAAAGTACAAGACTACATGGGTTTGCATCCCCGACCGTTCTCCCACCTAAGAAGGACTCGTGTGGAAAAACTGTAGACTTTCGGATGTGTGGGGACAATTGGATGCTCAACACGGGAACAATATCTGAACGATACCTGATGCCAACCTCGGAAGAGATCTTCAACTCCCAAGCAGGGGCCACAATCTATTCCACGCAGGATATGAAGAATGGGTTCCACCAAATGGCGATCAAGCCAAAGCAGCGGGAGAGGACAGCGTTTTGACCAAGGTCCAGGTTGTATGAGTGGCTCTACATGCCGTTTGGACTAAAAAATGCACATGCCAAATTCTAACGAGCAATGCAGATGCTATATCGACAATGTGATTATCTTCACTAAGACTTTCAAAGTACACTTCGAGCACATGCAAATTGTCCTTTGAGCCTTCCAAGGAGAGGGCTTGAAATGTCACCCGTGTAAGGGAATTTTTGGGGTGCAAAAAACTATTTACCTGGAACACAAGGTTACCCCCGAGACTGTGGGTCCCAATATGGTGAAGGTGGCAGCCCTTGATGCCATGCCTCCTCCGCAACACATCACTGCACTTCGCACGTTCTTAGGAATGGCACCCTATTATAAGAGAATTATCCCCAAGTTTAGCAGTCAAGCTATAACAAGGTTACAGAGTTGAGTACTAAGTGGCTAGAGACCTGACTGCTATAGTTACGGCTGCAGAGCAGCACAGCTGCGATTTCAGACCAGCGGAACATAGCAGTATAGCAACTTAGTAGAGTAGCGTAGCGCAGCATAGCAACTTTGTAGAGTAGCGTATCGTAGCATAGCAACGCAACATGGCAATATAACACCGCCGCAGAATGTAGATTTAACTGTATAGTTCCTGAGAGATTTTTTGGATAGATCTCGGTTGAGCATGAAGGTCCACGTGTACACTTGTATAGTATTAGGTTGACTAGCAGCTAGTTAGTTTTAATAGTGGGGCAGACGTAGTAAAAAGAGACTCTTTGAGTAGACCTTCGCAGCGACCCTTCAACCTTGTAATCTCCACCTGATTAATAAAGCCAAATTGTATTCGCGATTGTTGTGTGACTCTGTTGTTGCTACGAGGAGATCCTTGGAGCTTTCCGTTGTGCACTTTGGAGTGTTGTGAAGTTTTTTTGTCCCTTTTACACTGGTATCGGAGTTTTCTCTCGTGACTCGATAGCATGGTCGACCACGACGTATCCACCGCAGAAATGTTAGCGCAAGTAACCGGATGGCGGGGTACAAATGGTAACGGGGCATTCTAATCCGAAAGTGGGTTGATGGAACGAGGAAAGTGGTTCCTCCCCAATTCGACCGAGAAACTCTTATTTTTCGTCTCCACTAGCAATTTGGTCATTTTGGGCAAAAACGGACCACATCCCTTGTTACAGGATCGTACTCGTGGCACAAGTTGAGGACTCCAGTCAATCGGATTGTGCAGACCTATTCTTCCTGTTACCGAATTAAAGCAACTTTCGACAAGAAGGGAGGGATCGAATTTCATTCTCTTCCCATAGAGGGATGTTTTACTAGTGGTCTTTGGATCTTTTGGGCCCTCTACCCACTAGCTCATGGGGGAACCGCTTCGTATTGGTGATGATAGAGCATTTTTCCAAATGGATAGAATTGGTTGTGTTGCTAGGAAGGAGTCGAAGGCAATTGCAAAGGCATTTTTGTAGAGAGTGTTGTCCCAATTCGCTGCTCCCGCAGATGTTTTGACCGACCAAGGCTCTGACTAACCAAGGCCCCGAATTCGTAGGAGAATTCTCCACCTTGTTTAAAATGTTCCTTATCGACCACTGGTTGACGAATAGAGACCACCCTCAAACCAACAGTTTGGCAGAAAGGTGCGTAAAGACAGTGAATCGATCACTGTGAAAACATGTTGTTGAATAAGATTTGGGGGAGTGGGACAGACGGGTGCCTTGGATTTCCATGGGATACAAATTCACTGGGCAAGCCTCCCTCCACTCTTATTGCCCTTATTTCATCTTGTTTGGACGAAATTCCATTCTCCCTGACACTACCTCGGCCCAAGCAGTAGTCCTTCTTGAGATGGATATCGAAGAGAGTCAAGAAACTATTTGTCGACATGGCCGAGGAATTTCACCAGGAAATGCCTCTCCCCATGGGGAACTTGCAAGCGCTCAGCACCGAGATCAACTATGGTAATCAAAACGCCAAGACGGGAAATTTCTCCCACGGCAACGTCAATTTATGCCCGGGGATTTCGTGTACCGCATGCAACAAAAGAAGGACACTTTAGATATTTCTACAGGACGAGTGATTTAAAGGTGATAGAGGTTTTTAATTAGGGTGTTTCGACGTAAGAGGGGAAGGATGGTCCCAAAATCAAGAAGAATCAAATCAAAGTGGCCCCCTGTCACCTCCAGGATTAGAAGACGAGCCCATGTTCCACCTGACATATTTTGGTGGTCCCCCTCTTTGTTCCTCCTCTTGTACTTTGTCATCCCAACTATTTAAATAAAAATTTTTTTTAGTATTTTCTAGGTTTTTGTAAAAAGCACAAAAGAAGTAGAAGCAGACTGCCTCTAACTCCTCTCTTCAACTCCCACACTTGTCGCAGTCACTGAAAATTGGAGAGGGAGATAGATCAATGGCCTTTTATGCTATCTCGACAGAGAAAGACATTAGGTTGGTAGATTTTACCAAAATAGAACTTGATGAACCCTGGAATTGAACAAGGTACCTGTCGCCGTCAAAGTCACTAGTAGCCGGTAGCCTTAGCCAATTAATCTACGATAAAGGTTAGAGGATATAGGGTTTGATAGCAATTTAAATGTTAACACGTATGTTATTTCATTTAACGGATAGTTAGAAATAGATACTGTTTGTAATGTACGGCGTACAGAACATCCGAAACGGATACCGCGTATTTTGTTTTGAAGACGAAACGAATATTGCTCAAGTATTTATGACAGCCACTATTGTAATCTGGCTTAATCGGACGGCCACGAAACATGCCAAGATCGCGCAATAGGTTTTTGCAGGTTTGCAGCCAATGTCACATCAATTGCCACGTGGCACAATCACATTGGATTACAACATCTCGGAGGATAACATGAAAGAATCCAAAAATGACATCTGTCGACTTGTTGGACATGTTGTACAATGGCCGTACATCGGCGCCTATACTTTTATGTACAATACAACATTATGATTGGTTGCATATTTTAGTAGATAGAGTTTTAGGGAGATATAAGACTTAGAAAAAAATTGATAGATTGGACCCTCTTTCCCAAAGAGCTTTTGTACAAAAGGTCAACTTCGACCCTTCATAACTTATTGCTTATGGTAGCAAATTCAGAGATTCTTTTTGCTATAGACTCAGGGAGTCTTGCCTTCATATGGGTGAAGGTGGACAAAGTTTTTGTCTGCCAAGGTGGTAATTTTTCTTGCTGAAACACAAAGGGGTCAAGGTTATCCTAGAGGCTTCTTGTGAGCTGCTTGCTCTGAGGACCTATGGAGGTCTCACAGTCACACATTATGCGCCCACCCTCTAGGGTGCCCATCTTCAATTGAACTAGCTTTATATACTGGAAAAGTATGATGACAGGAGCTCTATGTGAGAAACGGTTTTGGGGAATAATGAGTAGACGCGTGAGGCGTCCATCAAGTCTTGGGATTCCTCCAGGGTTTCAAGGAAGCAGATTCACCAAAGATACATCCGTCTTCAACAGAGGAGACAAAGAAAAGGAGAAGGAGACAATCACAACAATAGCAATCGGTTTGGATTTCTTGTCACCTATTCCAAGGAACGAGGAGAATGATATCAATGCCTGGACTACAACAATATGGCGGCTAAGCACTTCATCCTCAGCCATCTTACAAAAGGGCTTGCATCTCCTCATTTGCAGGTAGAGAGTGCATGCAATCTTTGGGTGGCTTTCATAGAGATGTAATGAAGTGGTACCATCCAGCAACAGTTGTTGGCTAATCAAAAAATAGACGCATATGTTTACACGAGGGGAAAGATGTTTGTCTTTTCTAATGAGCTTGCAACACTTTTCATGGAGCTAGAATGTGTTTGACAGGTTGAAACTAATACGAGGAAGGTTATTTGTTTACTCATGAAGATACCAGATGATTTTGAGAACATAGTCAACCGTGTGCAAGACTTGCCGAACTCAAGGTGGATTTGGTATTCACTGGTAGGGATGTTTCTCCTTCTGGAGAATTGGATAGAGATTCGAAAGGGAGGAAAGAGTGGGCAAGCCTTAGCAGTTGGGACCGGTTGGAGGAACAATGATTCCAGAAAACCAGTCAGTAATTATCGAGGGGAGGAGCAAAAAAATCAGACTGAGGAGTTCCTACCAAGGACTCCCAAGGGTTTGTGCCATTTTTGTAAGAAACCACGGCACAATATGGTTGTGTGCACTAAGTTAGCCGAGCTGCAATTAAATGAGGGGCAAACCGATGGACCCTCGAGAGGAAAGAAAAAGGCCTTTGTGACACATGTACATGAGGAGGAATCAGAGGATGAGGACAATGAACTCCTATTGGATAAGGAGTTGGAAGCAAAAAACGAGGTCAAAATTCCACCAAAGCAGAAATGTACTTTCGGTGGATTGAAAAAAGAAGGCGGTTGGATTGTAGATTCGCGTGCATCCATGCACATGTGTAAAGATAAAAACCTGTTCACTAAGATAAAAAAGATTCCCACCGTAGAGATAGAGTACGGGGATGGGAGGATAGTCACTACTACTCTTATAGGATCGGTAGATTTGAAAGTGTTAGTAGAAGCTAAGATATCCATAGTTACATTCCCCGATGAATGGTTTATTACGGGGCTGAAAAAAAACCTCATCACTACGTTTGTATTAGATGATAAGGTTTTTGATACTAGAACTAAGAAAGGAGTCTTTACTGCTAGTTTTGAGGAGGAAGTTTATTTCACTTCTGAAAAATGTAGTCAAGGGATGTTTAGGCTTATTTTAAGTAAAAAAAAGAAGAATTTTTATTATGCTGGTGTTCATGATATAATGTTGTTGCATAAGAGGCTTGGGCATGTGAATCTAGATAAGTTAAGAGAGATGAAAAAGATGGAGGTAGTGGATGGGATTCATTTCGGTGAAAGTGAGAATCTAAGTGATTACAGTGGATGTGCTCAAGGTAAAGCACACAGGTTACCCTTCCCAAATACTTCCACCTAAAAGGGAGAAAAGATTCTAGATTTAGTACGCATAGATTGTCCGTACGGACCTTATCAAATATAATCGTGGTTGCGTTGTCCTCTGTGTTGCAGCCTCGCTGCTGGGCTGCTCTGCTGCTGCGTTGCTCTGCTGTATAGCAGCTGCGCTGCTCTGCTATATAGCAGCTGTGCTGCTCTACTGTATAGCAGCTCCGCTGCTCTGCTGTATTGGAGCTGCGCTGCTCTGTCTGTATAGCAGCTGCGCTGCTGCGCTGAGACTGAAAGCTTTCCAAAAATACAACACACGAATCTAAAAGAGCCATAGATATCTCATTTGATGGATTTTGACAATTTTACAAAATTTCGTTTTTTTTTTTGTAGATTTTGAAATTTTCTTAAAGTGGGTATAGTTTTCTTACGGATGGAGTGTACGGATATGTTGTATGGAGAAAGTCAAATAAAGGGTTGAAATTACACCCTGAATCGCTATTAGAGTTAACATATAATTAGTGTAAAGAAACAGTTACTATTATTAACTTTATTCTTGGTTAAAAGGCATAACGCCAACAAAGAATAATGCTAATTTATAGACTTATTTGGATGTAGCCGCGATAGTCTGTGCTCACATAGATGTGAGAATATGCTTTTGCGATTCTCCCTTGTCTTTGAGACTAGGAATCAAATATGGGTGCGTTGTTTCGTGGGGACGCACTCAATTCCATGTACCAACCCCCTTATTTGACTGTTATTCAATACCTCTATAGGAAATATTGAGCAATTTTCGCACAAAATGATTCATTTTTTACACTACACTATTTAGAAAAAGTCAAAATTAGAGCAATTGATGCTTATTTGTGTTGACATATTCGGCAGTTGAACATGTGATAACAGGTTCTCTTTATTTTCCTTTGTCTTTATAACTTAGAATCGAATCTGAGTACACTTTTATATGGCGGCGCACTCAATTCTCTTGTTGAACACCATTACCTAACAAATATTTTGAACGTCTATACAACATAATGAGTAGTTTTAAACTGGCTGACACTATTCGTACACTGCACTTTTTAAAAGCAGTCGAAATTAGAGAAACTAACACTAATTAAACAATACATATATTAACGTAAAACAAAAATAAGTTTGTATCTTTTGTAGTAGTATTTTTTATTAGATGTTTTCCACTTTTACTATTTTTTATTTTTAGTATGAAGTCAAAGTTGGTCAACGCATGTAAAATACTTTTAAAATTTGTTTTATGCGCATATTCGTTATTTTTTGGGCGTCTAATGCATGTGTTCCATGCGTATGAGACATATACGAAAAGAACGAAGAAAACCCCATTTGTTCTTTAAAATTAAATTTTCTACAGTAATAGCTATTCATGCTGCACAGTTAAGCTCCTATTTGCGCTAACACTACTGTTGTTCAAATCGTGCAATTTTTTCAATTTTTAGGATTTCTACGTATAACTTGTGACTGTTATAAAAAACTAAAAAAAACGCGATTAACTTTCTGTCCGGTAAACTGAACGGACAATTTACGGGAAAGAAAAGGACACTATTTCCTACATATTGTACAGTTTTTTACGCAAATGTACGAAATTCGACGAAAATATACGTCGCAGTTATTAGTACTTTCTGTCTAGTAAACTGAACAGAAATTTTACGGAACATGTACGTAATTTTATCGAAAATGTAAGGATGTTTTCGAAAAGAGACGTTGAAATGTCACACTACTTGCGCGTGGTTAGTTTGAAAACTGTACAAACGTCTTCTTCATTTTTTTTTGAAAGAAGCAGCCATGGAATGTTGAAAAAAAAACCGCAAGGAAGCTGCCTCCCTGGCCATGGTTGTCTTTCCGTTAGTATCAGAAAGACGCACTTTGACAAAAAAAATTGCGTAGGCCGAGTTTTGAACTTACCTCTACGACATGTATCAGTTACTTACTTATTATCCGTTACCAGTCGATGAAGAAATTTCGATACACACACCGAGTGTGATACATGTTTGAATATTTGAAATTGTTTAGCGCTCATTTAACGGAAAACTTACAAACTGCAAAATATGTAAAATTCATTTTTTTTTACATGTACGGAATAGAACGGATGAAAATTCATTAACGATTTTAAACACTTTTTCAAATCGTTCAATACGTTCGTGACTTATAATTAGTCGCGATTGAATCATTCGCACTAAACGGTTTGAACAACTATGGCTGACACTAAGATCAAATTGTTGTGATTTATATTTTGAAAAACATCATAAAGTTTTTTTTTACGGGCTTTGTCAACAGTAAGGGTAGGAACCATAGATGTCTCATGCGCATACAACGCACGCATGAAACGCCCCAAGAATAACGAATATGCGCATGGAACAAAATTCAAAAGTTTTTAGAATACGTTGACCGACTTTGACTTCATACTACACCGTGTGGTTTTGAAAACTCAGTTTCGTGCGTACACTACGATTCGTGCGTAAGTGCTAATTAGATTTAATATGGAGGATCGAATTGATTCACGGATTGGGGGAGCAAACGTACGGATATAACTAAAGTGAAGTAAGGGACTCTTTGAGTGGGGTGACGGCGGATCGCGAAACGATCCGATGTGGAATAAAACAAAATGTTGAAACAGGCACCGTTGGTACGGCGCAGTTGCGACGCACACAAGACAACGCAGCTGCCGTTTTTTTGGATGAATATGCGCAGCCGGTACAGAGCAGCTGCGACGCAGACAAGTCAACGCAGCTGCGGCTACTTTGATATGATTCGTACGGACAAAGCAGCTGACGCAGCTGCGGATAATATAACTAGTATAGATTGTGGGTAATGCTATTTGTTTAGTGGTTACTAAGTGGTAGCTGGGTTTTTGACGTACGAAGATTTTGGAGATGTCGGTGTAAATATTATGTACAACATAGGTTTGTCTTTTTGCTAATTAGTTTATTAGTGTAGATTTGTTTAGTCTGACATACCTCACTATTCGGGCATACTTACAATAGTTTAGGTAGATAGTAGATACCGTATGGATGATATGCCTCCGTACATTCAGTAGTGAACTCTCTGAGTATAACTTGTTGGACGTAGAATATTTTGAGTATCACAATCAAGTTTATGAAAGCAATGGCAGACTGTTTTCTGCATCTTTGACCTATTGGTGTGATCACTCTGTTTGGTGTTTTCATGTGAAACTTTGTGAAGTTATTCTATGATGTAGAATCTATATGTGTGTGCAGTTTCATTCTATTCTGTGTTCTCTGTGAGATTCTGTGATAAGTCAAAGTGGTTAGTTTGTAAAGCTGTCAGC
Source organism: Zygnema cylindricum (assembly GCA_037447655.1). Lineage (NCBI taxonomy): Eukaryota > Viridiplantae > Streptophyta > Zygnematophyceae > Zygnematales > Zygnemataceae > Zygnema > Zygnema cylindricum. The sequence goes on from JBBHKE010001978.1 coordinate 124,559, forward strand.
TGTTTTTGGGAAACTCTGAAGCTTATATCTTCTAGATCCCTCGGTGGATTTGGCTATAACTTTGGAAGTTTACAGTTTCTATAGTATAATCCATATTGGTGCAGGTCAAGGTGATTTTGTTTTCTGTGGAGTAATCTTTGCTGTCGCAAACACAGCTGTTAGAAGGATAGTCTGTGGTGCTTCCGAGAGTAATCCATGGCTGGAATAGGCTATGGACAACACACCGCGAATCGTAATTAGAGTAAAGAAAAAATTAGAGTAAAAAAACAAAAAAAACAATTAGAGTTATGAATGCTAATTTGTGTGATAGAACTTTTTCATAGAGGAAGTTTACTCTAATTTATTTAGGTACTCTATATTTGGTTATGTCGGCATAATTATCCTCGTTGTAATTATGAACATTAAGGGCGTGTTCTCATGTGATCAAGCAAGGGTTTTTTTCCGTCGTTTTCACAGAAAATGGGACTTGTAATGAGAAAATATTACGCTTTACGAAAAATGGGCAAAAACACAAGAACATTTTGCGTAATCTTGGAACTTGGAAGGTACGGCAATTTGGTGTTATTATCATCGCGACCCACTTCCAGCTCACTTTCACACTTGTAATGGAATCAATTCGCGATCTGATTTAACTAAAATAACACCCTAGTGACGAATAAAAAGCAAGCATTGCACGCGTGAAACATCTTTGAAATTTTTTGAACGAGGGAGAGTACACGCTATTTTTTTCCATGATCGTCACACGCATGTACTTAAAAAAATGACGAGCATGTACGGAAAAAAAATGGTTCGGGTCTCGGACCTCCACTTTCTTTCATGAATCCTTTGTGTTGTTTTTGAAAAGTTAGTTTCGTGCGAACACATCGTTTCGTGCGTACGCGATGTTTCGTGCGTACGCATTTACGCGATATATTGTGGAGGTTCGAGAGGATTTATGGATTGGGGAATTAAATGTACACGTAAAATTAATGGAGTAATTGAGTGGCGCGAAATGTGAGAGGAAATGGACGGCGGATCGCGAAGCAATCCGACGTGAGATAATCGACGAAGATAAAATGGTACGTCGCACGTACGAAACATAATGCGA